>JAWPHD010004643.1:0-182263 GCA_037043455.1 Cyrtodaria siliqua
CCAACAACACACCGACGAAACTCAGTGGCACCACGGGGTATTCGGTTACAAATCCGCCGCGCTACCGACTGCGCCACGCCAGCCCCATGGAGCATCAAATTAAGTGACAATTTGAATTAAGTGCAAAGCATGTGCACAACTCGACAAGGTGTATATACACTCAAGTAAACTCAAATTCACTTGTTTTTTTTTCAAAAGTGTCACTTGTTTTTTTTAAAACTTGTTTAGATATTTATTTTCAAAATGTTCAAATTCTCGCTACGGTCATCACATTTTTTCGGTGTTTACGTGGTTTTAAATGCTGGTATTAAATGGCAAATTTCAAAAAGTGCATTAACACATTGTGGTAAATTTGCCATTCACCACCGACGTTTAAAACCGTATAAACGCCAGAAAAATGCGAACCAATTCTTATTTTCTTATCGTTAAAGTACTAACAATAACGTGCCTCGGGAGTAGATAATGATGATAAAGTGCAGGAGAGTCATCTACCGTCTGTGTTTTTCAGATAGTGGAATAGCCATTTTCTATAGACACACTGGATGCGTGCACAGTCGAGCTAAGTCACACCTCCTTGAAAAGTTAAGTTTATTCAAAATTGGACGCTATTTTTTTCAACGGGAAGTATCAAGAAAATGTAAATAATTAAGCATGAAAAGTGATCACGTGGTATGACCAATAAAAGGCAGCTTATTGAGTTGAAATTATGTACAGAATTAAAATACCTCCTTTATCCACGCTTGTGTTTTGCCCCACAAATGGTATGGGATTCAACTCCTTCAGGCCTGGCGTTTCCTTCATCCAGCTCACGATTGCCTTAGCTAGGTCCCTTGTCTTGACAAACACGATCCCCCTCGAGTTCTCCCTGTTTTCTCCCTTGTAAGCTTTGATGATCATCTGACGCAGCTTTTCAAGCTTTGGGTTGATACTGTTTTTGTCAAACGGGTATTTCCTCAGATCTATGGTAAGAATACTTAAATAATTAATCAAAATTAAAATATATAGGAGGATAATATAACTGTTTAGGAGAAGAACTTAAATTTTGCTTTCCTTTTCATACATTTTGTTTCATACATTTTGTAGGGTGTATATACAAAATTTTGGGGGAAAAAAGATGTTGAACCAAATGAGTCAAGGGCTCAGCGCAAAACTATTCTCCTTCTTTATTCATATGTAGTTCGAAAGAAAGGTAAAGGTGCCAGGTGGTAAGTTCAAAGGAATGATAAAGGTGCCAGGCAATAAGTTCAATGGAAAGGTAAAGGTGCCAGGTGATAAGTTTGAAGGAAAGGTAAAGGTGCCAGGTGATGTTTGAAGGAAAGGTAAATGTGCCAGGTGATAAGTTTGAAGGACAGGTAAAGGTGCCAGGTGACAAGGTTATAAGTTCAAAGGTAAAGGTGACAGGTGGTAAGTTCAAAGGTAAAGGTGCCAGGTGATAAGTTTGAAGGAAAGGTAAAGGTGCCAGGTGATGTTTGAAGGAAAGGTAAATGTGCCAGGTGATAATTTCAAAGAAAATGTAAAGGTGCCAGGTGACAAGGTGATAAGTTCAAAGGTAAAGGTGCCAGGTGATAAGTTTGAAGGAAAGGTAAAGGTGTCAAGTGATAAGTTTGAAGGAAAGGTAAAGGTGCCAGGTGATGTTTGAAGGAAAGGTAAATGTGCCAGGTGATAATTTCAAAGAAAATGTAAAGGTGCCAGGTGACAAGGTGATAAGTTCAAAGGTAAAGGTGCCAGGTGATAAGTCTGAAGGAAAGGTAAAGGTGTCAGGTGATAAGTTTGAAGGAAAGGCAAAAGGTGCCAGGTGACAAGTTTGATGTAAAGGTAAAGGTGGCAGTTGATAAGTTCAAAGGAAAGGTAAAGGTGTCAGGTGATAAGTTCAAAGGAAAGGTAAAGGTGTCAGGTGATAAGTTCAAAGGAAAGGTAAAGGTGCCAGGTGATAAGTTCAAAGGATATGTCAAGGTGCCAGGTGATAATTTCAGAGGAAAGGTAAAGGTGCCAGGTGATAAGTAGAAAGGGAAGGTAAAGGTGCCAGGTGAGAAGTTCAAAGGATATGTTAAGGTGCCAGGTGATACTTTGTCTACTGTAATTGTTCAGATAGAAAGTTTCCTATATGTTTAAAGTCTCTATCCTGTCATCAACAGGCAAATTTTACAACAGATGTACACCGTTTCTAAACCTACCGATGACGAGGTATATATATATAACTTACACATTTTGAGAACCAAAACTTTACAGTATAAGTGGCTTTTACCAGTCACACCGAATCCCACAACTGGAGCTTCAAATTAGGAGATACCAACTAATAATTTATTTTATGCATGTTCAATCACGGGTATTTGAAGAACCTGTGAACAAACCTGTATTTTTAATCGGCACATATAGATTATTATATGACCTGATCACCTGGATAGAGTTTTTTAGTGTAATTTTGCCATTATTTGGTGAGTTAGCTTCTTTAATATAAGTCTGTGCATAAAATAACCCTTGAGCATCGAGCCTTGAGGACTACGGCAGTTGATGCACTTTAAAGCTAAGAGCATAGGTAGTATGAACGTAGGTAACTCACTTTCAAAACTGTCATACAGTTTCTTTTCATTGTTGTCCATGATAGCATTTTCCTTCCATCGTTTCATTTCTAGGTCCAGGTAGGTGATGGCGTCTTCAATTCGCGCATCGTTGTAGATAATAAGGGCATTGTTGTAATACTGCAACAGTTTAAAAATCCTTATTATAGGCTGAGTACTTTCAGTTAATAACTCCAAATGAAACTTGTTATGGAAGTTTTCTTTAAAGTGACAAACATCAATCTTGATGTATTTATGAAGCATTAAAAACAGCTCGATTTATAAATCCAGTATCATTTTCACTTTTAACATGCTAATGCATATACAGTCAAATTTCAGTATCTCGATACTTTTGGGACTGGCGTTTATATATCGAGCTAACTGAGTATCAAACTAAACTGAATATCAAACTAAACGAGTTAATAGTAGGACAACTAAAAATTACCCCACTCATTTTACGCGACATGGATTTTAAATACCAATGTAAGGCATATACATTAGTCGAGACGAAATGATGACATTTTATTTAAAATCAGTTATACAGGTATTTTTAAATGTACATATACTGTATTTTATAAAATTAGTATTTTATAATATCTTTGTAATGATTAAAGACTCGTCATGGATAAATGATATGTTGGGACGTCATTTCTCTACACGGCCTTATTATAAATAAAGCAAATTACTCTAGATTGAGGTTTATGAAATTAAAGACAAATATCTGCACATCAATACACAGTTAATTTAGACAAAAACTGAAAATAGCACATGTACATTATAAATACACATAACACGGTTACATAAAATTTACGAGTCTTTTCAATAACATTGAACGAAAACGTCGAACTTCAATTTCTAGCAGATCGCTTGCACTCCGTGTCAGAAAAAAATCACTAATTACAGTTTGTTTATGTGAAACAGACATATGGATTTTGGCCAGGAAGTGATCCATTTTTGCAAACACTGGTACATGTTGTTATTCGGATTTTATACAGGGTCCTTCACTGAATTGCTCAACTGTGCCATTGACCTATTTCTTGGAGACATAGCTAGTACCGTTATCAGACAATTTTGTTTCTTCAGACATGCAGCGGGAATGACTGACACAAAGTTCTTACTTCTTTTTATAACTAAACAAGCAAACGCGATACGAATCACTCGTAGCTTATTTATTTTTTTCGTTCAAATTAAATTGCCTAATTGGGTTACCTAGGCATTGTCATATAGTGTGTTTAAAAATCGTTTGATTTCATGTCTTTCCTGTTGGTGGTTGGCAGTTAATTTGACTTAATACAATTTTGTTTTAATTTGTTTTTTTGATACATATATTCTATTTTAATGATATGTAAAGAGGTATATAATAAAAGGATCATTACTATAGTAACTTGTTATGGAAGCTTGTATCACCTCTCGTAGGTAAAATTAATATGCCAGATCAGGATCACACTCGATAATGATCCTATTTTATCGTGTAAACCAGCAGCGTGTGCATATAGAGAGAGCACTCCATGCATGTTTTATTATGATACGCTTTCAAACAGGGGCAAATAAGATGAGGCAGATAAGACAAGATAAGGGGCAAATTATAATATCTACATTCAAAAATACTAACCAGATGGCATATAGTGCAAAGAATGACATATTTAAATGAGGCTTCATTTTAAATGTGACATATTTAAATGAGGCTTCATATTAAATGTGACATATTTAAATGAGGCTTCATATTAAATCCATGAGGTTCACCGACATTTCCATAAGATTTCAGTACTTAAATTCTTAAGCGTATGTAACTAAGTAAAGGATAAAAGTAAAAGTGTACTTTTACCAACACAAATAGAAACTTCTAGTATGTTGGAACACATTTTATTACAATAAAAGTAAGAAAACAATTAAGGAAAATCTTTAAATCTGGCGAAACAGAACAGTTGTGCCAGATGTTCTACAAGCCAGATGTTCTACATGCCAGATGTTCTAGAGAACTTGTTACAAAACCTTCTACCTCCAAATGGGTCCTACATGGAGTGAGGAACCTCCGGGCCTCTGAACTACGCAGCTTGGCCGTCTCCTTCCACAGTTTACTGACCCACTGCGTGTATTGGGCCGAGCCTTTCTGGGCGGGTGATTTTAGGGCAGTCTCAAACTTGGACGCCTCAGGCATTTCCTTTACCACTAAAAGCATAATAAAATTTATTTTTAATTTTTACCATTGCATATGACTATATTTACATCGCTATTGCATTCGCTATGATGAATCTTATTTGACACGCTGCATTTCATTTTCCGATGAATAACATTACCTTCGGAATACCTCATGATATGCCCTTTAACGGTTTTCATTGGATGATGGGCGGAGTTCAACTTAATAGAATATTGCGCATGAGGGGTGTGTCTAAAATGTTGCCGATCGTAACGGCTGTTACATTTTACTCCATAAAAATCCCCGTATAGCAAACTTTTTTTTTTGAAATAAATAGTAAATCTGGCGTATATAGAGAAAAAATCAACACCATTTTAAAGGTAAATATGTATGTGAATATAAGGGATGAAATGAGCTCTTTTGGTTTTCATTGGGGTATGAAAAACATTTGGAAGGTTTAAAGTACGTTCGGACTCCACACACTTTAAACCACCCAAATGATTTTCATACCCCAAAGAAAACCAAAAGAGCGCATTTCATTCCTTAAATACAGAACATAAGGACATGCATGCAAATCAAACAAGTATAAATGAGTTGACATGTAAATGTTCAGTACATACTTTTATCTATATTCCTACAATAATTACACAGTGATAATGGATGCAAATTATTTTTAACTTCCTTTATTCTTAAGGAAATGAAGTGACTCCGTAGTCAGGATGGTATAGACGCTGCATTTGAAAACTTCTCTCCTCTCACCGCTGCAGGTTCCAATCCCACTGGGAGCTCGACTAGTAAGTGAGAAAGTGTTGATTTGGATGGATGGATGGATGGGTGGATCGATGTATGGATGGACTGACAAACAGATGGAGGTGGGATAGATTATCCCTAGGATGGACATGGGGTGGATGGTGAATACAATTACTTTAATAATTTAACAGCATGCATGTCAGATTCTACAAATTTCAAACAATTTATGCATGGGCAAACATGAAATTCATAACAATTATATAATATTCAACAAATAATAAACAAACCTGATTCAGATGCCATTCTTTTCTCTATCATATTCATTAATTTTGTGACACCTTCTCCAAATATGTCATTTTGTCTCTTAGGAACTGTGACAGTCTCTGTAACCAAGACAACAAATTTGTCAACAAATATGGTCCGCATACAAATTCTGATTATATAACTGTCAATTCATTTACTTGTCAACAAATATGGTTAGATACATTGTAGTAATATTCCTTTCAATTAATTGACATTTTTTATTAAAGCTACCACCTCAACCTCACCCCCGCACAAACTTGAACCAGGAAAGCCAAATAAAACAGAAAACACAAAATCCATCCCATGTTAGTGGTATGACATTAAATCACTTCCTTTTTGAATTGTTTAATTGCTCGTCAACACATCAGAGTGATTGCAAGCTGCCCCATAGCGAGGGAAGAAAACATAGGAATACGTAAAGTTTGCCCTATTCTTACATTTCATGAATAGATTCCTATAGTTCTTTATTTATTACATACTCAGATTCTAATATATGGGACTGCCCTGTTCATGTCCCCATCCAACAGACAAGGCTTAATTGGGAAGTATCTCTAAGAACGATGTACAAAATAAAACCTAGAAACACAGATGCCCCTGCTAAAATTGTAATGCCCTAAATAATATGCTCATCTTGCAGAGAGACCTAATCAGCATTTAATAAAAGTTGTCTGAATTTTGACAAACAAGATATTTTTACATGCCTTTTGAATAACAAAAGGCCATTAATGTGGTAACATTTCCCAAATTGCAATGCTGCAATGAGAAGCCCATAGTGTCATATAAATGCCTAATTGTAAAGTTTTTAAGGTTATCCATTTTACACAACATTAAATTATTATATGAAGAAGAATTATTATACAAGTAAGTCTCTGGTTCATAACTTGACTGGAACATTCCATGAACAAAAAATGTTGCCGTGTCTGATGAATGGACCCGGATGGACCTTACAACCGGATGGACCTTACAACCGGATGGACCTAACAAGTGGCCCAAATGTAGGTAAAAGGAATGTCAGAGTTTGACTACTGCCTCTGGATGGACCTTATTAGTCGTAGGAACATAGATTGTGGGGGAAACCATTTTGTAGGTGCTATCTGGGACTGAGGAAGGTAACAGTTATCTCTTTTTATTTCATGTTAATAAAAGACAGAAAAATGGTACATCATGTAAAGTAACTGTGACCTTAACCTTTGACCTACTAAATAATAAATAATGGCCATTGTTTTACCATGAGAGCTATTTGTGTTTCAAGATTGTAAGTCTACAAGTTACAGTGCAGAAAGTGTTTCTTCAAGATTGGGTGGGTCATTGTCAGGTCAATGTGACCTGATATTTGACCTACTGACCCCAAAAGCAAAAGGGTTCCTCCTGCCACCAAGGGCAATGTACCTATGACATTATCGCGCTGTTTACAGATGGATTTGTATGATAACATGTAAAATGGAGAGAGTTAAATTAACAAACTATTTCTTGATGCAAATGTGTCTTTTTAAAGAGACAGCTAAACCTTAAACCATAGGCAGATGTAGGCAACTTCAAAGAACAAAGAGCCATAACTACGGTAATACCGACATGATCATAATTACACTGAAACAGTAGGAAGAGATAGACACACAATGTATGGGCGATGTACAGACGGAAAAGCCCATTGCTATATGCCCCCTCACCATTTGGTGGCGGTGGTATACAAATTAAAACATGGTCTAAATCAGTATTGGTCTAAGCCTTCGACGATCCGCGTCATCCATCATCTAAATCAGCCAGTAAGTTGGTCTGAATCAGCCATTGTCTGAATCGTTCATGGTTTAGACACATATTTAAAGGGACACATGGCAATCTTGAAGTTTGTATCAAGCAGCATTTCAATTAGTGTCTCGATTTATTAATCCAGTATCATTTTGACTTTAAACCTGCCTGCATTAATAAAATTAATTTCATTTTTTTTTGTTATTCTTTCATAGGTTTAAATATATTATTGGTGCAATATACAGTAGTTATATGCAAGAAAAATAACGGGATGCCACGAGAATCAAAACTGCCATGTTTCCCCTTAATACAATATATCGCTGTTTATCGACTGTTCACCTTCATCTGGAAGACTGACATATTCCCGCAGCTCCTCCATATTGGCCTGTACTGTACATATAATCTCAGCATCAAGGTTGGCCATCAGGTGTTTGATATGATCAACTGCCTTCTCGATGTTCTTCGCCTTGCCTACGCCTACTGATGCCGTCAAACCCACAATCTGTAATCAAGAAATGCACAGATATATATTCCAAATTAATAATCCACTGGCATTGGAATCCCAGTATTTCATCATGTTCATTGGAATTATGTTCCAGTGGAATTCCAATGGAATCTCAATTTTTCATTGGAATTGGTTCCAGTGGAATTCCGGTGATCAATAGAATCCTGATGAAACTCCAGTGGTCTTTAACTTTTTCCAGTGGAATTCCACTGGGACACTGGAATTCCACTGGAATCCAGTGGAATCCCACTGGAATCCAGTTGACATTTTCACTAGGGTATTGTCTATACGCTTATTATTTATTTTCCTCTTTTTTTCTTTTTTTTTAAATTTTCTTTAACATACCTAGTCAATGCACAGATCCGCTCTGTCAATCAAACATACACAAAAGTGAATTGCAATAGACAATTATAGTCACACTAGTGCATATCATATACTAATTCAACAAAGTCACAAAAGCGGAGAAACATTTTGAACTTGGAATTAGTTTTCTTGCATCAAGATTTTTTTCCCAAAGTTTAAGTAACTTATTTGCTGTTCTCACTATAACGTATCATTAAACTATGTTGTTATTCTTTGTCATACTTTTTTCTCTAAAATCTGAAATGGTCACAACATTCTGGGGTACCCAAATTAAGTCCTGATAATCCGCTAGAACAAACCATATTTTCCCCGTTCAAACAAACAGAAGTGATGGTGACATTAATCTGACGTCATTTGCGCGCATAATTACACTCTCATTCTGACGACTGAAAAGTTGAAAGTACATTGAAATTTTAGACGTATATGCTCATCAATGCTTTTACATTTTAAATATGTGTTTACGGTCATTGCAAACAATTGGCTTGTTACATGGACTAGAAGGTCACGGCCACATGTTGAGCCCTATTATGAAGGTCCAGATTTTTGATATGACCAATACCAATGTCAGTTCCAAGAGATATTGAATTAATGTTATTAACTTTGGGGGGTGCATGTCGTAGCAGTGACCGGACGTGACCTATATTTTGATGAAAGTAGTTCACAGCAACCCGAAATTTTGTACATGGTTAGATGCATATAAAGAACATTCTGGTGAAGTTTGGGAAAAATCCTGCAATAAAGAAGCAAGATATGAATGTTGTAGCGGAGCCCGAATGTAACCTGTATTTCGTTGAAAGTAGATCACAGCAACCCGAAATTTTTGCAATGAAGTTTGGTGAAATTCCTGCGAGAAACAAGCAAAATACGCACGTCATAGCAGAGATCAAACTTGGACTATATTTTGTCAAAAGTAGTTGCCCTTATATCTGAGAAAGTAAACATGTATGAAGGCAGGGTGTATGATATTATCTGAAATCAGAGCTATAATCTATTGAAGCATTTAAAGTTAAAAACCATTGACTCATCAGAGGAAGAGAGAGCTTTGCTTGGTGAAGCCAGGTTTTTATAACACCCATGTTACCTTTTCCACTGATTTTTCTAAGATGTTAATTTCTTAACATGTTATGTCACATTTTTTTGTTATAGTTCATGTACTGTAGTGCATGGTTTGCCTGTCAGTCAGAATTTATCTATGGCAAATTAGCATTAGAAATTAAGGCCTTATTTTATTTCTCTGTTCCAATTCTCTTTTCTTATACAACGTGGAGATAAATTATCTATAAATTTACACTGACTTTTAATCGGGTTTTGTACAAACTGTAAATGAACACTAGAAATATTGGGTCCATACCTATGTCTGTCTTCCAGGCTGGATATGAAAACTAGAAATGCTGGTTTCAGGCAGTGGATAAAGTAGAAATGCTTGATCCAGGCACAGACCTATGTCTGTGGTCCTGGATGGATATCAAAACTAGAACTGCTGGTTTCAGGCTGGATATCAAAACTAGAAATGCTGGGTCCAGACACAGATCTATGTCTGTTGTCCAGGCTGGATATTAAAACTAGTAATGCTGGGTTCCAGGCATAGACCTATGTCTGTTGTCCAGGCTGGATATTAAAACAAGAGGTCAATGACCTTGAAGCTACAGACTTGTTTTTCGAAAAATTATTTTTAGCCGTGGCGGCCATCTTGAATTTCCGGCCACCCTGAAATTTTGCTAGGATCAATTAGACACCAAGAGCAACATTCCTGTGAAGTTTCATGAAAATTCGATAAGTAGTTTCAGAGGAGTAGTTGCTACAAGTTTTCATTATATAACTCTATGTAAACAAAGATGGCCGCTGACAGCCATGTTTAACCTCAAATCAAAACGATTTTTGACAAGGACCAACATCATGTCATACTGATAATTTTAGAAAAAGTCCCATATCAATATCACTTATAGTTTTCAAGAAGTAGTCGCTACAAACTTATTGTTTAACAATCTATTTTTAGCTGTGACGGCCATCTTGAATTTCCGGCCGACCTGAAATTTTTCTAGGATCAATTAGACATCAAGAGCAACATTCCTGTAAAGTTTCATGACAATCCGCCAAGTAGTTTCAGAGAAGTAGTCGCTACAAGTTTTTACTATATAACTCTATGTAAACAAAGATGGACGCTGGCAGCCATATTTAACGTTGAATCAAAACGATTTTTGACAAGGATCAACATCATGTCATGCTGATCATTTTAGAAAAAGTCCCATATCAATATCACTTATAGTTTTCAAGAAGTAGTCGCTACAAACTTGTATTTTAAAACTCTATTTTTAGCTTTGGTGGCCATCTTGGATTTCACATCAACATGAATTTTTGCTAGGATCAACTAGACTTGATGGGCAACATTTCTGTAAAGTTTCATGAATATCCATCCTGTAGTTTCAGAGGAGTTGTCGCTACAAATAAAAGTTTACGGACAGACGGCCAGACGGACGGACGGACGGACGGACGCCGCACCACGGCATAAGCTCTGCTGATCTCTGATCAGTCGAGCTAACTAGTAATGCTGGGTCCAGGCACAGACCTATGTATGTGGTTCAGACTGGATATCAAACTAGAAATGCTGGTTATCAATCTTCAATATTTACCTGAGGCAGCAGTTCACGCTTCGAGTCTTGAAACTTAAGGTCCATGTACATGCCCATGATTTGATTGAATGTGTGGTTGGCATACGTGTGATGACACTCATCAAATACCATAAGAGAAAACTGGCTGATACACGAAATCTCCTTCTTTATCAAAGCATCCAGAAGAACTTGAGCAGTTACAATCAAAATATCACGTCTGCAAATTTAACATGAATGAATATTGAGTATTAACTTGAATATTTGTTACTGGTTTTTAACACTATTTTGTCCTGCTAATATTAACAAAACATTATAATGCACGAATAAAGAAAAAACTATTCTGTATTTGTGACATTAGGTTGTTTACAAAAGATTTCCCCAAAGGATACATACAATACAGGATGAACCATTTTAACTATGTTCTATTTCTTATATTTCCTAAATAGATTATTTAACTGTTTGGTATGAACCTTCACCGAATGGTAGACTAGTTGGGTTTTTTCACTCACTCGCGTCCGCTCATTTGTGAACTTAACCACATGCTACCATCTCGTAAAGGATTTCCCTATAATCGAATCCAGTAGTAAACTAATCTCCATATATTTTACATGTTGCATCAATATTAACATCATTTTCTGTAGCTTACTTATCAATGAAATCCTTCAAGCACTCATTGCGTGACCTCTGTGACTCGCCGCTGATTACTTTACTGGTGTATCTGGGCAGTTGGCGAAGGCACTCCTCACCCTGCTGATTTGCCAGCGCCACCTGGTTAACAAGGAAGATAACCTTGGCAATACCACGACCCTGTTGTTTATGTATATGTTCCTGGAAAAGAAAACAATAAAAGCTTAAGTCACTAGCAAAATAATCATTATCTGTCTATAATGTTATCTATTATGAATAAAATTAAAGTAGAATGTAACCATGGCAATCCCCAACTTATGTTGGTGATGATATACATCATGAATTAAGAAATAGTTTATTTTCACTAAGGGGAAATAATCATTAGTTTATTATTATTATTTTCTCATTTATAGAATTTTATAAACCAAGAAAACATGTCCATTAGTTTTGACATGGTAGCCCAGCTCTGCACCGAAGAAAGGTTCAACCTTTTATGTTGTGTAATTTCTGTGCTCCACCTTATACATTGTGTAAGTCACTTGTTCCCCCTTTCACATTGTGTACATCTTATGGTCCACCTTATACTTTGTGTAAGTCACTTGTTCCCACTTTCACATTGTGTATGTCCTATGCTCCACCTTTTACATTGTGTAAGTCACTTGTTCCCCCTTTCACATTGTGTATGTCCTATGGTCCGCCTTATACTTTGTGTAAGTCACTTGTTCCACATTTCACATTGTGTACGTCCTATGCTCCACCTTTTACATTGTGTAAGTCACTTGTTCCCCCTCTCACATTGTGTACGTCCTATGGTCCACCTTATACTTTGTGTAAGTCACTTGTTCCCCCTTTCACATTGTGTACGTCCTATGGTCCACCTTATACTTTGTGTAATGGAGAGAACTGTAACTAATGTTGTAATAAATTGTAGTTCAATCCATTTGCATATGTTTCTATGAATATTGTGATGTGGAATTGATGTATCGTAACATATCTGCAATAAAATATTATTAAACTAAACTTTGTGTAAGTCACTTGTTCCCCATTTCACATTGTGTACATCCTATGCTCCACCTTTCACATTGTGTACATCCTATGCTCCACCATTTACATTGTGTAAGTCACTTGTTCCCACTTTCACATTGTGTACATCCTATGCTCCACCTTTCACATTGTGTACATCCTATGCTCCACCATTTACATTGTGTAAGTCACTTGTTCCCCATTTCACATTGTGTACATCCTATGCTCCACCATTTACATTGTGTAAGTCACTTGTTCCCCATTTCACATTGTGTACATCCTATGCTCCACCTTTCACATTGTGTACATCCTATGCTCCACCATTTACATTGTGTAAGTCACTTGTTCCCCATTTCACATTGTGTACATCCTATGCTCCACCTTTCACATTGTGTACATCCTATGCTCCACCTTTCACATTGTGTACATCCTATGCTCCACCTTTCACATTGTGTACATCCTATGCTCCACCTTATACATTGTGTAAGTCACTTGTTCCCCATTTCATATTGTGTACATCCTATGCTCCACCATTTACATTGTGTATGTCACTTGTTCCCCATTTCACATTGTGTACATACTATGCTCCACCTTTCACATTGTGTATGTCACTTGTTCCCCATTTCACACTGTGTACATACTATGCTCCACCTTTCACATTGTGTACATCCTATGCTCCACCTTTCACATTGTGTACATCCTATGCTCCACCTTTCACATTGTGTACATCCTATGCTCCACTTTTCACATTGTGTACATCCTATGCTCCACAATAAAATAAAACATTATCCTACATAAGTATGTGGTGATTAAGTCCACAGCCTATTGTTCTGTATTGAACTTACAAAGGTAAGCACACGCACGCATGCACACTAAATTTTGCTCAACTACCAGTATACTAAATTACCTGTATAATTCTAAGAGCAACTCTGGTTTTACCGGAGCCTGTGGGTGCCACGATGATCACATTCTTGCCAAGTTTGGCAGGACCCGCGAGTTCCTCCTGATAAACGCGGAGGGAAATGTCTTTGTCCTCCAACTCATCATCATCATCTTCATCTGCCGTGACTGATATGGACACAGGCTCTACAAGCAAGGATGAGAGAAGATGAGATCACAAATTGGTCAGATCAACAAGCAGTGTTTCTATAGAAGTGGGTAGAATTGAAATATTTATATAATTACAACTCCTAGGCTGAAACTTTATATTGTATTGTTAGATTCAATAGTTGCCATGGAGCAGCTTTTAATATTAAGCTTGTACAATGTATATGGTTTGATTGTTGCACATATTTAGTGCATACCTGATAAGGATAGCTTTGTTTTCCACATATTCTGGAAAATCTTTATCTTGCACAATCACGGTGTGCTGAACAATGACGCGCATTAAAAATGCTGTCAAAAATGTTAACAGACTTGCATGACGTCATGAAAATAAACATAAGAACAACAACTGAAGGCGCCGCAAAATGTCAATGATATGTAAGAAAAACATCAATCATAGGTAATGGTATTGAAACTCCAGTTAGTGTCGTTCCGAATAATCAATTTGATAAAGCATCTGTCAGTTAGGCTTTTTTTCTGATTAATTGATTAAAAATTTTCAAGACCAGGTTTAGTGATAGGGAATGAAATAAGTTATAATTGTGCAGCAAGTAATTATATATATATATATACGGTAAAGAATAGTATACATCTTACAAGACCCTTTCTGGAGCACTAGATCACGAAGGATTCCGGGAAGATAGGTATTCTTCAGATAAAGTTACAAAAACAAACACATTAATTTCGGAAAAAAATGTTTAAAAGACCAATTAATACTATAAACGCAGGTATGCGCCCATGCCAGTATGGGTATAACACAGTTGCAAGGCGGTAACATTGTATAAGTATGAAAGAAACGTAGTTGTACGTTTAAATTTTGTTCATATAAAACCTGTAAGTCCAAAGTCGGCGTGAACAGATTTGTCTGGGAGTGTACTTGCCGCGCTGTCAAAAGATTAGACTGCTATTATTAGAGTTCGCGGAAATAAATGGCTTCTGATTCAATGATTATGTAATATACACTGACATTTTAAAAGATATAATATCTTGGAGAAATAGACTAGAACAGCTATATTCGGAAAAAAAAATGCCTAAAGTGGTGATACCGAAAAACAGGTATTATCGCTGATTGGTCAATATCAGTTTGTTATCGGAAACACCACCAACGTCACGGCAGCGTAAAACATTACGTGGCACTGCACGTTATATTGTGTAATCAGACTGCCTCAAAGAATGTCAGCGGATCCTGATAAATGCTATAAAATAAACTTTTAAACATTCTTTTATAATATTGTATTAATTTATCAGAAACTGCAAAACAAAGAGTTTATTGCATGTTTAAAACAAACATACAAACATCTCGTTGAAATGCAACATGCGCTTTGACATTGTGATCAAAATGACGTCACGTCATAATCAGTTTTCATGTTTGGTGCCATCTATCAGTCAAATACATTAACAAACAATGAGCCCAAATGCTGGCTAGCGCTCACAGTCAGCTTGAGTGTGTCTGGATGACAGAGACTGCCACTCACAATTTCATTCATTTAAAGGGGAAGTCATCTGCGCAGTTCAATGAAGGACAGTCATTTTGACATGTAAACGAACCCGAGAAATCTGTGTCATAGTAAGAGAAGGGTCTCCAGATTTCTCTGTATCATCTCTTGATAACCTGAATAATGTGTTGATAACCTGTTAAACAACAATCAATGCAGAGATGCCAACACTGTTTGGATGCAATCTGTAGTCATTGGTTGTTAAATCTGTAGTGCGAGGGTCACAAAGTGACCCGAGGTGCTGGGGGGATTCGGGGGCATGCACCCCTGTGAAAATTTTTGATTCTGAGATGCAATCTCCTGCATTCTATGGCCAAAAATGACACTGATATATGCTGAAAAGTCAAGCTATTTTTAATCATGTTACACTGAAACACAACATGAAATGTCACATCACTCTGGCAATCTGTAAAATTACTAGAGTAGTGGTTCTACTGTTTTATAACAATTGACTGAAATGTCATCTCACTGACAATCAGTGATCAGTATTTATACTAGAGTGTATGTACATTAAAGACTTATTAGTTCTCATGGTTTCAATTATGTTAGTCGTAGAACATTTCCTAATTCAGTCACTGTATTTTTTTGTATTTTTTTTTTGTTTTTTTTTTTCACGATCACAACGAAATTCGTAGTTGCATGCGAACTGGTCGTAGTGGGGTAAATGGAATAGAAATACGTATAAAATACAGACAAATCGTAGTGGTTGGCATCTCTGTCAATGTGACAAACATGCAAGTGAACCAAGTTTCAAGGCATTTTTAAAATTAAGAGTGCAAAACATGTTCATGTTTATCAAATAATATCTTAAACTTGCAATTGGCTATCCATAAAAAAGTAACTCTGTCAATCAGGTGAACTGAAAGATAAAGTTTGATTAAATTTAGCATCCCGGTCATGTTGGGAACAACATAAGCAGAAAAAACAGGCTTATCTTTAAGCCTCAAGGTCACATGGTTGTGCTCTGGTTGAGACTCAAACTCATTTATAACTACATGTACATGAAGTCCTCTGAAAAACACTCACACACTGCAGAAAAATGTCTAAGCAATATACCTGTTGCAACTATATTTAGGTTTCCTACTTTATCCACATCGTGCCCTTGCATGACATTTTTGTCTTTCAGCTCCTTTAACACAGGGCTCTGAGAGTTGTCTCTGATGCTTTTTGCTTTTGTTTGATCATCAGACCCCTCAACAACCCTATCTGTGTCGTCGCAATCCACAGCCTTCGACTTTGAAGTTAAAATTTGGTAAGAGCTATATTCAGGCTCCTGCAAGTCAACAAATAAACAATTTGTCTCAACATGGTAGGGCGATTTTAATGACAGGTTTTGTGCAATTAATTATGTCAATTTTCTCAACATGCTTTTAATCAAAGAGAACACAAACAAAACTGCTAAATTTTGATTGAAATATACCCAAATATACCCAAGTGTTAGTGTCATTATTGTATTTATAATCTGATACAAACAAGATGCCCAAATGGGCTTGTGGATGTAGTTTAACTGTATACATGGGAACAAGGCCTGTAATTTACCTGTGTGTCTGGGAACAAGTCGTGTTGTTTACCTGTGTATCTGGGAACAAGGTATGTAGTTTACCCGCATGTCCAGACACAAGCCATGCAGTTTACCTGCATGTCTTGGAACAATGCCTGTAGTTTCCATGCATGTCTGGGAACAAGGCCTTAGTTTACATGTATTTCTGGGAACAAGGCCTGTAGTTTACCAGCATGTCTAGGAACAAGGCCTGTATTTTTCCTATGTGTCTGAAAACATGGCCTGTATTTACCTGTATATGTGAGAACACGGCCTGTAGTCTACTTCCATGTCTGGAATAAAGGTCTGTAGTTTACGTGTGAATCTTGGAACAATGCCTGTAGTTTACACATGCATCTTATAATAAGGCCAGTAGTTTACCTGTTAACACTGTGTATCTGGAAACAAGGCCTATAGTTTTCCTGTCTATCTGGGAACAAGGCCTTAGTTTACCTGTGTGTCTGGGAACACAGTCTGTAGTTTGCCATCTTTCTTCAGGTAATTAAGGGCCACACATGCAGCTTTCTTCTTGGCCTCTTTAGAACTGTTGCCCTTCACAGAGCTGAATGTCATGTCTCCTAGCTTGGCTTCATATGTGAAGCTGAAACAGTTGACAGATAAGGATGTACCATGGGTCATGTGTAGTGATAAAGATCCACTAAATTATATAACACAAAGTTACTTTTAAAAACAAGAAAACCTGCCTGTCCTCAATTAGTGTCTCACCAATAAAGGCCATCCATCATTTTGCTAAAATGCTATACAGAGTTATGGAACCTGTGTATGTGAGAGGCCTTGATTATATTGAAGATGTATGCAAACTTTTAATGAATCTGAATAAGCAATATTAAGATTTTAGAATGTGAAAAACTTTAAAGCTAAACTTTAACACACTTAAATTTCTAAGTTGAAAAAAGGGCCATACTTTGCTAAAATGCAATACAGAATTCATATGTGTGGCTCGTTTTTTCTCTCTTTGTGAGTGGTGCTGGTGATACTGCGGACACATGTTAAGTTTGAATGAATTTAAATATCAAATGTTGGAGCTAAAGATAGTGTGAAAACACTTTAATGCAAAATGTTAAAAAGCAAATGTTGACGCCGTCGCTGCCACCGTAACCGTCATTGCAAAGTGATACCTATATCTTGCCACCTTCTTTGAAGACAATTAATTATACTTTTATTCGATTTTTCTAAAGCATTTTTTGCTGAAGTCTGAAACTATAATCATCCCAGTACAAAAACAACTACAAAATTCAAATTCTTACAAGAAGAAAATATGCATGGGATAAGTTTATGATACATGGGATAAGATTGTGATGCATGTAATACAATTGTGATGCATGGGATAAGTTTAGGATGCATGTAATAAGGGTGTGATGCATGTAATAAGGTTGTGATGCATGGAATATATTTGTGATGCATGTAATAAGAATGTGCTGCATGTAATAAGATTGGGATGCATGGGATAAGTTTGTAATGCACAGAATAAGATTGTGATGCATGGGGTAAGTCTGTGATGCATGGAATAAGAGTATGATGCATGGGATAAGTGTTTGATGCATGGGATAAGTTTGTAATGCACGGAATAAGATTGTGATGCATGGGATAAGTATCCCATGCATGTAATAAGTATGTGATGCATGGGATAAGTATGTGATGCATGGAATAAGAGTGTGATGCATGGGTTGTGTGATGCATGGAATAAGTGTGTGATGCATGGGATATGTATGTGATGCATGGGATAAGTATGTGATGCATGGGATAAATATGTGATGCATGGAATAAGAGTATGATGCATGGGATGTGTGTGATGCTTGGAATAAGTGTGTGATGCATGAAATAAGTTTGTGACGGATGTAATCAGAGTAAGATGTATGTAATAAGATTGTGATGCATGGGTTAAATTCATGATGCCTGAAATATGTTCATTTTGCATGGGATAAGAGTGTGATGTGTGGGATATGTTTGTGATGCATTTAATAAGATTGTGATGCATATAATATGATTGTCATCTATGGGATAAGTTCATGATGCATGGGCTAAGATTGTGATGTATGGGATAAGTTCATGATGCAAGTAATAAGTTCATTGTGCATGGATAAGATTATGATGTGTGGGATATGTTTGTGATGCATGTAATAAGATTGTGATGCATGTACTAAGCTTGTCATGTATGGGATAAGTTCATGATGCATGGGGATAAGATTGTGATGTACGGGAAAAGTTTGTGATGCTTTTAATAAAATTGTGATGCATGGGATAAGTTCACGATGCATGAGATAAGTTTGTGATGCATGTAATAAAATTATGATGCACAGGATAGGTGCATGATGCATGGAGTAAATATTTTGAAATTATCAACTAGGTGGGGAAAGAATTGGCTAGCCAGTTTCTTTCCTCGGGATTATGGTTGGTTGGTTGAATGATGTTTTACATCATTTTCAGCACATTTTGGACTATATATGACAGTCGATTTTTGTGGTGGAGGCAGACCACCCACTTATTCCTGGGTAGAACTAGTACTGTATATCTCCTGCCATCCGTAAGAAATTAAGAAACAACATTTTTCACTTATAATTAACCTCCCAGTGGCATTTGAACCCGCAGTGGTGAGAGGCGAAAAGGTTTCAAATGCAGCACCTTTACAATCACGGCTACAGAGTACAATTGTTGAAAATTTCAATGGAAGAACTTATTCTCAATAGAAGAACTTGACCTTTTAAGGAGAAGTCCGCTGTACAAAAAAGTACAACAGACAAAGTCATTCTCTCTCTCTGTCTCTCTGTGTGTGTCTCTCTCTCACCCCACACCCCACTTAGTCTAACAGTTACAATCAATATCTTGTATGAGTTAGGAACAACATTGGTCAGAAATACTTACATGGGCTTGTGCGGTGGTCCATTCTGAGACAATGCAGTAAACTCCACCTTTAGTTTGAAATACGGGATTTCAATGGAAGAACTTATTCTCAATGGAAGAACTTGACCAGTTAAGGAGGAGTTTGCTGCACAAAAAAGTACAACAGACAAAGTCATTCTCTCTCTGTCTCTCTCTCCATCTGTGTGTGTGTCTCTCTCTTTCCGCCCACCCCACTTATTCTTACAGTTACAATCAATATATTGTATGAGTTAGGAACAACATTGGTCAGCAATACTTACATGGGCTTGTGCGGTGGTCCATCCTGAGACAATGCAATAAACTCCGCCTTTAGTCTGACATTCTGGGCATACTCCATGAGGGCCGACACGGGATCTTTGTTAGGTATTGGGTTAATCTCGTTATCTCCAACACTTCCTTCCTCAGCCATACTATTACCAACACTCTGATCCTGAAAGTTTATATGATTTGATCTTGAATTTAAGTTGAATTGGGATTTTACTGCACACACAAAAAGGTCAAATGGTGCCAACAGGTATGAACATTCTAGGTTCCAGGCCCACGAATGAACATACTAGGTTCCAGGCCCATGAATGAACATTCTAGGTTCCAGGCCCACGAATGAACATTCTAGGTTCCAGGCCCACGAATGAACATTCTAGGTTCCAGGCCCATGAATGAACATTCTAGGTTCCAGGCCCACGAATGAACATTCTAGGTTCCAGGCCCACGAATGAACATTCTAGGTTCCAGGCCCACGAATGAACATTCTAGGTTCCAGGCCCACGAATGAACATTCTAGGTTCCAGGCCCACGAATGAACATTCTAGGTTCCAGGCCCATGAATGAACATTCTAGGTTCCAGGTCCACTCTCCACTTACATCTAGATAAGATTATACAGAATGGGCCTAGAACCTTCTCAACAGCAAAAGGGTTAAGTCTGATATTTGGTAGAAGGAGATTTGTATATATGTAACATAAAACTGAAGTAAAACTTATAGACAGGAGCAGGAATGGTCTTCAATATACATATTGTTTTCATTGTAGACAGTATTTTTTACCTAGGCAGAGGACTTTTTCTCAAATATTGTCTATTATAATTATGTTAAACTGTTAAAGTATTCAATTTATTAATGGGCTGAAACACCAATTTCCATTTTTTTTATAGGGCAGTTTAGCTTTGAACTTAACACTTTATGATGATCGAGTAAATAACTTGGTCTGCATTTTATAAAAACACTATTGTACATGAAATTTGAATTCATCATCAAACAGAAACCTAACTTCAAGTTACTATGATGATCCAAGGGCACTTAACCCTGACTAATGACCAAATGATGCTAAACACCTGACCTGCTTTTGATTAAACACTGCCAATGTATAAACATTTAGGTTGATACCCTGAAACCTTCATGAGTTATTGAGCGGAAACCTAACTGTCCATCAAACAAGGGCAATAACTCCTGAATTAATGACTCAAAGCAGAAAATAAAACTTGACCGGAATATCGTTATAACACTTTTCAGGTTTGAAACATGCTAAAGCCCCATAAAGATGAAAACTTTGTTTTCCGTTGGTTAAAGGCAATAGGGTAAAGTCATCGCGAGTCAGATTTGATATTGAATCGGATCATTATCCCCGATTTGGTACTGTTTTTACATTGCTAGCTACAAATGTACATGAAGTGCAAACAATAGCAACAGGGAAACAGTTTATTCTAACCACTGAAACCCAGCATGAACTTGATATACAATATTGCTGGTTCCTGTATGATTGCAAAGAAGATATATGAAAACCCGTTTTGTCTCGAATCGAGTCAGACATAATGTGTCCGACTTACAATCAAATCAATTCGGCTCATATTTTGTCATAATTTTATAATCTTCAATAAATCTTCCACAAAGGGAGTAGTATTAAAGACTTCATAATGTTACTCACATAGGTCATAATTCATAATTCACACGTAGGTCTCGTCATAAGTAACATTATGAAAACTTCATAATGTTACTCACATAGGTCATAATTCATAATTCACACGTAGGTCTCGTCATAAGTAACATTATGAAAACTTCATAATGTTACTCACATAGGTCATAATTCATAATTCACCAAAGGTCTCGTCATAAGTAACATTACATAGGTCATAATTCATAATTCACACATAGGTCTCGTCATAAGTTACATTATGAAAACTTCATAATGTTACTCACATAGGTCATAATTCATAATTCACACGTAGGTCTCGTCATAAGTAACATTACATAGGTCATAATTCATAATTCACACATAGGACTCGTCATAAGTAACATTATGAAAACTTCATAATGTTACTCACATAGGTCATAATTCATAATTCACACATAGGTGTCGTCATAAGTAACATTACATAGGTCATAATTCATAATTCACACGTAGGTCTCGTCATAAGTCACATTATGAAAACTTCATAATATTACTCACATAGGTCATAATTCATAATTCACACATAGGTGTCGTCATAAGTAACATTATGAAGTTTTATTGTCGTATAGTTCCATCTAATGTTACATGTTCAATGAAATTAACATAAATATTAAAAGAAAACAGATCATCCATTTGCTAAATAATGTCAACAAATGGACCTATACTTCTTTATTGCACCTCGCACAAAATCCTAGGAATTTCATTGGATAAAAGCGGTCACATGGTGACCCTCTATTATTCTATAGTGGGTCAGTAGATTTCATAGAGGGCCACTAAAACAATATGGACTACAATTCCGGTTCAAAGTTTAAATGATTTGGAAATAGTTCTTTAAGGCGTTAGTAACAAACAAAATAAGTAAATTAATAATGTTATTAAACTGTACCGGTCGTGACGTCAAAATGCACGAATGTCTCAATGACGTTGACGCTCCATTAAAATGGGTTAAATATCGATGTTTGAATTAAAAAATGTGCTCGATGCTAAATCTTACTGACACCACATATTTCTGTAGGGGGTCAGTAACAAACTCAATAACTAATAATATTCTCACAAAAACACATGTGTCTGACTTGCGATCAAAATCGTCCGACTCGATATCAAAAAAAGAAGGTGGGGGCAGTAGTAATGTGTGAACGGGTCTGACGAAAAAAAATAATTTCATTTCATATTTCATTAAAATGCAACACCAATGCATTGTCTGCAGGCAGATAGAAATTTCTATTGATCTTTGAGCTAAAATCAGCCTGTATGTCAAATGATTATGTTTGTAGTTGTTCATGATTAATAATCACATCAATTCAAGATGTTTTCTTTCACCATTTTGCACTTCAATGACACTTTTTCTCACGGGATGGCGCGAGTTTAAACATGTTTAAACATTCAGACAAGAGGCTTGATATGACATATTTCTTTACCTCAGCATTTTGCTCTCTAGCTGTCTCTGTGCCTTCCTCTCCCTCATTCAAACATAGCTCGCGTCGCTTGCTTTTAACAGGACTTTTCACTGTTTTGTTCTCGTCGTCATTTCGCAAAGAGTCAAACTCCAATGACATCTGGGCAGAGTTACTCACTGAGCTGGTACCACTTTCCATACTTTCTAGTTTGGCAGGACTTAAGTTGTTTATCGCGTCTGTTGGCTCCCACTTATCTGTTAAATGGCAGTATAGAAAGTGATCATATTAAAATTACAGATAAATATACAAACAATACTTTTCTAAGATGTTGGAAAGATTCATAAACTTTAATAACATTACATGGTCCGAGTATTAACTTTCATACCCCATCCAATGCCTTCTCCAAGAAGCGAAAACGGGGTTGGCTGGGGTATATAATAAAACATTAATTTCTGCTTAAAAAACTTGCATATTGTAAAATTAAAACATTTAATAGGTAATAGGTCATTTTAAACAGTTTATCGCATTTTTATTTCATTAAAACTGTTTTTAAACATGTTTTCTTGTCGGAATATCCGTTATAAAATTCTGCTTATATAAGCTTTCCCATCGCTTAATGGAATTTATGTGAGACCACGTAATGAATCTTTATATGATCATAGTTATATAAATATCCCCACAATCAAATTAAATAAAAACAATATGTCTACTTGTGTTATACCTAAGTACAAAAGTTTATAAAAAGTTTTAAATATGATTATCGACTTTAAATACATTGAATACAGTTTGGAATGAAATAGATTTAGTCAATTCCATTTTATGTCTCGTTACACCTGTAAGAGAACGTAACATACCACTGAGGACATTTTCTCGAACTTCCTCCGATATGCCTGCTGGCACTCTGTCATCTGTACCTAAAATATATTAACCATTATTCAAATGTTATCCTATATATTTTTTCATAGTAAATGTTGCAAAAGATTTAGGTAACACTAAACATTAAAGAAGTTTTATATTTCATGCTATATTTTTTTATTATTGAATGTCCTTAATTTCCATATTTTTTAATCCCTAAAAGCACACTGGAACTTCAAGTTTTTCTAAATACAAACCTGTTTTATGTTTGGTGCATAATACATAAACTACGTTAATTTAAAAAATAACACATTTATACATTTTCCATCTAAATATGCAAAATGACCAAGTTTCATGACTGTAAACTGTTAAGTAAATTTGAGAACAACACTTTGTTTTCTCCCACTGATGTTCATCACTTATATCCTTTTATAATAAGCACATTCCTCCGAATTAGGGTCCCTGATCAAATGGCTGGATTGGACACAAACATGGCATAAACTCTCAGAGCATATATTGAAGGCACAGAAGTTATTTTTATTATTTATAATGATTATCACTGATGGAGTAAGGGATTTAAGTCGCGGGTATGGGCTTACCGCAGTTAATGTACATATCGAGTTTGACGGTTTTGGAGATATATAAAACTTTAACCAATACAATTTACTGATCTTTTGTCTTTAAAGTCCAGGTCCATGGCGGGGTAGGTGGGGTCAAGGCAGCTTACCCCAGGTAATGTACAAAGAGAGTTTCAAACCAATACGTTTTAAGGCTATGAGGATATATGCCTCCAAACAAACTAAATCGGGCCAAATAAAAATTCTCACAAAGAAAATTCAAAATCGGAAAAAGAAATTAAATAAATATTTCAGTTTCTTACCTATTGACATGTCCTCAGTATCAATGCATGATTTCATATCATAATCATCTTTACTTTCTGGAAAAAAAATGATATAAAACAAAATGAATGCCATTCAGTCAAGATAAACAATACTTTCAACAGATCAGAGACTCAGTGTATCATAGAAGATAAAAGACGAATGTGGCTGTTTATTGATATTCACATGAGGCCAATGACCTTGAACTTTAAACCAGTGACCCAAAAAGCGATAGGGCAATGTACTAATAATGTTTCATGTGTTTAGGTGTTATACTTCTGGAGTTTTCATTTTAACTATGTGTATGTCCATATAAATGCATGGTGAGCTTTTGACCCAAAAAGTAATAGGGTTTCTCCTCTCATCGAGGGTAATGTTCCTATAAAGTTACATGAGGGTGGGTCTTATCTTTTCAAAGTTATTGCGCTGAATGCTCATTTCCATAAGAGGTCATGGCAACCTTGATCTTTGACCCCCCCCCCCCCCCCCCCCTCCCACCCCACCCCCCAAAACCATAGAGTTCCTCCTAAGACCAAGGGCAAGATACTATGAAGTTTCATAGGGTGGTTGTTATGCTTTCAAAGTAATTGTGCAGAATGTGTATTTTCATGGAGGTAACACATAGCGACCTTAACCTTTGACCTACTGACTCTAAAAACAATAGGATTCCTCATGTCACCAATGGACAATGTACCTATGAAGTTTCATGAGCCTCAGGGTGGTTCTTATGCTTTTGAAATTATCGTACAGAATGCGAAAGATTAGACACATAAATGGAATGAAAATAATTTACAGTTACTGTTCTTTTAAACCCATATGCCTAATCCATTAGCATGGATGGATGAACGAACCATACCATAATACATCCTGTTTTTCAGATGGGCGTATAAAAATCTTGTTTCATGCACATGTCATGCACAACTTCGGATATTGGACTCAACCCATGATCCTCGTTGAAAAAGGCAGTATATATATAAGTTTACAAGTGTACTACTATGTAACAACCACCAAACTGTGTAGTGCCTAGAGGTGCTGAACTTGCATCGTAGGGTTTTTAAATCACATATTTCCTTTTTCTATTGAGACACACTGGGTGCATGGGCAGTGTGTGTGCACAGAGGATGTGTCTCATTGAAAAAATGATGTTTGTTTTTTTTCAAAAGAAAGAATCAGTTATTCTAAACAAAGGTCTCGAAAATTATACTTACCAGTACTCTCACAAAAGCCTTCGATTTTTTCAGCCACTTCTTCATGGTTACTCTCTTTTAATGCAGCGATAAAATTTCTATACCAATGCGTGTCTTTGTTTGGAAGAATGAGTAACAGATCAAAGACTGCAGCCCATTTTGATTCCTTAGTTTGCTTTTGTCCTATGGCCTGTTGATCCTTTTCAGTTATAACTCCTCTAGAAAGTAAAGATGGTAGGATTTCAAGTGGTGTCACATTATCGTAAATAATTCTCCCACATTTATGTATCAGTGCCTTATGATGGTCATTTGTTGGAATACCTCTTCCGGACAGTATGTAAACAACCTTCTCATTTTCTGAAAAAGAAGAAACAAAGGAAATGGTAAGGCAATTTAATTTAGATTTGTTTGGGTATCTTGTGAAAGCTAATAAAATAATTTTTCACAAATTTTTCCGTGTAAATGTGCTTCATGAACTCTGTCGTATGCCACTTAAAAAACAAGAGGCCCAACAGGGCCTGTGGAGGCTCTACTGGCTAAAGATAAAGTTAGTAGAAAATACGGTAAAGAGTAGCATTACAGATGTCATGTACTTTGGACATGTTAGCCATGTTTCATGTCGAATCAAAACGATTTTCGACAAGGACCAACATCAGGGCACGAAAATTCCACTCGTCCGCTCGCTATGACGAGTGCTAATTGATGCAGGACGAGTAGAAATTCAGATAAATTCTTTAACAATTTATCAATTTGGCCATTCAAATATTGCGTAGGACGAGTAACTGAGAAACAAATTTTCTTGCCCTGAACATCATGTCATACTGATCATTTTAGAAAAAGTCCCATATCAATATCACTTAAGAGTTTTCAAGAAGTAGTCGATACAAACTTGTTTTTTAAAAACCTATTTTTAGATTTGGCAGCCATTTTGGATTTCACATCAACATGAATTTTTGCTAGGATCATCTAGACTTCATGGGAAACATTTCTGTAAAGTTTCATGAAAATCCATTTAGTAGTTTCAGAGGAGTAGTCGCTACAAAAAAAAGTTTACGGACAGACAGACAGACGGACGTCTCACCACGGCATAAGCTCTGCTGATCATTGATATTAACAAACTGGTAAAGATTGGTAAAGATCGGATGAAAAATGAAGGCCCTATTGTCTTAACGAGGCAAACTACAGCATTTTTAACTAAATCAAGGAACACAACTCTGTTGTTACTGGTTCGATCTGGCTGGTTTATGAACTTATCTGAGCTTTCATTGATAGTAACAATCTGGTAAAGTTTGGTAAAGATCAGATGAAAAATGAAGGCCCTATAGTCTTAACGAGGCAAAATATAGCATTTTTAACTAAATCAAGGGCCATAACTCCACTGTTCTGGTCCGATCTGGCTGGTTTTCGAACTTGTCCGAGCTTTCATTGATATTAACAATCTGTAAAGTTTGGTAAAGATTGGATGAAAAATGAAGGCCCTATCATCTTAACAAGGCAAATTATAGCATTTTTAACTAATTCAAGGGCCATAACTCCGCTGTTACTGGTCCGATCTGAAGGCCCTATCGTCTTAACGAGGTTAAAGTTAATGGACGAACAGACGACGGACAACACACCATCTCATACTAAACAGAGCGAGTTTCTTAGAATTACCATACTTGGGAGTCGCTTGCCAGAGTATCATAAAGGATGGAGGTATGAAGGCCCTATCGTCTTAACCAGGCAAAATATAGCATTTTTAACTAAATCAAGGGTCATAACTCCGCTGTTACTGGTCCGATCAGAGTATCATAAAGGATGAAGGTATGTAATAGGTATGTAATAGGACCCTGCAGGGCGTATATGTAAATAGATATGTTTATAAGAGCGTTACAAAAGTCTCTACCATAGCTATTGGTAGAGTGCCCGCTTCACATGCAATCGTTCCGAGTTCAAACCCCGCTGAGTGTCCTAATATTTATTTGTACTTTTTCCGATATGTTACTGTCTATTTGTGTGATATTTGTAGGTTTCAAATATCAAAAATATGAAGGATGGAGGTATGTAAAAGGACCCAGTACTGTGTTTATGTAAACAGACAGATGTATAAGACCATTACTACAGGCTCCCCCGCAGAGCTGGCTTCAACGGTGATATTGGTAGGGTGCCCGCTTCACATGCAATCGTTCCGAGTTCAAACCCTGCTCAGTGTCCTGGATTTTCTTTGTAATTTTTCCAGTCCGATTACATTGAGTACAGTAGTGGAAATTATGAGATTGTCTCGATCACATGGTTGAATAAAAAAGAAAAAGATGGGTTAAATTTATACAGGTGTGAAATATATTTGGACTAACTTGCTTCCTTCATAGCATCCACCAGGGCACCATATTTCCTCGGAACATATTTCAGGTCCATGATAGCTTTCAGAATTTTTTCGGAAGCTTCCAGAGGTTCAGCTTTACACATTTTTTTTAACTGTCTACTTTGATCTGCCAAACAAAAAACACACAAAGTAATTCCTAGATAAATGTTGAACACAAGAAGCAGAAATAAATGCTGAGGTAAGGTGACATTTCCCTGGCGACAGCATCTCTGTAAATCATTCTGACATGCTACCATTAAAGAAACGAATCCGCCACATAAGTGCAAAATTACACTATAAAACCGTTCATCAAAACTCTTCCCATGCAGGTGTTCCAGCCATGGAAATATAATAATGTATATATGCCTAATAAAGTACAGGTTTATTTTTGGGTTTTTAGAATACCGCGACTGAATGTGAGTAAAATGAATTACGAGTCGTTTGGTATTGACTCTTAATTCGACACTTCAGTTTTTGGGTTTGGCCTGGCTGGGTTAATTGACATGTCGCCAGTACTTCGATATCTCCGCCCTATTGTTGATGTCGGAGTATATTGATAATAGCTTATATTATAACATAGTTGCACATGCTTTATGGCCCCCATTATCGTGGTATATCGTGGTGAAACGTGAACTGCGTTACAACCATTTACAATTGTTCTCGATTTCAATGACCTCTGAATTCAGTAATATATCATCTTTGTTTACATTGACAAAATTGTCTCCGGTGAATCACTTTTTACCGGATGTCGTGAACTATTCCGACTGGGTCGGAAGATTCCATTATTGATAGAGAGTCCCCATTATCGTGGCAATTTGAAAAATGATCCAAATGAGATATTTTAAGGGTAAACCATGTTGTGAAGTTAATTAAAACTTTATTCAGACAAGGGTTAATTGATGTAAACATGATTTACACATATAATATCAGCTAAATCTTAAATTGGATAATTGTAGCGGACACGTGTTTGCTTACCGACTTTTTGCGTATTGCGTCAGATCACTACTGTACCGTATAAACTCTAAAAATGTACATATACTTAAGATTTTTGATTTCTTTGCAAATGGTAAGTTAAAAAAGACAAGATCGAGATAAGCACATGTAATAATCACTGTGTATTTGAACACAGGTAACGTTATCCTCTAGTGTTATTGATATATATAACTATAAATAAAAGAACATTAACAATACGTTTAATGCTAGATCTATAACAGCGTGCTATGGTGAAAACCTAATGCGCTAATGAAAGTCACGTAGTCGTATAAGCTTTGTGACTAGGTCATATTGACCCTGTGACCTGGAAAGCAATCTCAACTTTTCTACACTTAACCATAAATAAATATGAAGTATGAAAGATGATGTTGCGAAACTGCCATTGTGCAGAATTACATGTACCGGTAATTAGAATGTCCCTGTTGTGTACTTGATTCACATTACCAGACCGGCTTACTAATTACGTGACCGGGACAGCGGACATATATAAGTGGCCACCTTTAAAAAAAAGATAAAAAAAAAAAGAAAAACTAAAAAATCTTCAAAATTCTTCAAAATTCAATAAGTTTTTGATCTTTTGTATCTCATAAAAGATCTATATTAAGCCCTGACCCACCCACCACCCACCCACCGAAAATGATATATATATATATTATAAGAGTGCCCCCTTGGCATTTTGCATAGTGCCCGGGTGCTACTATTAGGGGAAATATGGTACATACAAAACAAGTCCACCTTAGGATTCTCTGGTAGGGGAGAATTATACATGTTGTTGGATAAATAAATGGATAGATTTAGAAACTATTTGAATCATTTACCTGGCCTGAAGGGAGTATAGTCTATAAGTAGATCCATCCAGTCGATGCAATCTGTGATGTACGGAAAGAATGCCTCTAGAAAAAACTCGATTTTCATCTCATTATCTTTTTCCTCTGGCTCCAGCTCAGTCTCCATACCGAGAGGTGTTTGGCGTTCCCTCGATGCCATTATTGTCTTTCGCTACAACTTCATTCTGAAATTGATATACCGGTTATAAGAATACCCATTTATGAAAATTCTAAAGACAACCACAACAAGTTCTAAAAAATAAGGTTTTCAAAATTAATAATTCTTTCATAAACAAGAAAAGAATCAGGTCAAAAATATAAAGGGGAATCAGCATTAAAATGGAGACATTACACTTTGGAACTGAGTTACTTCTGAAGCAAGATTTAGGCCCATCTGATAGTTATGATGCCATTTGAAAGTAAAACCATTGGCTTACATGAATAGAATATTGTTTGTTAGATAGGTACTTCAGTAGATTTATGTTCTTTAAAGGGACACACGGCAACCATGATTTTTAAAAAAGTTGTGGCATCCCATTAGTTTTTCTACATTATATAAACATTAAATTTGTAGGAATAACGGTAGAATATTTAGCAAACTGTTTTCCATATTACTAACTGTTGATTAAATTGAACAATACAATATTTAAACCTACGGTAGAATAAAAACAAGAGGCCCGAGAGGGCCTGCGGACGCTCTACTGGCTAATATGGCTCTTATAACATCCATGAAGCGAGTGACTATCGTCTTAAAGAGGCAAAATATAGTATTTTTAACTAAATCAAGAGCCATAACTCCGCCATTACTGGTCTGATCTGGCTGTTTTTCGAACTTGCCCAATTGAGATAATAAAAATAAAAAATAAAATAAAAAAAATAATAAAAAAATAAAGAAATATAAAAATAATAAAATAAAAAAATCTGGTAAAAATCAGATGAAAAATGAAGGCCCTATCGCCTTAACAAGGAAAAATATAGCATATTTAACGAAATCAAGGGCCATAACTCCGCTGTTGGCTGGTTTTCGAATTTGTCTGAGGTTTTATTGACACTAACAATCTGGTAAAATTTGGTAAAGATCAGATGAAAAATGAAGGCCCTATCGTCTTAACGGGGCAAATTATAGCATTTTTAACTAAATCAAGGTCCATAACTCTGCTGTTACTCGTTCGATCTGGCTGGTTTTCGAACTTGTTCGTGCTATCATTGACACCTACAATCTGGCAAAGTTTGGTAAAGATCCTATACAAAATGAACGCCCTATCGTCTTAACGAGGCAAAATATAGCATTTTAACTAAATCAAGGGCCATAACTCCGCTGTTACTGGTCCGATTTGGCTGGTTTTCGAATTCGTCCGAGCTTTCATTGACATTAATGATCTGGTAAAGTTTGGTAAAGGTCGATGAAAAATGAAGGCCCTATCGTCTTAACGAGACAAAAGTTAACAACGGACGACGGACAACTCTGCATCCCATAAGCTCTGCTGGCCTTTGGCCAGTAGAGCTAAAAATAATGAAAACTCTAAAAATTATTTAATTAGATGTTATGCACTGAAGCAATGATAAGTTGGATTAATAAAGTGAGACGCTTATTTTAATGCTTCATGCAAACTTCAAGATTGCTGTGTGTCCCTTTAATGATATGTATAATTAAAACACTAGATGTGTGTTCTCTGCATGGAGCAAGAGTCACTTCTGGTGCGGTATTCGGTGAAGATAGGGGAATTCCAACATGAGGTATAATTGTTCTTATCAGAATCGAGGCTCTGCCGAGGTTCCTATTAAAACAATTTTTATTTATTCTTAGCAGTGAAATAGTGGAGTTTAGCAATGAAATAAAAGCTGTATTTCACACGCGTGAAATATAGAGTTTTATTTTTTCACTGCCGGAACTACTTTTTTTCAATATCAAAAACAATTAATTTTTTATTTGTTTGGAAAAGAACTTTTTAATATATATCATTCAACTGTAAATTGTCGAACTAAGAAAATGAGCTATAGTTTTTAAAACTGGTCAAGCATTTCAAAAGTGTTGCCATTTACAGTGAAAAATGTCAGTTGGGTCATTTTTTTCAAAAACTACTTTTTTCAGAAAGTTGCTATAAAAGCATATATTATTCGATGTATTAGAAATAACTTAACTAAGAAAATGACTCATAGATTATTGAAATTGGTTAAGTAGTTTAGAAGTTATATATGGGGAATTAAAAACAGTAATTGTATCATACTAAGCCAACGACGTCATCAAATTAAAAAAAAAATGCATACTGCAGTACACTTTGATTATAAAGCATAAAAAAATATGTATTGTTTTGTCGTGAATAACAGATTTTAGTGTGAAAACTTTATATTTTCACGAATGCCAAGCATGAGTGAAAATATTAAAGTTTGATCATTTCGAGATTCACTCCAAAACAACAAATATCCTCTATATATACTATATATAGGGTTGGAATTTCTGAATCATATACCCATGATTGATTTTTTTTCTTTCATATCATTTACATCTGCGTATTGACGTTGCCAACTACTAACAATTTGCATGTTTATTTACACAATGATGTCATGCAACTGTCATTGTTGATATCAGCGTGCGACTTTTATCTTTCCCCATGTGTAAGATCAGGATTTCCATCCCCCATATGTAAAATGCAAATAACCTTATCCGATATGCAAGAAAAAAATGTTCTAGAATGAATGACACATGACCATGCACTGATGGTCCGCGGTTTTGATGTGTTTCAAGTCCCAAACACCAGGTTTTGATCTCGCACAATATGAACCTGCTCATGGAAATATTTTATTTCTTATGCATCATGAAACACATTTTGTCGAACGTTTGCACAAAATACAAACAAATTCTCACAACTTACATTTTATGCCTATCTCTGAACATCAAACAGCTTCATTCTATTTAAATGTGTTGTAGTGTCTCTTAAAATAACGCATTTCATTGCTTTGTAGTTTTGCATCTGACGTTTAAAATGACGTCTCAACAGTTAACGTGTTTTCTGGCGTTTAAAATGACGTCTTAACGGTTGACGTACATGACGTCAAGAGGCTTATGTAGCTTTTTTCAGACCACCCCAATAACCAATCAACATTGAGTATTTTAATAAACCATATTAGATATAAAAATAAACATACTTTTGAACTGGAACACTGACCTTGACTGTCACATTGACCTTAATAATTATATTGGTGTGGATATGTGTTATAATGTGTATATATCCAATGTTTTTGAAGTGAACTGACCTCAACTGTGACCTTGACCGTTATGAACTGGTTAGGTCATGTGACTTATATTGAAAGAAATACACACAAAAAATGGAAAAGTTATGCCCAAATTTTGCACACAAGGCATCTGCGTATCCCGTTTTATAGCCTTGGGGTCAAGGTTTACAGATATCTGTACATTTAGACATATGCCAAGTGATGACCAGACATCTGCCATTTGATGACTAGACACTGGCCAGGTGATGAAGAGATAGTCATTCAGCTGATGACTAGACATCGATCAGTTGATGACTAGACATTGATCAGGTGATGACCAGACACTGGCCAGGTGATGACCAGACACTGGCCAGGTGATGACTAGACATTAACCAGGTAGGTGATCACTAAACATTGGCCAGGTGATGACTAGACATTGGCCTGGTGATGACTAGACATTGGCCGGGTGATGACTAGACATTGGCCGGGTGATGACTAGACATTGGCCGGTGATGACTAGACATTGGCAGGGAGAAATTGGCCTTGTTATGACTAGACATTGGCCAGGTGATGACTAGACATTAGCATGGTGATGACTACACACTGGCCTGGTGATGACTAGACATTGGCCGGGTGATGACTAGACATTGGCCGGGTGATGACTATATATTGGCCTGGTGATGACTAGACATTGGCCGGGTGATGACTAGACATTGGCCGGGTGATGACTATACGTTGGCCGGGTGATGACTAGACATTGGCCAGTGATGACTAGACATTGGCAGGGCGAAATTGGCCTTGTTATGACTAGTCATTGGCCAGGTGATGACTAGACATCGGCCAGGTGATGACTAGACATCGGCCAGATGATGACTAGACATTAGCCAGGTGATGACTAACCAATGGCCTGGTAATGACTAGACATCAGTGATGACTAGACACTGGCCAGATGATGACTAGACATTGACCAGGTGATGACTAGACATTGGCCAGGTGATGACTACACATCGGCCAGGTGATGACTAGACATTGGCTAGTTGATGACAAGAGATTGGCCAGGTGATGACTAGACATCAGCGAGGTAATGACTAGACATCGGCCAGGTGTCACCATGATGACCAGACACTGACCAGGAGATGACTAGACATTGGACAGGTGATGACCAGACACTGGCCAAGTGATGACCACACATTGGCCAGGTGATGACTAGACATTGGCCAGGTGATGACTAGAGCATGTTTTATTAAAACATTTTGAATAAAAATATGATGTTTTTTTATTATTTCTTTCATTCCTTATGATACCAGATATATGCCAAATCTCTTCTTTTCAACTAGACACTGTCCTGGTGATGACTAGACATTGGCCAGGTGATGACCAGACATCGGTCATGGGATGACTAGGCATCGGCCAGGTGATGACTAGATATCAGCAAGGTGATGACTAGACATCGGCAAGGTGATGACTAGACATCAGCGAGGTAATGACTAGACATCGGCCAGGTGTCACCATGATGATCAGACACTGGCCAGGTGATGACTAGACATTGGACAGGTGATGACCAGACACTGGCCAGGTGATGACCACACATTGGCCAGGTGATGACTAGACATTGGCCGGGTGATGACTAGACATTGGCCAGGTGATGACTAGAGCATGTTTTATTAAAAGATTTTGAAATAAAAATATAATAAAATATGATGTTTTTTTTTATTATTTCATTCATTCCTTATGATACCAGATATATGCCAAATTGGCCAGGTGTCACCGCAATGACCAGACACTGGCCAGGTGAGGACTAGACATCGGCCGGGAGATGACTAAACACCGGCCAGGTGATGACTAGACATTGGTCAAGTGATGACTAAACACTGACCAGGGGATGACTAGACATCAGCCAGGTGATGACTAGACACTGGCCAGGTGATGACTAGACATTGACCAGGTGAAGACTAGACACTTACAAGGTGGTGACTGACTAGACATTGACCTGGTGATAACTAGACACTGACAAGGTGGTGACTGACTAGAAATTGGCCTAGTGATGACTAGACACTGACCAGGTGATGACTATACATTGGTCAAGTGACGACTAGACATTGACCAGGTGATGACTAGACATCGGCCAGGTGATGACTAGACATCGGCAAGGTGATGACTTGACATCGGCCAGGAGATGACTAGACATTGGCCAGATGATGACTAGACATTGGCCAGGTGATGATTAGACATTGACCAGGTGATGACTAGACATTGGCCAGGTGATGACTACACATCTGCCAGGTGATGACTAGACATCAGCCAGGTGATGACTAGACACTACTGACTAGCCAGGTGATGACTAGATATCAACCAGGGGGTTAAATTTTGTGTATCAGCATTGTAGATTTATTTAGAGGATAAAGCACCGTACCAAACTTTGAATACTGACGTCCATTTTTACTGTCTGCTAAACGAGTATAAACGAGTATGCTAATACTAAAACATCAACCTAGTGAACAAACTAGTCAACATGCTCGTGAAAATTTTTAATCGATTAAACCGATAAAAGGCTTAAACCGATGCTCAAATTGATGAATCAAAACAACACTGGAATCAAGAAACCGATTCAGTAGTACTTAATGTACATTATAGTATATTACTTTATCAAACTGTAGTCTCATTTATTTGATGTCTGGGATGTTAAATACAGACGTTTACAGATGCGCCCCGTGAAGTCTCATTGCGTTTTATCAAAAACCGTGTGGACAATATCAGACCGCACACCGTACTCGTTTAAAAAAAATATCTCCAATAAACCACAACAAAACTCTAAACAAACACTCTTACCTAATCAATAAATAATTGACCTTCAACTGAATATCACATTTATGGCAAATTAAGATATAATTAGTCATATTTATGCATATGACCCGGCCGTGTGTAAACATTTTCTTGTATGATGTCTCTGCGCAAGAGAAGACAACTATGTTTTTTCCTGTTCAAACAATGCATGGTATGTAGGATTTAAACTAATGTATTTTTTGTCAAAATGTTTTTTGGATTAAATGTTAGTGTGAATTGAATAACAAATGACCATTCTTCACTTTAGGTAAGTTTGTTAATTTATAAAATTCAATGTATCAATTCAAAATGACTGTTTATTTCTAGCACAGAGAGTTTCTGCGGGAAGCCCACACATAAAAAAGTCAAACGCGTATGCACGTCGGAGGACGGTGCAACATGGTCTCGCTCTTCATAAACGTGTATTTTATTTATGCACTTATTTAGTAGCCAGGACAACAGTTTTACAATATTTTCAAAATTTTGTAAAATAAATAACACCAATAGAAAGAGTATCTTTTAACAAAAACTATGCATTTTAAATCATCAGAATAGAACCATTAATTAAAATGTTAAAGCTATTCATAATTTTGATAGAGCGTCATCAAAAAAACAGACCAATCAGTCACCAGAAATAAGACATGCATAATACATTCTGGTAGGTGATAAACTCGGTCTTTATCCTTGATGTTTAAGGTATCTACAGTGCGATTCTTTTAAAAGCCTGCATATTTAATGCACATTCATGCAAAAATTGATTCAGTATAAATCAAAATCTTGAAAACTGTCATCTTTTTACGCTGCCAAAGATTTTTATTTTACTATAGAGCCTAAGGATGAAAACCGAGTAACACAAATGTTATCACCTACTGAAAATATGATCAAGTCTCAACATCTCTGCAATAGAAAATTATGAATTTTGGTGATTAATCAAACTAGCTTTTTTCAGTCGAGATAATATGTACAAATTTAAAATTCTCTGCTAATTGTGCAGTATCTCCTATAATATATTCTTACAAAACACTGATCAAAGCTGATTTCGCTTTCTCTTTCCTCACGCTTCTGGGAAAATTCTCCATTTTACTTACTTTCTTTCTGTTTGGCCCTTTGCCTTCGTCTATGGGAACCTTTAAATTATTATTTACATCATATATTGTATATGTCAAAACAAGAAAAGTGGTGGTAATGTATGGTAAGTCGTCAAAAGGAATGTGAGTTTGCTGAACACTTACCAAACCTATTTTCTTTCTGTTTCTTTTCCTAATGCCACTCTGGCACTATGGGTGTTTTTTTTCTACTTTCGATATCTCTGTGTGATACGTGATAAATACTAAATCGTGAGACTTACATTATACGGTATGAAACGAGGCTCATGAAACCAACTGTTTAATAATTTTCCCCATTGACACCAATGTTAAAATGTAACATTATTCATATTATTGATTTTCTGCAACTTCAACTCAAGTATGGATACAATCTCTACCCAGAGTACACTCGTTCCTCATTTGACTCTGTCAACGTCAAAGGAAGTAGGGCGAACGGTTAGGTTACGTGATTATTCAAAAAGGTTATGACGATGTTAATAATAAAAATCCTTTTGCGTGATCTGCAAAGATAAAATATAGACCTATATGAAATAATTTCAATTTTTTTTCTATGAGTTATTTTATTTTAGTAATTTTCTGCTATCGATCTTCGGTTTGAAATGTTTAAGTATGCGTATCGATTGAGAAGAACTAAGTACGTATTAGTTTTGTAGTAAAATAGTCCCGATTATAAAAACTAAATTGTTTTCGTGCATTATTTCATAGATCTACATACACTGGATTTGAAACATGTCGTAAATCCAATTTATCCGCCGAATAATAATTTACCCTTGAATACTTGCGCGTACAGGTAAGGGTATTATGGCGCATGCGCTAAGTACGAATTGATCAAATATAAGAAAACCTAGTATACATATCGTTGTTAATTTATTTGTTTTGGGAAAGGTATTTGCGATAGCCGGCTATTTCAAAGACGTGTTGAAAGATTTAGATTTACTAAAAACGAACTAAATAATAAAAATTACGTTTCTTTGACCGTATGTGAAACTGCGACAGTGACGTGACTCGGCAAATTTAAAAAATATATATTTACATATCGTTGCTGACTTGTTTATTATTGGGAAAATATTTAAGTTAGCTGGCTACTAATTCAAATACAAGCTGAAGGATAATTATATATTCTATACAGTGATGTCTGTCTTAGCTTTACTAAAAAAGAACTTAATAAGAGCAATTGCGTTCGTTTGACCGTATGTGAAACTCAGCGACAGTGACGTGACTCGGCAAATTTAAATATATATAATTATATATATATATATATATACCATGGATATATATGTACACTGGATTTGAAACTTATTTGTAGAAACTCTACAGTAAGGTCATTTCAAAATTTGCCTCAGTACCGATATTAAACAAAGACCTATTCAATATACAGCAGTGTATACATATAGTATACACATATTCTTAACTAATAAACATAGTCAGAATCATCTGAGTCACAGTTCAAACATACAAAAATGGGACCTGGCTGAACGCAGTTTACGTGCGCCCATTTCTTGCATAGAATGCACTGACCCCACTTTCTTGCCTTACTCTCCATAGGCGTAGCCAGGTTTTCAAAATGTATACGCACACCGAAAAAATACGTTAGGGGGCGGGTGTGGGGGTCCGGGGGGCCTCCCCCGGGAAAAAAAATAAAATAAGGAAGGAAATTGTGCATTCTGGAGCATTCTGAGGCACCTTTCTGGCGTTAGACGTAATTGTTTTCTCTAGTCTATTATGCTCGGCATTTTTTGCGTATAGGGCGCTACGCCCTTGCTCTCTGAATACGGTTCCATGCACATTAAGCAGTAGCGCTTGGGTTTCTGCTTTTTCTTTAGAGTAGAACGGCTCGGTTCAATATTCTTGCTCTTCTTTGCTGTTTGAACATTCTGTGACTTTTTGCTAGGTCTTTTCAACTGCTTCAGTTCAATTCGTAACATTTCTGGCGTATCTGTAAGTATTGCAGATTTCCGTTTGCGTCTCCCCTTTTCCTGTTTCCTTTCTCCGGCCTTAGGGAAAGGTCTCCTTGACTCTGGCGTAAATACGTTTGTAAGTTGATCATATGAGCCTGGTAGTTTCTGTTCAATATCATTGGTTTAATCGCGTATGAAATGCTCTTTGAAATTCTTCCTAGGGAAGATGAGCATTGGCGGCACAACGTTACCATTTGCATTTACCGCCAGACACAGTGTTATTAGTGTTCCCCTCTCCCCTGAAGTCATCGCACTCACTTGCTTTGTCCCTTTTACCGCTACGATACTTCGCGGTTTTTGTACAGTTGTAATACCCGTTTCATCAACATTGTATATTTCATGACTCTTAAGCTTATATCTGTCCATCACGTCAGGAAGTTTTCCCTAGAGTTCACCATCATGTTTCTTGTTAAAACTTGTGCTCCGTGATAAACTTGTTGCTTTAGGAATTCTGACTGATAATGATTTATGTCTCGATATAAAACCTGAAAACCGATCAGGTCCGGCCATTTTGTCACGATGCCATGACTCAGGGATCGTTATTCCAAATGACTCTGCACATTCGTATGCCAAAGTTTTTATATCCATAGGCGTAAGTCCGAAGAATATACCTGCAGAAAACTTGCTATAGTTTATAGGTGATGTTTCCTGTTCATTAGTGAAGATCAGAGATGATGACGTCATTAACCTACGTCATCAAAGCCCCCACCCCCCCCCCCCCCCTCCCCCACCCATTATTGTTCACATAATGTATGTGTATATGTACCAATTACTGCACTGTTGCCATGTTATACTTTGTATTTGTATCTAGCCTATTGGAAATTTGAAATAAAGTATCTGGTATCAACTTAAAAACTTTTTTTTTATTTTTATTTTTTTTATTTCGATTACCAAATGAATGGTAATCCATTTATTCACCCCGTAATAGGTTTGTGAGGGTCGGGGTGGGCCACCCCTCAACAAACCGTACAGATATGTATGTAATATGCATCATATTTATATATAAACAGTTTTCACATATACTTACATACAAAAATGCATATCATAATTAGAAGCTGTATAAATAGGGAGTTTTTTTTAAAAACATCTTTACAATTTCAAAAGAAGATTTAAAATACACATTTCTGAAAGAGGGACACCGAGGATCTTTCAAAAGTTTTATTTACAAATAAACCAGATTGCTGTATGTCCCTTTTACACTTGAAAGTGGAAAAAAATTATAATTGTCAAGATATTTATTTTGCTACTTTAATACCCCTTCTATGATAATTGTAAAGATGTTTTTTGTTTTTTTTTGTTTTTTTTAAAACCCAGCATATATATTTTACCTAACAAATGATTTAACATAGATAAATGAAAAGATAAAATAATCAAGTACGAATGTTTCAGTTTGTATACAAATCCACAAACTATCTCTGCTGAGTTTTACTATAGTTGATTGTGTGAAAAAAATGCTGTTATAAAAAATAAAAATATATAAAGAAAAGACAAGATCTATCTATGGAGGTGTGACTCTTCATTATTCAGTGGGAACAGCGGGGAACATAAGTTAGCTTGGGAACCTTTTTTTTTTTTTCTGTATCAAAGATTAGAAGAAAAAAATAAAAATAAGGTAGATGTGTTGCACAGTGTAACTTAATAATTAAGACAAAAACTAATTAAGTAGAGATTTATAAGTCGACCAAGGTTTTTCAAATTTATCAAATGCAATACTTTTAATTGCATTTATTTTTTCAGTTTGATATATGTATTTAATTTGTGGTTTGAAATTAATGAACAGTGGCAATCTTCCATCTAACTTACATTTATATATGAAGTATTTTGCATGCAAAATTAATTTATTTAAAACAATATCATATTGACTAGACCCTTAAAAACTTCACAAATTCAGTAAGAGAAACCCATCCCTGTCACAACAAAATTTTAAAATTATATTATATTACGCTATTTCATCAACAATACAAAATAATTCCCTGTTTGGCAACACACTTCTGAATAATGATAGTATGTGATGCGTCTGCCCAAATCATAATACATACATACGTTTGTAATGCATGCGATCCTTAAGTGTAATATGTATAATGAACATAGAGATACATTATTTAAACAAGCTCTTACAGTCTCTGTTGATTTGTATAGTTTTAGTGATTTAGACAAGATGACGTTTTTATTTTCCAATCTGGAAATGATGAGTATGTGCCACAACCTGTTTAAATATTTTTACAATTTAGAAAATCGATTTATATAAATAATTTAATTTGAATGTGACATGTATTTTCTGACCAGTTACTGTTAATCAGTTCATGCCTGGTCTAACCTGATATGATAAATGCTTTTGTAGCTTTATTTATCTTGCGTTTATAAGGTGCTTATTTACAAAATTCATAGCCTGTCCTTGCAGACACTTTTAACGGGGTTCTAAACTAATATGTGTACCATGGTTATGATTCACATGCGGGCGATTAACAATGACTGTTCAGCTTTTAGCATATAATTATATTTTATTCTATGATATATATATATGTCCTGAAAGTAATAAAACCTTCGTGATTGGTTCTTTTTGGTTATTGCTTCAGCTATTTGTGAGTATGAAACGGCTTGTGCAATAGTCCAAAACCAATCACTTATAGGCTGTAAGCTAGTAGGAGAAACCCTCCCCCACCCGCCCCCAGGGGAAATTTTGTACACCTTATTTTTCTGAAAGCCCATTATGTGTAGAGCATTTTGGAACATGTGTGTCATCTGGCAACTGGGGCTTTATCGTGTTACTGGGTGTAGAATACGTTACCTATAAAATAATAAATAATTTTACTACATTTTGAAGACTAAACATGTATGGAAGAAAGGGTTTGTATATTAAATAGTTTTCATTATCCATGCCTATTATTATACAAAAGTTCGTTTCACTTAATTTTATACCTTGGATACATGCGTTACTAAACCTACGTTACCGTAATTTACGTTACCTTGTTTTATTAAGTTTATTAACGTAATACATTAAGAACATTAATGATGTTACAACCGAAAATTATTCCAAATCTTACAGATATCACAGACATACGTTCCCATGATGTTAATAATGTTTGGTTCTTGTGTAATGTCCGTTACATTGTGCATTTTTAAATCATTTTCTATTTTCCGCAATGTTAAAAGAAATTAGAACAAATCATCCAATACACTATTACAGTTTTACATTCCTTTAGACATAATTGATTGTAACAACTCATTTTGAACATTATTTATACTTTTTAAACCACAGAATTTCGTTTCACTTAATGTATAAGCCTTTGATACCTGCATTATTAAGCCTACTTTACGTAAATGTAATTTACGTTACCTTGTTGAATGAAGGTGTTTGGTTTAAGAAATTAAGAAAATAAGTATTTTATATCCTAAAATTATTTTAAACATCTTAGTTATAACAGACATACGTATCCATGGCGTGAACAATGTTTGGTTCTTGTATTGTCCGTTACATTGTGTCTTTTTTAAAATCATTAATGCATGTAATACTTTTCCGTGTGTTACAAGAAATATAAAAAAGTCAGTCAATTAGCTTGTAAAAATGTTAATACAACATTCCTCTAAACATCATCGATGGTTACAATTATTGAACAGACATGAAATTATGTCAAGCTAATAAGTGTTACCTCATGCATTAAATGTTACGTACGTTACCAGTTACGTTTCCATCATATTGTTTAAATACCACATCTAAGTATCAAATAAAAACATGAATATATATCTTTATTTTCCTTTATATATTGTTTATACTTAGGCAAACATTGAATGAAATGAAGTTTATATATAATTTACACGACCCTTCCGTATTTTTGACGTTACCAAATTCAAAGGAAAATAGCAAATTATATGCACAATTTTGACTGCTAATGTATTCATATATTAATCAAATGTAACAAATTAAGCAATTTCAACATATTCACGAAATGAACTTTACTTACGTTACTGACAAATATAAATGTATAGCTCTAGTTGTGGCCTTCGAATTTTCGCGAAAACGTATTTGACATCCGGGTAAAAAGGTTTGTCATATAGGCAGCACACTATCCTCTCCGTAATCTCTGTACGTTTTTGAAGATCATCCGAACATTCATACTTTTATACATCATACTTTTTTTGAAGATCATCTGAACATTCATACTTTCATACATTCATACTTCTTTTGAAGATCATCCGAACATACATGCTGCTGTTCGAGCAATGCAAATTCTTTTTAATCATCTTCAATGGGACAGCCTTGCCTTTCCCTACAAAGCCATTGGTTGTAACGCAGCTTGTAAAGCAATGAGGTGTGGGTAGTAAAGAGCAAATAGCAGACCCCTTAACCTCTACAATTTGTTTCACATTCAACATCTCCTTTTTTAATCATCCCAGTGCCAAACATGGCATATGGTTGTATTACTGAAACAAATTTTGAAAGCAGGATCAGTATGTCTGTGTCAGGAGAATGCGCCACGATTGTTTCTGATGTTGGTGAGGATTGATTCATTCTGATGTCTGCGTCCACCTATGATGAAAACAGATCTTCCTGATCATCAGCAAAGACAAATATGTCATCTGCAATGGTAAGCCGAGGACATTTTCCCCCAGATAGAGTAGGTTTCATGACCTTGGGGGCTTGGTGCATATCTGTCTGTTTTCCACTGGCCGAAAATGCGATTAATGAATTGTGTCTTATTGTCGCGATTACTCATGTAACTCTTCAAATCACAATAAGTCTTCGTTTTCGGCCCTGACAACAGGAAAGTTGGGGTTTCACCTCGCCTCTTGCACACAAACTACTTGATAGATGTAGGGACGCAAGTGTCTGTCACAAAGTCGACGCAAGGTGCTTTGGTAAGTATGTCAAAAACCATCTCTGCCAAATCGTCAAACGTACCAGGAACTGACGGCTGATTGTGAGGTGTTGCGTTACCGTCACACACATACACAGTATATTCAGTAGGTCGCTGTGTAGCTGGTTCAACTGATACTTCTAAGCAGTGTAGCAATTTGGCTTTGTCAGTTCTAACTGAATTGCCATCAGCTGTTGCATGGGACCATGGTACAGAGCCTAGAGGATATGATAGCGTCAACTTAAGATCTGTCTTATACTTGATCAATAAGGGAACCAATTAACCAAATATAGTGGGTTATAGATCGGGTCGGCGTGTCAATTAACAAATTAATAGATCATCATCAACATCTCTCTATGCTGAAATACGGACGATCGGAGGTATAGCTCCTAGTCATAGATATCAACTCGGAATTGGGTTTGTGAAACCAATGATAGATTCTGTGCTCTTCTCAAGTCTTTCTCATTGTTCTTTGTTTGGAATGGATGCAGTTCTTTGCGCGTAGAAATAACTTCTGATACCATATTTGCCATCTGGAGAGTGGCCTCTAGTAGCTTTGTTCTACATTGACGTGTAATGCACCAGTGGTATTATTGGCATGCTGCATACTTTCTACTCAATCCAATGATGTTACCCTGAAAATGTGCATGTTGATTGATAGTTTATGAATAGTTATGCGACTTGTGGAAGAGGGACACTGAATCTCCTGTTTTGGAGAAGTTCATTTGACCCGGGGATGGGTTGTGTCAAATTGTCAATAACGGATAAGCTCCCAGTAGTTTATTGTGTAATTAGAAAAAACTATTTTTCTGATTTATGAGCCATTTTAAAATATTTAATTATTTTATATTTATTTTATTTTTAGACATTACATTTATTTATTTACTTATACTAATGAATTAAATTACTCTTTTTTTTAAAAAAATCATGGTTAAAAGTACAGTACTAGCACCTTTATTTCTGGAAACGTCCAATATTACATGTAACTTTAAATGGTAACTTAATGTTCGTGTTTATTTTACATATCCCATCATCTATATATATATATACACACATTTTATTTATTTATTAATTCTTTTATATATTCATTTAATGAATAACATTTTATTATTAAAATAGTCACTTTTTCAGTAAAGAACTAGAGCCTTTATTTCTGGAAACATTCAATATGTAGGACAAATAACTTTAAATGGTAACGTAAATTTCGTGTTAATGTCACGTAACGTAAACTACATTGTCTTTTTGGAAATTTGTTTTCTACGTTAGATTTTGGTTTTTAACATGTTTGATAAATAATGTAAAATATACATACCGTTTTGTTGCATATAAACAATTTTTGAGTATTACATTTTCAAAACATGATAATGATAACGTATTTCAAATGGATGACATTCTTCATTTGTAGCAAATGCATACCTTTTCAGGAAAATACATCCTTCAAAATTCCCTCAGAGTGGGGATGGCCTCTTTTGGTAACTTATGGTCTAGTTATTATTAACAGTATCTATGATGTTTTGGTAACGAACAGGGTGTAACGTAAACTACAGTATATTTTCATATTTGCATTATGTTGAAAAGGCTGTCTAAATTAAACAATTCATAAATAACATAAATATAGGTAGTATTTGTTGTTCATATGCACATGTTTTACTCATATTCAAAATTATTGAAAGTGTTTTGGAAATGTTATGGTAACGTAATTGTCACGTGCGTTACACACAAACGCCCCAACGGCCAGGTGGAACACATATCTCATTTTGATGCTTTTTGTTTGAACTTTCAGAAAATCATACCCTACAAAATTCCCACAGCGGGTGTGGGGTAGAGGGGGTCTATAGCCAGCTCAAGGACTATTAAGTGCAATTTGTCATATGTTATTGCTGTAAATGAAATTTATTTTCTGAGTGAACGAGACATGCGCCGTGGAGCAGTTTAATGATTGTCGTTTCAAATAATAACGCCAATAAGGATGTAATGTGTATATAATGAAGTGATGTGTATGATGATGTGTAAAACCAGGCTAGGCTATTTGTGGAGCAGGGGTCGGTCTAATTCGCTGACTTTAATAGTGACGTCAGCTACGCGCTGACCCAAAATTGGTGAGGAAAACGCTGACCTTTGAGAAAACGCTGACCTTGTTAATTATTTACTTATTAAATACAATTAAACATTTTTTTGAGTATATCTCCGTAAAACAACATGTTTTTGAATATATTAAGCAAAATCAGCGTTTTTATTTGGGTTTTAATGATTTATTTGAAAGTTGAAAATAGGTAGAAAGCGCTGACTTTTTATGAATTTTACAGACTTTGCCGACATGGACTGTTTTTAGTATACTAATCTAATTTTAATCATTGTTTTTATATCTTTTTTGAGTATATCTAAGTAAACAACATATACTTGAATATATTAAGCTAAATCAGCTTTTTTATTTTGTATTTAATGGCTTATTTGTCAGTTGAAAATAGTTAGAAACCTCTGACCTTTGATGAACTTTACTGAATTTGCCGACCTTGACTGTTTTTAGTATACTAATCTTATTTTAATCATTGTTGTTACATTTTTTTCAGTTAACAATACTTAAAATACTTTAATTGCAAGCTGAAAACAAAATGATTCTTTTTAAATTGGCTTCATATCTCAAATATGCGATGTCACATAGAATACATGTATCTATAACGCATGTGTGAATACTTTATAGATCATCCTCATGTCTGTATATAAATCATATACTTTGTATGTTACACGTGATTTAAATATGTATTTTTGTAATTGTTGTATATATGTTATGATGATGTGTCAATAAAAGTATGTTATGTTTTGTTCTTAAAAATCTTAAACAAAACTGTGGTTCGCACACTAATACACAAACTCAATTTGGATGACACGCCCAAAACCAAGTTGATATATGGATAATGACACCTGTTAGTTAGATTAAAGGCACGCGGTATTCAGATAACACGTGTATACCTTTAAACAATTCAACTCAGCACGTTACTTTAATTTACATAAAACTAGTCCAGTATTTCAGCTGAATTAGGGATACATGTTTTATTGGTATTGTTCAAAAGTGACAAAGAACACAAATCAAGGCTTAGAAACGGTTTATTGATTATTTTTTCTCTCATTATGTATCATAATTATTCTAACAAATATAAATGATACATTGCAATAAGAAATAATATAATGTAAACAATTTAAGATTCATCATGCAGTTCTTACTCAACAAAAAATTGTTATTCATTTTTTCAATTCTTTATTCAGCATCAACATCAAACAATGTTCATCACCTATACCACAATGCGGTTACATTACACTGAGAAGCGTATGAATACTATTATCATGGAGTAAAGCTACATTATGATATATATTACAATTATCAAAAGGAAACTGAGTGCGTATGTATTCTGGAAACTGTATCAGACTTATACTTATATACTAGTAAACGTACCCATTTCCCGCAACAACAATGGACAGAAAATGCACATAATACTTTGGGTGGGGGTGGGTGGGGGCATATTCAGCATACATACACATGTTAATATCTATGGGTTTATAATAAACATGAAGCACAAAAGAACTGATTGTCTTATTGTGAAATATCAACAGCAGCATTTACGCAGCTACTTGCACTCGTCGCATTCTACTAAGTCGTCTGCGTCATCCGGCAGACGACACACGCAATATAGAGGAACTGATAAAGTCTTAATTTGTATTTTAGACTTCAATCTCGAATTTAAAGTTTTCTAGTTTTAGGGAATTCCAACAGAGTTGATGTTTCAAAACAAGAAACTAAATGCTGACGCATACGTTTTGTGTCAAGTATGACATCTGTTGACAGTTTGTTGACACAGAATTCAGTAAAATGGGCTATTGCAAAGACACCACAATCTACATTATTATTCTGTCTCTGTGTCTCGGGAAAATGGACAATAATTTCGTTTGATGATTGATCACCATAAACTAAAGCTAGTTGAATTCGTAGAGAAGGTGTCAATAATAAGTCGTCTAACCTATCTGTCCCTAAACTGTCTAATAACGTAATTGTTTCATTATCTCGGAAAGAAACCACCCATGTATCTGAGCAACTTTGTTTTTATCTTTACCTAATCGTTCCATGACGGTACCGATATGCCATCGTTTTTGGCCTCGACGAATACTGGAACTTTTTCCGTCAACTGAAAGCCGTTAATCGCGGGAAATTGTTTCCTAGCTAAAATATTAACAGCTTCCATATGTTGGGAATTCAGTTTGCCATTATTTAATAATATATCTTTATCTGATAGTTTAAGGCCTAAATCTTGTATCCAAAATAGTTCCGTTGGAATATCGACATCTAGTTCCGAATATCTTGAAGTATCTATCTCTATTAATGGTTCCAGTTCGGATTTTGTGAATGTCATGTCCAATTTAATCTTTTTTGCTACAGGGGAACTACATGACAAAACTTTTCTAGAAATGGTATCTTGATCAAATTTTATTTTTTTCGCAATAGGAGTTGTTTTAGTATTTGGCGAAAAATGAAGTGATTTTTTAGATGTTTTTTTTAGGATTGATTCGGGAGTTTTATTTAATTGCGATACCATTACTGGAGTTTTCGGAGTTGATGCCGTTTGTAATGTTACATTGAAATTATCATCATCATATACATTGTCATGAGCATTTAAAGATGTGTCAATGTTTATCATACTTCTGTTAACAAGTATGGAATCGGGTGCGGGTATAATTGTTAACGGCTCGACGTCACCTTTCCTGCCCTTTTTGGTACCCGCTTTCTTATCATTCTTTGCTCTACTGTTTTTTCTGAGTTGGGTTAATCTTTTAATTTTATCATAATCTGGTATAGATATTCCAATTGACATCACAACTGCTATAATATGATAACAGCGAGTTTTGGATAGACATTGACACATCTCTTTAGGGAAAAGTGTAAGGGAATATGTTTTATCATTTGTCCCCTTTACCATAAAACAACCCATTTCAGACACTAAGGCAACTCCCTTGTCATTGATTGTTTTTAATCCTAACGATTTTTGAGTCACTGTGTTACGCGTCTGTTTTTGCTCCATTGAATTTACTTTACCCCCATGCAAATGAGTATCATATGTATTAGCATCTATGTTTTCCTCGTCAATATTAGTTATATTATCTAATTTTTCCTGAACCACGCGTATGCCACCCTCTCCCAAACTAGTTACATCTTCTGACTGTTGTTGCTGTTGCAGCGCGCATATGTCACCCTTTATTTAGTCTATCATTTTGTCAGGATGACAAGCTCGCCTTGGAAGTGTTACATTTTCGGGGTCCCGAAATGGGAAATTGAATTTTTTGGACAGTGACCATTCACCTAGACTACAGGAACTCTTCATAAGTTCACCTACATAGTTACTCTGAAGATAATACATATACAAAACTATGTTGTCAATTTCTTTTTCTTTCCAGTCAACTAATCGTTTCAGTTTTGCATTCATACTCACAGAGCAGTTATTGGTTACTCCAGAGTACGGGTTATACAGATTGTACTTCTCAATGACCCACTTTCCAGAATAATCTCTAAATGTTTTGTACAGATTTTTATCAAAATAATCTAAAAACGAAGCACTCCATGTTAACTTTAGCTGTTCATACAGCAGTTCGTATTCTTCTAACGATTCTGAATGTAACAATTGCCTCATATGTGTGTCATATACTTTTACCCCGTCCGTCATAATGTGTAAGTCTCATGATTTAGTATTTATCACGACTCACGTATCACACAGCGATATCGAAAGTAGAAAAAACCAAATGCCAGACTGGCATTTATTTGTGAAAAGAGCAGGGGAAAAAAACTAGATTTGGTAAGTTTTTAGCAACCTCACAGTCCTTTTGACGAATTAACGTTGCATTAACACTGATCTTTTTGAGTTGACATACACAATAGAGGCCATTACATTGACCTCTGTCAACGTCTAAGAAAGTAGCCTGCGATCACATGATAATTTGTCACATGACCATAGCTGACGAACAAAACTTCAACCCCGTGACGACACCACCAGTATCGGCTGCTGAATGACATGTAACACGACTTATTTTCTACATTTTGATTGGCTTTTGATGCTGCATATGGAGGAGCACGTGACATATAACACAAATTTTATCACCTACTGTCACTGAAGGACCGTCACTGAACATAAGATAAAATCTCAACATCTTTGCAATGGAAAATTATGAATATGATGATTTGAATTCATTACAATCATGGTCAGATTTATGGCTGCTGAGATTTAATGTAGCCAAGTGTAAAACAATTTATTGTGGAAATGATAATCCAGAATATACTTACAAATTAAACAATACAGATATTGAAAATTCAGAAAGGGATTTGGGAGTTATTAAAAACTGGGAAAGCCAAGTGAGCAGTTAGTGCAGCAGCAAAGAAAGCGATGCAACGTCTCGGTTATTTGAAAAGAATTTTTAAACACCTTGATTAGTAGAAAAAGCTTTATTATTATATATAAGTTATATACGTCACCTATTAGAATATTGTGTGCAGGTTTGGAGTCCTTATTCAGGGTTTGACACTAATGGTAGTCCGAGACCACCAGAATTTGTCTCGGACTACCAAGACATCCAAGCTGAGTCAGGGCTTTTTTACCTTATATAACAGAGGCCTGTAAAGGGCCTCTTCCCAACTGAAAATTGGACTGTTTTTTCCCAACTGTGGCAGAAATATTTTCCAATCGGAAAACAGCAGTCTCTCAGAATTTGAGAAAAACATGAATTCTGCAGTGTGTTTTTGTCTGCTAAGTAAATTCTGACTTGGAAAAGTTAATAATTATGGTAAATATTGGATGACAATATAAATAAAGTATATTAATGTCATATTTACTTAATTTATGAAATCTTGTATTTTTCCCAAAATGAGAAATAAGGCTTAAAGCGCGTTCTTTTTTCCCAAAATGGACAGGCCTGGGCCTCTTCCCAATTTTGTTGAAAAAAGCCCTGTGAGTAGAGTAGTCCCGTGGACTACCTACTTTTGACAAAAACAAATGGACACAAAAACGAGATGTTGCAATGTACGCTTTTCCACAGACATAACTGATTTCCGGTATGAATGTAAATCTACAAAATCGAGTCCCAGCGCTTGCTCACGACTGCTACCCATATTGTGAATATGAGAAGGGTACTCGGAAGAGTTAATTGCGTCGGCATCATGGATGTTTCGTCGCCAAAACTAGTTTCGACTTAACATATGAACAAATAAAGTAGCTATTTAAGTTATTGTTGATTTACCTGATCGATATCTAGTGATCATCTGTCCAATGTCTAGTGATCACCTGGTCAGTGTCTAGTGATCACCTGTCTGATGTCTAGTGATCACCTGGCTGATGTCTAGTGATCACCTGGTCGATATATATCTAGTCATCACCTGGCCAATGTCTGGGGATCACCTGGCCAATGTCTAGTGATCACTTGGCCGATGTTTAGTTATCACCTGGCCGCTGTCTAGTGATCATCTGGTCAGTGTCTAGTCATCACCCTGCTGATGTCTAGTCATCACCTGGCTGATGTCTAGTGATATCTGGTGATCACCTATCATCACCTGGTTGATGTCTAGACATTATCTGGTGAATGTCTAGTCATCACCTGGCTGATGTGTAGTGATCACCTGGTCAATGTCTAGTCATCACATGGCCAATGTCTAGTGATCATCTGTCCAATGTCTAGTGATCACCTGGTCAGTGTCTAGTGATCACCTGGTCGATGTCTAGTCACCACCTGGCCGATGTCTAGTGATCCCCTGGCCGATGTCTGTTGATCACCTGGCCGATGTCTGGTGATCACCTTTTCAATATTTAGTGATCACCTGGCCAATGTCTAGTGATCACCTGGCAAATGTCTAGTGATCACCTGGCCAATGTCTAGTGATCACCTGTCTGATGTCTAGTGATCACCTGGTCGATATATATCTAGTCATCACCTGGCCAATGTCTGGGGATCACCTGGCCAATGTCTAGTGATCACTTGGCCGATGTTTAGTCATCACCTGGCCGCTGTCTAGTGATCATCTGGTCAGTGTCTAGTCATCACCCGGCTGATGTCTAGTCATCACCTGGCTGATGTCTAGTGATATCTGGTGATCACCTATCATCACCTGGTTGATGTCTAGACATTATCTGGTGAATGTCTAGTGATCACCTGGCTGATGTCTAGTGATCACCTGGTCAATGTCTAGTCATCACATGGCCAATGTCTAGTGATCATCTGTCCAATGTCTAGTGATCACCTGGTCAGTGTCTAGTGATCACCTGGTTGATGTCTAGTCATCACCTGGCCGATGTCTAGTGATCCCCTGGCCGATGTCTGTTGATCACCTGGCCGATGTCTGTTGATCACCTGGTCGATGTCTGGTGATCACCTTTTCAATATTTAGTGATCACCTGGCCAATGTCTAGTGATCACCTGGCAAATGTCTAGTGATCACCTGGCCAATGTCTAGTGATCACCTGTCTGATGTCTAGTGATCACCTGGTCGATATATATCTAGTCATCACCTGGCCAATGTCTGGGGATCACCTGGCCAATGTCTGGGGATCACCTGGCCAATGTCTAGTGATCACTTGGCCGATGTTTAGTCATCACCTGGCCGCTGTCTAGTGATCATCTGGTCAGTGTCTAGTCATCACCCTGCTGATGTCTAGTCATCACCTGGCTGATGTCTAGTGATATCTGGTGATCACCTATCATCACCTGGTTGATGTCTAGACATTATCTGGTGAATGTCTAGTCATCACCTGGCTGATGTATAGTGATCACCTGGTCAATGTCTAGTCATCACATGGCCAATGTCTAGTGATCACCTGGCTAATGTCTAGTCACCACATGTCTGATGTCCAGTCATCACCTGCTCGATGTTTAGTCTTCACCTGGCCAATGTCTAGTCATCACCAGGCCAGTGTCTGGTCATCACCTGGCCAATGTTTAGTCATCACCTGGCCGATGTCTAGTCATCACCTGGTCAGTCTGGTCATCATCGAGCAAATATCTAGTGATCCCCTGGCCAATATCTAGTCGTCACCTGGCCAATTTCTAGTGATCACTAATGTCTAGTTGTATGATTATCCCAAGGCTAGAAATCTGAATATCCAGACGGCTTGAGCATAATTTGGGTATAACTTTCCATTTCTTCATATTTCTGTATCCATTTCGATATATACACCAATATAATTATAAAGGCAGTGCTCCAGATAAGCGATGTTCAAGGGTATTTCAACATTAAACTTTGCAAAATCGGCATTGAAAAAATAAGGAAATGTCGACGTCAGTAACAGTTCATTGAAGTCATGACTCAGCTTCACAGTTAGTTATTTGTGTTCTGAGTTCCGATCTTTCACCTATAGAAATGTAATAATACACATTATCACACATAACCACACAAATATAATTATAAAGGTCAAGGTGACAGTCAAGGTAATAGTTTCAGTTTGAAAGTATTCCTTTTATCTTTTCTTTCCCTATAACCTTTTCATGTCTTCACCAAACTTTACATAATAATTACACCAATATCAACAGTTACTTGCCATTCATTCTAGAACTCTTGTGGTTTTAATTGGATTTTATAGTCGCACCAACAGCTAAGGTCATATGGCGACTTTCCAGCTTCCATTGGTGGAGGAAGACCCCAGGTGCCCCTCCGGGCAATTTTCGTGCACGGGCAGGCACCTGGGTAGAACCACCGACGTTCCGCAAGCCAGCTGGATAGCTTCCTCACATAAAGATTCCTAGGCCTCTGAGGGATCGAACCTACAGCGGTGAGGGGCAAGTGATTTCAAGTCAGAGACGTTAACCACTTGGCCACGGATGCCCCCTAGAACTCTTGTGGAGTGCGTTGTTCAGTGGTAAAGCGCCGAACTTCAGATCAAAAGGTTGTGGGTTCAATCCTCGCCATGGCCATGTTATTTATCCTTGAGAAAGATAATTAATCCACATTGCTTAGTACTGGTTCTACCCAGGAAACCTGCACATAATCTTTGAAAGGGAGTGTTGCAGTATCAATATATAGATAGAACACTTTTTAGGACCCAGAAAGTGACACATGCTGCAGAGAACGCCCATCTTGTGTTTTAATAAACACATCATTAAATTAACATAAACCTTGCTGTATAACAAACAATATACTATTCATGTAAGCCAATGATTGTACTTAGGGCTTTTTTTCCTTCTATGACAGGGGCCTAAATTCGGCTACTTCACAATTCAAAATTGGTCATTATTTTCACAATGATTATTGTGGCCGACTTTTTTTTCACAATTTAAAAAACAAAAAAACAAAAACAAAATTCACCATCTAACTTTCTCAATATTGTTTTGTTTTGGATACATTTAGAAAGTTTATCTAAAATGTAACAGATTATGCTGAATAATTGTACATTGTTGTACATTTGTTTTATAGTGTCCTCCTCCCACAAAACAATGTATGCATGTATTGAGTAATATTGCTTTTAACAATTAATCTTTCAATACTTTTTTCACAAACCAGATAGTTATCATGCTTTTTTTTCACAAAATGACCAGGCTGGGAAGTCTTCACAATTCTTAGAAAAAAAGTCCTGTACTTTCAAGTTGCATCATAACTGTCAGGCGTGTGCTCCAGGCCTGATGATGAGCCTCGTTCTTGTTTAGGATATTAGCCACAGAAGTAACTCAGTTCCAAAGTGTAATAATGTATCCATTTTACTGTTGATTCCCCTTTACATTTGTGACCCGATTGTTTTCTTGTTTATGCAAGAAAGATAAATGAAAATCTCTATCTGATACAACTTCAGACATGAGGTTTCTTATAACTGGCATATCAGTTTCAGAATGAAGTTGTAGCGAAAGACAATAATGACATCGAGGGAACGCCAAACTTCTCTTGGTATGGAGACTGAGCTGGAGTTAGAGGAAAAAGAAAATGAGATGAAAATCAAGTTTTATCTAGAGGCATTTTTTCAGTACATCGCAGATTGCATTGACTGGAAGGATCTTCTTCTAGACTATACACACTTCTCTCCAGGTAAATGATTCAAATTGTTTCTAAATCTGTCCATATATTTATCCAACAACATGTATAAATCTCCCCTACCAGAGAATCCTAAGGTGGACTTGGTTGTATGTATTTCCCCTAATAGTAGGGCCCAGGCAAAATGCCAAGGGGCACTCTTATAATATATATATATTATTGGTGGTGGGGGTGGGGGGTGGGTGTTGGGTGGAGGGTGTTAATTCAAATATGTTTAGGGGATACAAAATATCAAATATACTGAGGGAAAAAAGTTTAGCAAGTTTTTGTTGCACCCTGGAAACAATACATATTTGGTTGTAAATCAAGAAACTACTGCCATAGACGCAATATTTTATTAAACACACATCAATAACAGTGACGCAATATTTTATTAAACACACATCAATAACAGTTGAACATCTTGATGACGTAATGAATAAATGAACGTAGGGTTCAAGTCAGTAAAGTCCCATAATGTCAGTATATCTTGTAAAACTTGAATAATTTGAAAACCAATAAACATGGAATCAAAATGTTAGCACTTTTCAGCATGTAATTGATTTATATACATTTTCAATTATTATTGAGGTGATCATTAGAAAAAAAAAATCACCTTAAGGACTCCCACCACTATTATCTCCCTTGAATACTCGTGCCCTACAGATGAAGAAGGTAGATAAAAAAAAAACAAGTTTGCTTTTCTACATTTTACAGGATACATTGATTTATCTTTACCAGGTTCTAAATCTACAGCATTTTAGGAAGAGATCACAGAAAAATGCATGTTGATATAAGATTTCTAGCTAATTCTGCCTCATTTTACACATCATGGGTCTAATCACCACGGGGTTGTATTTTTGTCTAAATTTTGATAGGTGTCACGCAAACATGAAATTAAAAAAAGTTCAATCTGGTAAATATTTGTTAAATGTGTTTTAAATTGCAGATATTGATCAATGAAGAATTTAAGCATAAATACGTGTTGCAAAATCTGTTTATCTCTATGCCACGAACAAAAACATTACAATGGGACCCTATGGAATATTAATTGTGGTGTGAGACGTGAAAATACAATTTTTTTATTCTAATTATCATATACTTCAGCTTTGTCGAAATGTCAACTTCAGACCACTCACTACGCTGTTTTCCAAAGAGAAAAAAGTTTTTATCAATAGATCTAGTCCATTCTGATGTGCTCATGTCTGTCGCGTAAGTGGTACACAACATTTATTTTTGTGAGAAACCTTATTGAAAATGAATTCCATTGAATTTGATATTTTCTAATCAAGGTGAATTGTCATAAGTGGTTATTTCATCCACTGATAATGATTTTATAGCCAATAATCTGTCTCGAAAACAGGATGGAAGTAACTACCGGTAATGAAACGCAGACGGCAAACCATACCCGTGACAAAATTCGTATACAATCGTAACTAATCGGGTATTTCCGTATCACTCCGGTAAAAGGATCGAGATGAGCATTTGGTTATTTCCGTGATATGACATTTTTCCACCCTATATTTCACGCGTGTGATAAAGCTTTATTGCCCGTCAACGAAATCCTGATTTATATGACTAGCTAGGTCTATGTTGTATCGTATATTCAAAAACAACATGTTTGTAGGGAAGTATATGATAAAAAGATATATTTTGGTCAAAGTTTATATTTTTTTCATCATTATTTGCAAATGAGTGTGTTTTGCCCCTAAATCTTAAGTTATATATTTTTTCATTTCCTTTCTTATACGAAACTTATTTCTTATAGAGGAGGACATCATAACAATGCCTGCAGTTGATGTTTCAAACTAGAAGTTTTATAGATTTAATAATTTTCAAAGTTTTAGTTCAGGTTAATTTTCTCTAAAAAACACTCGCAAATACCGGTAGCAAAGAAATGCATATTCCATTTTTAGCTCTACTGGCCGAAGGCCAGCAGAGCTTATGGGATGGCGAGTTGTCCGTCGTCCGTCCGTCCGTCGTCCGTCGTCCGTCGTTAACTTTTGTCTTGTTACCACAATAGGGCCTTCATTTTTCATCCGATCTTTACCAAACTTTAACAGGTTGTTAATATCAATGAAAGCTCGGACAAGTTCGAAAACCAGCCAGATCGGAATAATTTCAACGGAGTTATGGCCCTTGTTTTGCTGAAAAATGCCAAATTAAGCCTTGTGACCACTCTAGCACCTTCATTTATTATTTGATCTTTACCAAACTTGCACAGATTGTTAATATCAATGAAAGCTCGGACAAGTTCGAAAACCAGCCAGATCGGAATAATTTCAACGGAGTTATGGCCGTTGTTTTGCTGAAAAATGCCATATTAAGCCTTGTGACCACTCTAGCACCTTCATTTATTATTTGATCTTTACCAAACTTGCACAGTTTGTTAATATTAATGAAAGCTCGGACAAGTTCGAAAACCAGCCAGATCGGAATAATTTCACCGGAGTTATGGCCCTTGTTTTTGCTGAAAATTTCCATTTTCTGCCTTGTGAACGCTCTAGCACCTTCATTTTATATTTGATCGTTACCAAACTTGCAGAGATTGTTAATACCAATTATAGCTTGAACAAGTTCGAAAACCAGCTAAATCGGATCATTAACACCGGAGTTATGGCCCTTTTTTTTCTTCTGAAAAATGGCATTTTCTGCCTTGTGAACACTCTAGCACCTTCATTTATTATTTGATCTTTACCAAACTTGCACAGATTGTTAATTTCAATGAAAGCTCGAACAAGTTTGAAAACCAGCTAAATCGGATCATTAACACCGGAGTTATGGCCCTTGTTTTTTCTGAAAAATGCTATTTCCTACCTTGTGAACACTCTAGGGCCTTCAATATTAATCGAATCTTTACTTAACTTTGCCAGTGTCTTTATATCAATGAAAGCTCGAACAAGTTCAAAAACCGGCAAGATCGAAATAATTTCAACGGAGTTATGGCCCTTGTTTTGCTGGAAAATGCCATATTAAGCCTTGTGAACACTCTAGGACCTTCATTTATTATTTGATCTTTACCAAACTTGCACAGATTGTTAATATCAATGAAAGCTCTGACAAGTTCGAAAACCAGTCACAGAGGAGTTATGGCTCTTGATTTAGTTAAAAATGCTATATTTTGCCTCGTTAATACGGTAGGGCCTACATTTTTCATCTGATCATTACCAAACTTTACCAGATTCTTTAGTTATGGCCTTTGATTTAGTTAAAAAGCTGCTTTTTGCTCGAAACTTTTCAGAAAACATAAATAGCAGTCACTCGCTTCATTGATATTATAAGAGCCATGTTAGCCAGTAGAGCGTCCACAGGCCCTCTTGGGCCTCTTGTTTTTACGTTCACGCTGTAATGCACGCACATCTCAGACTACTATTACCTTAAACGACAGATTACAAGCATTTGATTTTAAATTTGTTTGTCGTTAATGTCAAGATGTTTGAATCAGGTATAAAATGAAAGTGTTACGTTATAAGTTGAACACCTCGTAATAGGGGAGGTGCTCTTGTTAGGGGTACTTACTTACTAGGTATATGTCGGCTGTCCCGGTCACGTAATTGGTATGTCGGTCTGGTAATGTGAATGGAGAATACAACAGGAACATTCTGAATACACATGTAGTTCATCTTTTATACTTTATTTAACAAATAATGTATGATGTTGAGGTTCATAATTATGCAAGTTTATGCACTGGGTATAGTCAGACCCAGAATGTTATATGAAGCATAATGCTCTAGGTCTGTCACTGCCAGTCCATAAACTTCATATGGACCGAAGCACCATACATTATTTGTTATATTATACTGAATCTGACCAACAAATTAAAATAATATGTTTTATGATTTATTTGACGTCATTTTTTTCACACATCCGAAATTATAGCTCTCGGATCGGGACCAATCACTATCGCAGAATAGTGACTGGATCACGTCCCATTGCGCAAAGAAGGAAATATGCAAATGAGGTATAATATTTATGGTTAAGTGTAGAAAAGTTTGGATTGTTTTCCAGGTCAAACAGTCAAATGTCAAGGTTACTGTTACTATAAACGCAAATATATTTTTTTCACTGAATAACAGTTTAGTAAGAGGTAGTTATTAAAACTTCATCAGTAAATTTGTTCAGTAAAGGAAGGTTGGTGTAATTTTGAAGGAAAATACCATTTTAATTCCAATGTCATTATCTTTAAACATAGCTGACATAGACAGATGCTTATTTCTCTGAAAGCATATGTATAAATAAGTGTATTTTAACATATTGGTTATAAGGGCTTTCCCTGACAAATCAAATTGACAAGTGTGATGTTCTTCGACATCTCTTCTGTGGGGTAGCTGCCTATAGGCACTGTATTGTCCCCAGAAATCAAAAAAAAAAAAAAATGCAATAAAAACTGAGGAGGGGTAGGGGGTGGAGGAGTATGGTCAGCTGATCATTAAAATGATGATTAAAATAACGTCAGAATGCAATATTTGGCTTCCTTCAAAAAAAAAATCACGGGGCACATGCCCCCCGGACCCCACTAGACCTTGTGCCTACACATTGATTTAGGCTGCTGTTGTTCAAAGAAACATCTACTGCAGAACAGGGGTTTATGTGAACACAGAATCATTCATTTAATCTAGAATCTATCGTAATAAAAAAGAAATGAATGAATATTGCTAAGGTGTTGTTTGGTGCCTTTGTTGTACTAAAAAATAATTATTTCTATTAAACTTGTTGTGTATGATATGTTATGTGACAGCTAACTAGGTATACTATATATATAGAAATGATTACATTTATGTCTAGTTTTTCATGCATGCATAGTTATGCGTGCATAGCCAACACTGGAGTTACAGTGTTTTTAAGCATAATCACACACTTTCATTTTTACTGATTTAAAATGGGAAATATATTTATTGTGCAGCATAAAGTTTATATTATTTCAATATAAAACTAAAATAATGTTGATAAAAACAGCCGGCATATTTTTATATAGTGTCAAGTTTGTTAAATTGTTGAGGAAACTAACATAAATCCGAAAGAAAACAGAATAATAATCAATGTGCACCACCAAATAATGTCAACAAAAAGACCCAATTCTTCAATATGATCACATAAACATTAGTCGCCGACTCGTGATAAAAATGTATGACTGGATATCATGCATAATTTAATCGTGAGAGATGTTGCGATTGGTAAACTCTGAACGAACGAACGCAAATGCATTTTCTCCATTTCTGCATTTAAACGCACATATTATGTTGCGTTTGTTCCGTGCATTTAAATGAACGCATAGTTTCGTTTATAAACACTGAATGCATTCAAAAACGAAAATGATATGCATTTTAAAAAATGCATTCATAAAAATGAAATGCAAACGGAACGCAAACGAAACGCAAATGGAATGCATTTTTGGGGTACTTGAACGCAACTGGGTATGTAGTTACGCACGCATAGCTAACTGGGGTTAGTCATGCATGCATAGCTAACCCAGGAGAGTTCAGCACATAAAACATATAAAACATATCATACATCAGAAAACAACACCTTGGTAATATTCATTCATTTCTTTTTCATTAGCCTAGATTCTAGATTAAATGATAAATTCTGGGTTCACATGAAACCCTGTTTAGCACAATAAATTGCTCAAACCTACAGTATTTATAGCTGGGTTCAATCAAGTTGTAAACGTTTAATTCAACCTGAGCCAGTGGTAGAGGGTACAGTTAGCCTCATTTTGACAACTTTTATCCATACTCAGACAAAGCTTTAAATGTCTACCATTTTAGTCTATCTTTTATAAATATTATTTTATCAAAGCATTAAATCACATGTTATTGTTAAAGTATCTACCCTGCCAACAACAGCCCAGTTTTACAACATACGTATGTACATTGTTTCTAAATTGAATTGAATTGGGTTTTAAGGCGCACCAACACATGAAAAGGTTATATGGTGCCTAACAGGCATGAACATGCCAGGCTCATCTTCCATGTACATCGAGATAAAATAAGGAAAATGGGCCTAGAACCTTCTCACCTTGAACTGCAGAGTTGCTGCAAATTCTGTCGTAGAAACTCCATTTATGCTGGAGCCACGTTTATTGTTTTTCTGCCACTGCTCTTTTGATGCGAGCAAGATAGCACCTGAAACAATGCAGGGATCATGATGAAGACCTTTAATGAACATGAACAAAAAATGATAAAATGAACATGAATTTGGGGGGATTCTACCCCTCTGCCTACCCCTCCAAAGGGATCTGCAATGGCCCTATTCTTTGCCCCGTGACCAAACGGGGGCACCCGGGAACCACACGGGGCCTATTTCTAAACCTACTGACGATGAGGTATAGGATAACTCGCCCTTAAGTCGGTCTTGCCCCTGACTCGGACATTAATTGATGGTTGAATATCTTTCTCAACTGGAAACGGTCAATAACCTTTACTATGAAAGGGAGGCAATCCAATGATTTCTTTCAATCAAAACAACAAGAATTACCTCAATCTATATTGATTTCGCCAGTTACCTTTATAGTCAGACTAAAGGGCAATTATATGTTCGACTTTGGGGCATGTCTAAATTTTTCTGCCCTAAAGACGGACACTGAAATCAGGAACCAATGCTCGAACATTTTACACAAGAAAACATCTAAAATGTGTAATTTTTGTGAGGAAATTTATATACATACATGAAGAAAAATACGGACATTTTTTTTATTTGAGCTTATGGCAACATGGAGGCAATTTTTATGACCCACTATTGAATTGCAAAAAATGTCTGCCTCAAGGGCGATTGTTGGTGAGTGCGAAAACTATGACGCAATCCTCGCAAATGTGCTGGTACCGCTAAACAGTTGACATGGAACGATACATTAAACACTGAGGAAGAAACCAGACAGTTTGAGCAAGCAGGAGCATGAACATAAATATACAGAGGTGCCGAGAACCAATGACTTGTCCGACTCAGGGGCAAATTACATAACTTGCATATTTTGAAAATCCAATCTCTATAGCCACAATGTAAGCGTCTTTACCCAGCCAGACCTAGCCCCAAAACTGTAGAGTGATTTCTTTTAATCAGCATATATACATTATTATATGACCTCAACACACAGGTAGAGTTTTGATGAACGGTTTTGTAGTGTAATTTTGCACTTATTTGGCGAATTAGTTTCTTTAATGGTAGCATGTCAGAATGATTTACAGAGACGCTGTCACCAGGGAAATGTTGACTTACCTCTGCATGTATTTCTGCTTCTAGGGTTCAACGTTTGTCTAGGAATCACTTTGTGTGTGTTTTGTTTTGCAGATCAAAGTAGACAGTTGCAAACGATGTGTAGAACCGAACCTCTGAAAGCTCCAGCAAAAATTCTGCATGCCATCATAGATCTGAAATATGTTCCGAGGAAATATGGTGCCCTTGTGGATGCTATGAAGGAAGCAAGTTAGTCAAAAAAAAGTTGACATCTGTATAAATCAAACCTATCTCTGTCTTTATCTTTTCAGCTGAACTTAAGGCAATTGTACTTGCCTTAAATTATATTCAGGAATCTATGATGACCATTTTGTAATCTTTTCTGATTCCCTTTCATCTCTTCAAGCACTGGGTAATATGAAACATGATAACCCAGCTGTGCTTCAACTTTTAGAAAAGTACAATTCTCTTATAGTTCTGCTGGCTTCCAAGCCATGTAGGAATATGTGGTAATGATAGAGCTGATAGTGCTGCTAAAGCAGCATTAGGTTTACATATATCTAATGCCAAATTACCTAATACTGATTTTAAAAGTTGTATTAACACATATATTCGTAACACTTGGCAAACCGCTTCGGATTTGCCAGTTAAACAATAAACTCCATTCAATTAAACCGTTACTCGGAGAATGGCGTTCTTCTAATAGACCCATTCGTTGAGAAGAAGTTGTTCAAGCCCGGTGCAGGATAGTTTGTTTGTTTGGTGTTTTACGTCATTTTCAACACATGTAACAAGTGTTACATATGATGGTCGATTTGTTTTTTTTGTTGTTGTTTTTATGGTGGAGGCAGACCACCCACTTTTCCTGGGTAGAACCAGTACTGTACACCTCCCGCCATCCGTAAGAATTGACACTTCCTCACTTAAGAGTCGAGCTCCCAGTGGGATTCGAACCCGCAGCGGTGAGAGGCCAATGTTTACAATGCAACGGTGCAGGATAGGGCATACACGTTATTCTCATTCATATTTATTACAAGATGAGCAATTACAAGAATGTATACCCTGCTTTGCACCATTAACGGTCAAACACATCTTGTTGGAATGTGTAGACTTTGTTCGTATGCGTCAAAGGTACTACAATGTTAATACTATGAAAGAGTTATTTGATACTATAGATTTTAGTATTGTTTTAGATTTCCTGAAAGAAATCAAACTATATAAATCATTATAATAGGTTCTTATGTATATTTACTTATTTATATACCCGTTGACGGGCCTTTGTTGATTTACATATATAGTTTATATTGCTACCATATCATCCCTTATTTGTAAATAGTTTTATCTTTTTATATTTACATTAATTTTTAGCTCAACTGATCAGAGATCAGCAGAGCTTATGCCGTGGTGCGGCGTCCGTCGTCCGTCTGTCCGTCCGTCTGTCCGTCCATAAACTTTTTTTTTGTAGCGATTACTTCTCTGAAACTACTGAATGGATTTTCATGAAACTTTACAGAAATGTTGCCCATGAAGTCTAGTTGATCCTAGCAAAAATTCATGTTGATGTGAAATCCAAGATGGCCGCCAGATCTAAAAATAGGTTTTTAAAAAACAAGTTTGTAGCGACTACTTCTTGAAAACTGTAAGCGATATTGATATGGGACTTTTTCTAAAATGATCAGCATGACATGATGTTGGTCCTTGTCGAAAATCGTTTTGATTCAACGTTAAACATGGCTGCCAGCGGCCATCTTTGTTTACATAGAGTTATATAGTAAAAACTTGTAGCGACTACTCCTTTGAAACTACTGGGCGGATTTTCATGAAACTTTACAGGAATGTTGCTCTTAATGTCTTATTGATCCTAGCAACATTTCAGATCGACCAGAAATTCAAGATGGCCACCACAGCTAAAAATAGATTTTTAAAAAAGAAGTTTGTAGCGACTACATCTTGAAAACTATAAGTGACATTGATATGGGACTTCTTGTAAAATGATCAGCATGACATGATGGTTATCAGAGTCAAACATTATTTTGATTTGACGTTAAACATGGCTGCCAGCGGCCATCTTTGTTTACATAGAGTTATTTGATGAAAACTTGACTACTCCTCTGAAACTACTTGACAGATTTTCATGAAACTTCACAGGAATGTTGCTCTTGATGTCTTATTGATCCTAGCAAAATTTCAGGTTGGCCGGAAATTCAAGATGGCCGCCATGGCTAAAAATAAATTTTCAAAATACAAGTTTGTAGCGACTACTTCTTGAAAACTATAAGTGATATTGATATGGGACTTATTCTAAAATGATCAGCATGACATGATGTTGGTCCTTGTCAAAAATTGATTTTGATTCAACGTTAAACATGGCTGCCAGCGGCCATCTTTGTTTACATAGAGTTATATAGTAAAAACTTGTAGCGACTACTCCTTTGAAACTACTGGGCGGATTTTCATTAAACTTTACAGGAATGTTGCTCTTAATGTCTAATTGATCCTAGCAAAATTTCAGATCAGCCAGAAATTCAAGATGGCCACCACAGCTAAAAATAGATTTTTAAAAAAGAAGTTTGTAGCGACTACATCTTGAAAACTATAAGTGATATTGATATGGTACTTCTTGTAAAATGATCAGCATGACATGTTGGTTATCAGAGTCAAACATTATTTTGATTCGACGTTAAACATGGCTGCCAGTGGCCATCTTTGTTTACATAGAGTTATTTGATGAAAACCTGTAGCGACTACTCCTCTGAAACTACTTGACAGATTTTCATGAAACTTCACAGGAATGTTGCTCTTGATGTCTAATTGATCCTAGCAAAATTTCAGGTTGGCCGGAAATTCAAGATGGCTGTCATGGCTAAAAATAGATTTTCAAAATACAAGTTTGTGGCGACTACTTCATGAAAACTATAAGTGATATAGATATGGGACTTTTTCTAAAATGATCAGTATGACATGATGTTAGTCCTTGTCAAAAATTGTTTTGATTCGATGTTAAACATGGCTGTCAGCGGCCACCTTTGTTTACATAGAGTTATATAATGAAAACTTGTAGCGACTATTCCTCTGAAACTACTTGACGGATTTTCATGAACCTTCACAGGAATGTTGCTCTTGATGTCTTATTGATCCTAGCAAAATTTCAGGTCGGCCGGAAATTCAAGATGGCCGCCACGGCTAAAAATAATTTTTCAAAAAACAAGTCTCTAGTGACTACTTCCTGAAATCAAGGTCATTGACATCTTGTTAATTACTACTTCATCTTTTATCAGTTTTTGCACACAATATGATCTATTTATTTGACGACGTGCCGTATAACACCATTCCTTCATTTATTAACCATGTGAAAATCCCATAATTTCCACTACTGTACTCAAAACAGTATAAATACAAAACATCTATTTCAAATTGTACTCCATTTGATATTTAAAGTCCCAGAAATCTAGTTTCGGTAGGAAATTATTGTGGGTTGAGTAGGAACATTCCTTTTATAGCTATTATGCCCTGCACTATGATAAGATTGCCCTTGACCATGCGTATGTCACACATTTTTTAACATCTCATTACCGATACTGGTACACCTTGCAACATAAATATATATTTTTGCATACATTTTATCATAACTTGGCTTATTGCTATTTCAAAGTCTGTGTTGATTCGATTAAAATAACGATGTATATTATTTTTTTATTCCTACCTACCCTTTTTTCAATCTCGTTAAAATCAGAGCCTTTATCATGCTACGATACTCTACGCTACTAAGGATCTGACAACACTGCATTGGAGATCACGTCAGATTGACCTTACGATTAGCCAGTCAGATTTCAGCCTACAAAATTGCTCCGTATAGACTGCTTCACTGCGCATGTCGCGTGTCAGTAAAATGCTGTGGAGCCGTCTACGCTCGGTATTGAAAGAGACAATGTCCGTAACTTTTAGCTTATAAAACACGAAATAATTGCATTGACAAACATAATACACCAACCATTATTGAATATTTACTATAAAAAAAAAGTTTGACGGAATTTAATAGCGGTACAAAAAAAAGTACCGATTCATGGGATTGAACCCACACTAAAATCACACTCGCGGTTCAATAGTCGACGTCGCCATCAATTGAGCTAAGCGGGCCAGATGTACTATGACGTACTATTTAGAATATCTGATGTCGTAATCGTTTCGGTGGAATATATATTTTCAAAACACACATGAAGTACATATGAAACGCGCGATTCATTTGTTGAATTTAGTTGATCTTCTCATGAATATTGATTAGATGAAAGGTCAATCTAACGTGACCTCCAAGGCAGTTTTGTCTGATAGCGGAGAGTATCAAAGCGTAATTAGGATATGATTTTAATGAGATTGCCCTGTTTAGCTCTACTGATCAAAGATCAGCAGAAAGATCAGCAGAGCTTATGCCATTGTGTGGTGTCCGTCGTCCGTCCGTCCACCTATCTGTAAACTTTTTTTGCAGCGACTACTCCTTTGAAACTACTGGATGGATTTTCATGAAACTTTACAGGAATGTAGCCCATGATGTCTAGTTGATCCAAGCAAATATTCACTTTGATGTGAAATCCAAGTTGGCTGCCAAAGATATTTTAGATAAATCCCAGCGATAAATAAGTGTGGGCACGTGCAGTAGTTACTTTAGATAAAACCAAGCGATAAATAAGTGTGGACATGTGCAGTAGATATTTTAGATAAAACCCAACAATAAATAAGTGTGGGAATGTGCAGTAGATATTTGAGATAAAACCCAGCGATAAATATGTGCGGGCACATGCAGTAGATATTTTAGATAAAACCCAGCGGTAAATAAGTGTGGGTATGTGCAGTAGATATTTTAGATAATACCTAGCGATAAATAAGTGGGCATGTGCAGTAGATATTTTAGATAAAACCCAGTGAGAAATAAGTGTGGGCATGTGCAGTAGATATTTGAGATAAAACCCAGCGATAAATATATGTGGGCACATGCAGTAGATATTTTAGATAAAACCCAGCGGTAAATAAGTGTGGGTATGTGCAGTAGATATTTGAGATAAAACCCAGCGATAAATATATGTGGGCACATGCAGTAGATATTTTAGATAAAACCCAGCGGTAAATAAGTGGGGGTATGTGCAGTAGATATTTGAGGGAAAACCCAGCGATAAATATGTGTGGGCACATGCAGTAGATATTTCAGATAAAACCCAGCGGTAAATAAGTGTGGGTATGTGCAGTAGATATTTTAGATAATACCTAGCGATAAATAAGTGATCACTTGCAGGAGATATCTTAGATAAAACCCAGCAATAATTAAGTGTGGGCATGTGCAGTAGTTACTTTAGATAAAACCCAGCGATAAATAAGTGCGGGCATGTGCAGCAGATATTTTAGATAAAACCCAGCGAGTGTGGGCACGTGCCGTAGATATTTTAGATAAAACCCAGTGATAAATAAGTGGGCATGTGCAGTAGATATTTTAGATAAAACCCAGCGATAAATAAGTGTGGGCATGTGCAGTAGATATTTTAGATAAAACACGATGATAAATAAGTGTGGACATGTGCAGTAGATATTTTAGATAAAACCCAGCGATAAATAAGTGTGGACATGTGCAGTAGATATTTTAGATAAAACCCAGCGATAAATATGTGTGGGCATGCGCAGTAGATATTTTAGATAAAACTCAGCGATAAATAAGTGTGGGCATGTGCAGTAGATATTTTGGATAATACCTAGCAATAAATTAGTGGGCATGTGCAGTAGATATTTTAGATAAAACCCAGTGATAAATATGTGTAGGCATGTGCAGTAGATATTTTAGATAAAACCCAGCGATAAATAAGTGCGGACATTTGCAGCAGATATTTTAGATAAAACCCAGCGATAAATATGTGTGGGCACGTGCCGTAGATATTTTAGATAAAACCTAGCGATAAATAAGTAGGCATGTGCAGTAGATATTTTAGATAAAACCCAGTGGGCATGTGCAGTAGATATTTTAGATAAAACCCAGTGATAAATAAGTGTAGGCATGTGCAGCAGATATTTTAGATAAAACCCAGTGACAAATAAGTGTGGGCATGTGCTGTAGATATTTTAGATAAAACCCAGTGATGAATAAGTGCGGGCATGTGCAGTAGATATTTTAGATAAAACCCAGTGATAAATAAGTGTGGGCATGTGCAATACTAGATAGATTATAGATCCATTGGTATTTCCACTTCAACTTGAAACAGATGCATCTGATTTGTCAATACATTCCTCCTCATGTCCCAAATAAGCGCCATATTGTGCCAGAGGATTTGCAAAGGGTACCTTTATGATACTCTAGCAAGCTACTCCCGAGTGTGTTAATTCTAAGAAATTCACTCTTTTTCACCTGAGCCGAAGTTGTTAACTTCTCCTCAGAAACCGCTTGGCCAATTTTGACCAAACTTCACATGTATGATCCTTAGATGAATGCTTTTTAGATTTGTTAAAATTAGGTCAGCGCGACATCCAAGATGGCCACCATTACCATATATGGTCGAAACCTTAAAAATCTTCTTCTCAAGACAGATTTCGACAGTTTTTCTTTTAAAATGATCGCCAATGCATAGACTATCAAGTTTGTTCAAATGAAGTCCTCGGGGTTAAAAACAACCGTGCCCTGGGGGTCCAAAGTTTGTATATTGAGATTTTGTATGTTTTTAGTCCCCCACCGGTTCAGGGGGGTCTTTAGTTTTGCACCCTGTCCGTCCGTCCATACCGTACTCAGGTGATCAATTTTTTTAAGAGGCATACAACAAAGTTCATGTAGCACATTTACATGGAAAAATATGTGGAAAATTATTTTGTTAGCTTTTTCAAGATATCCAAACAAATCCATATTAAATTAACTTATCATTTCCTTCATTTGTTCTATTTCAGAAAATGAGAAGGTTGTACACATACTGACCGGAAGATGTATTCCAACAAATGACCATCACAGGGCACTGATCCATAAATGTGGGAGAATTATTTACGATAATGTGACACTACTTGAAATCTTACCATCTTTACTTGCTAAAGGAGTAATAACTGAAAAGGATCAACAGGCCATAGGACTAAAGCAAACTAAGGAATCAAAATGGGATGCTGTCTTTGATCTGTTATTCATTCTTCCAAACAAAGACACACACTGGTATAGAAAATTTATCGAGGCTTTAAAGGAAAATAACCACGAGGAAGTGGCTGAAAAAATCGAAAGCTTTTGTGAGAGTAAGTATAATTTTCAAGCCCTTTGTTCAGAATATTTTTCTGCACTTGGTTCGTTCTGTTGAAAAAAAAGTTCATTTGTCAATGAGGCACATCCACTGTGCGCACGCACTAGAGTGTGTCTCAATAGAAAATAAGCTATTTCAATGTCTGAAAAAACACTAATAGTAGATGTCTACGATGTTAGATGTCTCCATGCCCCTTTTTGTGTCACCAGTGCACACACTTAGGAATCCCTTTGTTCGTCGTTTGTCGTCGTCCATCTGTCATCAGTCTGCCACACTTTAACCTGCAACCTAACCTTGGCCATCAAATTTGTTCAAATAAAGTCCCCGGGGTCAAAAATGGCCGTGCCCCTGGGGTCCAAAGTTTGTGTATTGAGATTTTGCATGTTTTTCATATAGACATATAGGAAAAAACTTTTAAAAAATCTTCTTCTCTGAAACCACAAGGCACAGAGCTCTCATGTAATACATGTAGCATCAGCTTATAGTCCTCTACTAAGTTTGTTCAAATGGTGACCCTGGGGTCTAATTTGGCCCTGCCCCAGGGGTCACAGTTTTACATAGACTTAAATAGGAAAAAATCAAAAAATTCTCTCTGAAACTACAAGAGCCAGAGGTTTAATAGTTTGCCTTCACTATAAGATTATGGTCCTTACCAAGTTTGTTCAAATGGTGACCCCGGGGTCACATTGGCCATGCCCCAGGGGTCACATGTTTTACATAGACTTATATAGGACAAAAATTAAAAAAAAATCTTATCTGAAACTACAAGAGCCAGAGGTTTTACATAGGCTTGTATAGGGAAAAACATAAAAAAATCTACTTCCCTGGAACTGCAAGAGCGAGAGGTTTAATGTTTGGCATTTGTTATAATTTTTTAGCTTATGGTCTCTACCAAGGTTTTTCAAATGGTGACCCTGGGGTCAAATTTGGCTCCGCCCCGGGGTCACAGTTTAACATAGACTTATACAGGAAAAACATTAAAAATCTTCTTCTCTGGAACTACAAGAGCCAGAGGTTTAATGTTTTGCGCTTGCTATAAGCTTATGGTCCTCTACCAAGTTTGTTCAAATCGTGACCCTGGGATCACATTTGGCCCCGCCCCAGGGGTCACATGTTGTACATAGACTTGTACAGGGAAAAGCTTAAAAAATCTTCTCTAAAACCACAAGGCACACAGCTCTTATATATTATATGTAGCCCTAGGGTCACATTTGGCCCTGCCCCAGGTGTTACACTCTAGCACCTTCATTTTGTATTTGATCTTTACCAAACTTTGTCAGTGTCTTTATGTCAATGTTATTAACACAACAGAGACCACATTTCTTGAAAATCTTAACCAAATTGTTAACAGATTGTATATGAACATAAAGAAGTTCGATAATGGGCCAGTACTTAGCAGATCGATTTAGAACCATCTTGGCCCTCTTGTTTTATTTACCCATTGTGTATTGATATCTTTCTATGAAATATTAAATAAATAAAGGAGTAAATATGGGTCTTTTGGCAAAAAAATGAAAAAAAGAGTTAAAAAAGAACTAAAACTGCTGATTTCTGGAATGGTTCAATAGATTTTTTTCATAACGTATCTCATATTTTCTTTTACCATATTAGGTATAATGAGATTTTATATATTTCGTCTTAGGTTTGTGAATCCCTAAATGTATTTTTTAGGCTCAAACAGTTAGAAAAACAACTAAAACTGTTGATTTCTGTAATAAACATACATTTTAAATGCTTATTCATTATTTTATTTATTATTATGAAATGTCAGAATATCCATATCTTTCTATATCACTCTCCGTGTAATGATACCTTTCCTGTAATAATATGTAATAATAAACAAATAAATAAATAATTGGATACATGTGGGTCTTTTGGAAAAATAAAATAATAATAATAAAGAACTAAAACTGCTGATTTCTGCAATAATTCAATAAAAACATATTTGTTTTAGTTTCCGTTATTTACAATGTTTTTTGTTTAAATCTTTTTGTAAGAGGGATACATTAGATATAAGCCATCTTTGGTGTGGTCTTGTGAGTAATAATGACAAGTGTTGCCTGTACATGTATATGTGTATGTATATTGAAACCTGCTGTGTCTTTGTTCTGTATAAATGTATAGGTGTGGTCTTCCATGTAACATGACAGATGCGGCAAGAATCTGTGTAATGGGTAATTTGAAGCCAACTACTCTAGGTTCTTTACAATGGATGGTTGTGTTCTTACTAGTAACATTGCAGGTATGGCCTGTATCTGTATGAGTTTGGGCTACTTGAAGCCTTCTGTCTTCATGTTTGTTAACAGTTTACAATTATAAATGAAACTTGGTTATTTTGCTTATTTAGATGGATTATTTACAAACGTATTAAGAAATGAATTTTTTAATTACCATTATATAGTTTATTGTATTATGCACCAAACACAAGAACAATGCTAACACAATGCATACCATTCCCACTACGTATTTTCATTGAAATTTAACCCCAAATTAAGTCCATAATACGTTTTTGGACACTAAAAAAATAATTAAATGGTGAATACTGTACGTAAGTAAGTAATTAGTGCAATTATTGTGGTTTTTCTGTGCAAATTAGACAGATGTATGAGTCATAAAACAGGTTTGTATTTAGAAAAACTTGTAGTCCCAATGTACTTTTTGGGACTAAAAAATACGGTAATTAAGGACATTCAATAAAAACAATATAGCATGAAATATAAAACTTCTTTAATGTTTAGTGTTACCTAAATCTTTTGCATTATTTACTATGAAAAAACATATAGGAGGTGCACCTCTTCTCTTTCACAAGCGGGTTCAGGGGTTCAGAGAAGAGGTGCACCTACTCCCAAACCCTATATACTTTTTCATTTTTGGACCAAAATGGTGCTCAATGATTTGTCAGAAATATAACATTTTATGCTGGCAAAGAAATGGTAACTTTCCAGCCTTACCCTCCCACCGCATCCACCCCATCATGCCCCCTATAACTTTTATTTTATGAAGTTTTTGAAACTTTTTAGGATTTTTGTTTTTTTTGTTTTATTTTCCCAAGTTTCTCCCAGGAGTAAAGGAGTATGCCACGCTAATGTATTGTAAGTCGATAATCATATATTTTTTTTTTATGAATGTTTGTATTTGCATATAAAACAAGTGGACATATTGGTTTATGAATTTGATTGTGGGGATATTTATATAACTATGATCATATAAAGATTCAAGTTTTTAAAGTTTATGAATCTTTCTAACATCTCAGAAATGTATCATTTGTATATTTATCTGTAATTTTAATATGATCACTTTCTATACTGTCATTTAACAGATAAATGGGAGCCAACAGACTCGATAAACAACTTAAGTCCTGCCAAACTAGGAAGTATGGAAAGTGGTACCAGCTCGGTGAGTAACTCTGCCCAAAGTCCTGTTAAAAGCCAGCAACGCGACCTAAGTTTGAATGAGAGAGAGGAAGGCACAGAGAAAGCTGGAGAGGAAGATGCTGTGGTAAAGAAATACGTCATATCAAGCCTCTTGTCTGAACATGTTTAAAGGGACACACGGCAATCTTGGTTTTTAAAACTCGTGGCATCCCGATGTTTTTCCTACATAATTTTGGGCAGATATTAATTATAAGAAAAGTTAAAAGCATTTTTTTTGTGCATATTATGAAATGATGATTATATTCCACCAAAACATATTTAAAACTGGTAGACTAAGACAAAAAAACTCAAAGCATTGTGGTGTAGTGGTTAGAGCGTCTGCCTTGCATTAGGGAGGATTCGAGTCCCCTGACTGCATCATACCAAAGGCTTTAAAAATGGTAGTAGTCACTTGTAACCCTTGCCTGACGAGCAAATAATGGATAGTGCTACAACTGATTGACCAGTGTCAGAATAATTTGACTGGGGGTATCATGTCTACTATGGCCTGGTATTCCAGTGTGGCAGCACTATAAAGAAACCACTGAGTTCACTGCTTCAAGTAGACATATCATCACATCACAGACAAACACACAGATAAAAAGTCCAGACTCAATTGTACCTATGACCGTAGGGTAGATCGAACGTGTTGGTTGCTTGGTGGACGGACTATAATCCTTAGAAATACACACATACACACACTTTCAATGTTTGATGAACACTTCAAGATTGCCGTGTGTCCCTCTAAAGCCTCAGTATGTTATTAAACAGTAATTATTAACATTAATTGTCATTAAACAGTAATTATTAACATTAATTGTTAGTAAACAGTAATTTTTAACATTAATTATTATTAAACAGTAATTTTTTCAATATGCTGCATATGAAGAACTACATCTGTGAACCATTTAAACTATATATAGGGACACAAGGCAATCTTTTATCAAGCATTAAAATTAGCGTCCCGATTTATTTTTGGTTTATTTTTTTCTTCTACCATAGGTTAAAATGTGTTATTGGTGCAATATAATCAAACATTAGTAATACGCAAAAGCAATTTTCTTTATGCTATTCTTATAATTAATATGAATGATTGAACAAATGCAAGTTATGTTTAAACACTAACGGGACAAACAAGTTTTTAAAAAATCAAGATTGCTGTGTTTCCCATTAAATTGATATTTATCGTAAGTGTTACGTTTGCATTCACAGACTTGATTTCTGGAAGTTTAACTTTGTCGTACACTTACCAGTGTGCCCCTTTTATGTATATGACATGCCAATTTTGAAAGGACACACGGCAATTTTGATGTGTTTAAAACGGGCGTCATCCTGTTAATTTTTGTACGTAACTTGCAGATTTGCAAACATTATTATTAATTATAAGTAGAGTTCATGATAGCTCTTCAACCTCTGTAGAAACATTTCTCAAACATCTCAGACAGACTATCCATGGTGACATTGTGACCTCTGTTCTATTTGGGGTCAGTAGATCAATGGTCATGGTCAAGGTTTCAACTATTGTGCACAAAATACTTTCAACCTTCCGCTAAGCCATGTTCATCAAAGTTCACAGATAATCTGTCCGTCTTGAGAAGGTGAAACCTATCCATTTTTTAGTCACTAGGTCACAAGTCTAGGTTAGCATGACAAGATCAAGAAAAGCTTCTTTGGCCACATGTTTACTCTTTTACCAATTATGGACCATTAATTGTTTGGCTCTGAGTAAATTTTTCAAGTTATAGAAAAATACAGGTCAAGTTAGATTTTCAGCATAATCAGGTTATTAGTTTAACACCCTTAACCAATAGGAAATAAAGTGGGCTTTCATCTTAATAATTTAAAGGGCTGGAAAAAGCATGTTTCCAACCAAAAACAGTATTATAACAATATGCCATCAAGTTTTATTTTGAGTCATTAATTCAGGAGTTATTGCCCTTGTTTGATAGAAAGTAAGGTTTTAGGGTATCAATCTAAATGTTTAGTTAGTCATTAGTCAGGATTAAGTGCCCTTGGATCGTCATAGTAAAAAGTTGGGTTTCTGTTTGATAATGAATTCAAATTTCATGTACAGCAGTGTTACAGACCAAGTTATTTACTCGATCATCATAAAGTTTAAAGTTCAAAGCTAAACTGCCCTATAAAAAAAATGGAAATTGGTGTTTCAGCCCAATAATAAATGTGTGAACATGTAATCATCAGTATTTGAGAAAAAATCTTCTCCATAGATAAACAAGACTGCCTACAATGAAAACAATATGTATAGTGTAAGTACATTCCTGCTCCAGTCTATAAGTTTTACTTCAGTTTTATGTTAGGTATGTACAAATCTGTTAGATATGTACAAATCTGTTTCTACCAAATATCGGACTTAACCCTTTTGCTGTTGAGAAGGTCCTAGGCCCATTCTGCATAATCTTATCTAGATGTAAGTGGAGAGTGGGCCTGGAACCTAGAATGTTCATTCCTGTTGGCACCATTTAACCTTTTTGTGTCGGTGTGCAGTAAAATCCCAGTTTAGCTTAAATTCAAGATCAAATCATATAAACTTTCAGGATCAGAGTGTTGGTAATCGTGTGGCTGAGGAAGTGGGTGTTGGAGATAACGAGACTAACCCATTACCGACCAAAGATCCCATGTCGGCCCTCATGGAGTATGCCCAGTATGTCAATCTACAGGCGGAGTATATTTTATTGTCTAAGGACGGACCACCGCACAAGCCCATGTAAGTATTGCTGACCAATGTTGTTCCTTACTCATACAAGATATTGATTGTGGTGTGTGTGTGTGGTAGAGAGAGAGAGAGATATTGATTGGGTTGTGTGTGTGGTAGAGAGAGAGAGAGAGAGAGAGACAGAGAGAGAGAGATTTCTTTGTTAACAAGCAATACTTCCGGTTACTCATAGTTACTCTTTAACATTTTAGTCAGGTGACTAAATTCAGCCAAACAGCAGCCTGTCATTGTTTACATCCTCGGTAGTTACAATAAACCCTGTATATCATCGCTTTTAACCGCCATCCATCCCCACTACATCTCCTTGTTGGGCAATGCCTACTGGTTTTGGTTTATTATGGGGCAGCATACTTCTTTCTTCAGAGGACATCTTAGTCTGGAGTACTAAGTCAGTTATGCCAGTAAACTTTATAAACATACCTCTTTGTTGCCTTTATTATCCACCTATGTAGATTAAGCATAAAATAGGAAATTATTGAAATTCTCAACAGTTGTACTCCTTGGCCGGGATGGTAAAGGTGCTGCATCTGAGACCTTCTCACCTCTCACCACTGTGGGTTTAAATCCTACTGGGAGGTCGACTTATAAGTGACAAAGTGTTGATTCTTAATTTCTTACGGATGGTAGGATTATACAGTACTGGTTCTACCCAGGAAGAAGTGGGTGGTCTGCCTCCACCACAAAAATCGACTGTCATATACATAGCCTAAAATTTGCTAAAAATGATGTAAAACTTCATTCAACCAACCAACCATCAACAATTGTAATGGCTAATTCTTAGCCCGCTGTTAAAAGTTGCCCAGGGAATTAATCAGCTAGCCAGTTCTTTCCCTGGGGAAGAAACTGGCAAGCCAGTTCTTTCCACACCTTGTTGATAATTTTAAAATACTTATCCCATGCATCATAAACTTATCTTATGCATCACAATGTTATTACATGCATCACAATCTTATCCCATGCATCACAAACTTATCCCATGTATCATGAACTTCTCCCATACATCACAAACTTATCCCATATATCATAATATTTTCCCATGCATCATGAACTTATCCCATGTATCACTATCATATTGCATGCATCACAAACTTTGCCCATGAGCTTATCCCATGCATCACAGTAATATTACATACATCACAAACTTATCCCATACATCACAAACTTATCCCATACATCACAATCTTATCCCATGCATCATGAACTTATATTTTCTTCTTGTAAGGATTTGAAATTCGTTTGTTTTTGTACTTGGATGATAATAGTTTCGGACTGCGAAAAAAATGCTTAAAAAAATAAATAACAGCCAATTTTTTCCTCGCTGCTAAAAGTTTCCCTGGGGAAAGAATCAGCTAGCCAATGTTTTCCCCGGGGAAAAAACTGGCTAGCCAGTTCTTTCCACACCTAGTTGATAATTTCAAAATACTTATCCCATGTATCATGAACTTATCCTGTGCATCACAATATTATTACATGCATCACAAACTTATCCCATGCATCATGAACTTATCCCATGCATCATGAACTTATCCAATGCATATTTTCTTCTTGTAAGGGTTTGCATTTTAGCAAAATGATGGCCCTTTGTTTTCAACTTAGAAATTTAGTTATGTTAAACTTTTGCTTTAAAGTTTTTCACATTCTAAAGTCTTTAGTATTGCTTATTCAATTCTTTAAAAGTTTGCATACATCTTCAATATAATCAAGGCCACTCACATACACAGGTTCCATAACTCTGTATAGCATTTTAGCAAAATGATGGATGGCCTTTATAGGTGAGACACTAATTGTGGACAGGCGGGAGTTCTTGTTTTTAAAAGTAACTTTGTGTTTTATAATTTAGAGAATCTTTATCCCTATCACAAAACCCTAGTCTCATTTATTTGACGTCTTTGGGTGATTTTTTTTTTTCCATACAGACGTTTATAGATGCACCCTAGATGGAGGATGGCACATATCAAAAATCGTCTTGCCGTTTGTAGACGTGTATTTTATGCACTACACGACCCATGGTACATCATTATTTGTTAACTGTTTCAGCTTTACATATGCAGCGAAGCTAGGAGACATGACATTCAGCTCTGCAAATGGCAACAGTTCTAAAGGGGCCAAAAAGAAAGCTGCATGTGTGGCCCTAAATTACCTGAAGAAAGATGGCAAACTACAAACTGTGTTCCCAGACACACAGGTAAACTACATGCCTTATTATAAGATACACAGGTAAATTACAGGCCTTGTTCCAATATTCACAGGTAAACTAAAGGCCTTGTTCCCAAACACACAGGTAAACTGTGGGCCATGGTCCCAGGCACACAGGTAAACTACAGGCCTTGTCATTACGTGGTCCGAGTATTAACTTTCATACCACATCCAACCCCTTCTCCCAGAAGTGAAAACGGGGTTCTTAATTTAGGCTTAAAAAGTTTGCATATTGTAAAACTAAAACATTTAATAGATAATTTTATCCCAGATATGCAGGTAAATTACAGACCTTTATCCCAGATATGCAGGTAACCTACAGGCGTTGTTCCCAGATACACATGCAAACTACATGCCTAGTTCCCAGACATGCAGGTAAACTACAGGCCTCTATTCCAGACATGGAAGTGGTTTACAGGCCTTGTTCCCACATATACAGGTAAACTACAGGCCATGTTCTCTGACACAAGAAAAATACAGACCTTTTCCCCAGACATGCTGGTAAACTACAGGTCTTGTTCCCAGATACTCATGTAAACTACAGGCATTGTTCCCAGACATGCATGTAAACTACAGGCATTGTTCCAAGGCATGCAGGTAAACTGAAGGGCTTGTTTCTGGACATGCAAGTAAACTACACACCTTGTTCCCAGATACAGGTAAACTACATGCCTTGTTCCCAGATACACAGGTAAATTATATGCCTTATTCCCATACACAGAGATAAACTACAGGCCTTGTTCCCAGATATACAGGTAAACTACAGACATTGTTCCCAGATGTACAGGTTAACCACAGATTTTGTTCCCTGATATACAGATAAACTACAGACCTTGTTCACATTTACAAGTAAACTACTGACCTTGTTCCCAGACACACAGGTAAACTACAGAACTTGCCATGTAAGCTAGTAGAGCATCCACAAGCCTAGTTTGGCCTCTTGTTTGTATCAGATTATTTCAATCAAAATATAGCACAAACAAATACAGTTTTGTTAGTGTTCTCTTTGATTAAAAGCATGTTGAGAAAATTAACATAATTAATTGCACAAAACCTGTTATTAAAATCGCCCTATCATGTTGAGACAAATTGTTTATTTGTTGACTTGCAGGCCCTCGATCACAAACCTGAATATAGCTCTTACCACATTTCAACTTCGAAGTCGAAGGCTGTGGATTGTTACGACACAGATAGGGTTGTTGAGGGGTCTGAAGATCAAACAAAAGCAAAAAGCAACAGAGACAATTCTCAGAGCCCTGTGTTGAAGGAGCTGAAAGACAAAAACGTCATGCAAGGACACGACCTGGATAAAATAGGAAACCTGTATATAGTCCAAACAGGTATATTGCTTAGACATTTTTCTGCGTGAAATTCATCTTTACAGTGTATGAGTGCTTTGAGAGGACTTCATGTACATGTAGTTATAAGTGGATTTGAGTCTCAACCAGAGCAGCCATGTGACCTTTAGGCTTAAATATAAGCCTTTTTTTTCTGCTTATGTTGTTCCCAACATAACCGGGATGCTGAATTTTATCGAACTTTATCTTTCACTTCACCTGATTGACAGAGGGTTTGGAAGTAACCCCTCTTCCAAAAGCGGGTTTGGGGGTCCTCCCCCGATATATATTTTTATTTACGGACAAAAATGGTGCAAACACAAGCAGTATTTGTCAGCAATATAAACATTTTATGCTGGCATACTTTCCATCCTTACCACCGCCCCACCTCATCATGCCCCCTTTAATTTCATTGCATGAAGTTTTTTAAAACTTTTTAGGATTTTTATTAGCTCTACTGGCGAAAGGCCAGGCGAGCTTATGCGATCACTTTTCGTCTGTCGTTTGTCCGTCCGTCTGTCTTTTAGCAATTTTATAAAATCGTCATCTCCTCTGAAACTGCTTTAAGGATTTTGGTGAAACTTCATCACAATGTTACTTGGGAGGGCCCCTCTCAGATTTATGTTTTTCAAGGCCGCCAGTCATCCTAGATGGCCACCATGGCTAAAACTAGGTCAAATTTAAGGAATTTTCAAATGACATCTCCTCTGAAACCACTTATTCCATTATTGTGAAATAACATAAACATGTTCCTTGGGTTGGCCTCTATCAAGTTTGTGTTTTTCGTTATCGTCGAATAATCAAAATGGCAACTCAAAGTTTACATAGAGTTATATAGGAAAAGGCTAAAAATGACCTCTGCTTTGAAACCGCTTGAAGGATTTTGATGAAACTTCATTACAATGATTTTTAGGATAGTCCCCTGCAGATTTGTGATTTTCGCGGCCGCCAGTCATCCAAGATGGCCACCATGGCTAAAATTAGGTAAAATTTAAGGAAATTTCAAACATCTCCTCCGAAACCACTTATTCCATTCTTGTGAAATATCATAAACGTGTTCCTTGGGTTGGCCTCTTTACAAGTTTGTGTTTTTTGTTATCGTCGAATAATCAAAATGGCCACCACAGCGACCCAAAGTTTACATAAGAGTTATAAAGGAAAAGTTAAAAATGACATTTTCTCCGAAACCGCTTGAAGGATTTTGATGAAACTTAAATCACAATAATCTTTGGGATAGTCTCAGATTTATGTTACTTGCGGCTGCCAGTCATCCAAGATGGCTGCCATGGCTAAAACTAGGTCAAATTTAAGGACATTTCAAACGACTTCTCCGAAACCACTTAATATTCCATTCTTGTGAAATACCATAAACATGTTCCTTGGGTTGGCCTCTTTACAAGTTTGTGTTTTTTGTTATCGTCGAATAATCAAAATGGCCACCACAGCGACCCAAAGTTTACATAAGAGTTATATAGGAAAAGTTAAAAATGACATTTTCTCCGAAACCGCTTGAAGGATTTTGATAAAACTTAAATCACAATGATCTTTGGGATAGTCTCATATTTATGTTACTTGCGGCTGCCAGTCATCCAAGATGGCTGCCATGGCTAAAACTAGGTCAAATTTAAGGACATTTCAAACGACTTCTCCGAAACCACTTAATAGTCCATTCTTGTGAATTATCATAAACATGTTCCTTGGGTTAGCCTCTATCAAGTTCGTGTTTTTCGTTTTGTTGAATAATCAAAATGGCCGCCACGGTGATCCAAAGTTTACATAGAGTTATATAGGAAAAGGCTAAAAATAACATCTTCTCTGAAACCGATTGAAGGATTTTGATGAAACTTCATTACAGTGTTCTTTAGGAAAGTCCAACTCAGAATTTTTCGCGGCTGCCAGTCATCCAAGATGGCAGCCATGGCTAAAATTAGGTAAAATATAAGGAAATTTCAAATAACATCTCTTCCGAAACCGCTTATTCCATTCTTGTGAAATATCATAAACATGTTCCTTGGGTTAGCCTCTATCAAGTTTTTATTTTTCGTTATCGTCAAATAATCAAAATGGCACACAGTGAACCAAAGTTTACATAGAGTTACATAGGAAAACGTGAAAAATGACATCTTCTCTGAAACCACTTGAAGGATTTTGATGAAACTTAATCGCAATGATCTTTGGGTTAGTCCACCTCAGATTTGTGTTTTTGGGGCCTCCAGTCGTCCATGATGGCCACCATGGCTAAACTTAGGTCAAATTTAATGAGATTTATCAAACGACATATTACCACTTATTCCATTCTAGTTAAATAACATATACATGTTCCTGTTGTTGGCCTCTATCATGTTTTTGTTTTTCATTGTCGTCAAATATTCAAAATGGCCACCACGGTAACCCAAAGTTTACATAGAGTTATATATGTTTCTTGGGTTGGCCTCTATCATGTTTATGTTTTTGAATCACATCATACCAGTAGAGCGTCTACAGGCCCACTTGGGCCTCTTGTTTTTTCCCTTTTATTTTCCTTAGTTTCTCTCAGGGGTAAAGGAGTATGCCACGCTAAGTCCCTGCAATGTATTTTAAGTCGATAATCATATTTAAAACTTTTTATAAACGTTTAATTTGTACTTGCATATAAAACAAGTGGACATATTGGTTTATGAATTTGATTGTGTGGATATTTATATAATTATGATCATATAAAGGTTCAATTATTATAGTTTCAGAATGTTTTTAACATCTCAGGAAAGTATCATTTGTATCTTTACTTGTAATTTTAATATGATCACTTTCTATACTGTCATTTAACAGATAAGTGGGAGCCAACAGACTCGATAAACAACTTAAGTCCTGCCAAACTAGAAAGTATGGACAGTGGTGCCAGCTCAGTGAGTAACTCTGCCCAAAGTCCTGTTAAAAGCCAGCAACGTGACCTATGTTTGAATGAGAGAGAGGAGGGCACAGAGACAGCTGGAGAGGAAGATGCTGAAGTAAAGATATACGTCATATCAAGCCTCTTGTCTCAATGTTTAAACATGTTTAAAGGGACACACGGTAATTGTCTTGCCTTTTCGAAGAAAAAAAGAGACATAGGTGTTGCTTTTCCGGCGGCGTCAACATTCAAGTTTTGCGTTTAGGTCATTTTTTCACAAACTGTATGCACTAGACCTTTCAAACTTTGCTTATAGTTGTATCTTGGGTGGTACATCGCAACGTGACAAAGCAAATGTGGAAGTGACCTTGACCCTCCAAGCAAAGGGCAGATAACTTAATAATTTTTAGGTTCAACTTTTGCATTTAGGTCACTTTTTCACAAACTGTATGCACTAGACCTTTCAAACTTTGCTTATACAGTCGAACCTAGATAGCTCGAACACCGGTAATTCGAATACCATCGGTAATTCGAACACATTTTCCGGTCCCGACACAACTCCTATATAATTCAATGTAATTTAACCTCGATTATTCGAATATTACTTCTCGAATACCCCGGCTCGCTCGAATACTTTTTACGGTCCGAAGATCCATTTTTGTGTGAATTTAAACCTCGCTTAATCGAAGGTGATGATCCGTCGCCATGCGACGTCGGCAATATTCATTGTAATCGACGCGTTTGCATTTGTTTGTAGCAAGTTCGATCATAGTGCGAAAACAGATAAAGTTGGTTGTTAAAGGTGCGAACATTTATGATTGAAAAGCGATAATAGACAGAAACAATTTATATTTAGTGAACTTCGTTTACTGTTAATTACGGTAAACACTTCTGATTTTCTAATTAAATTACATTTGTTGATTGGTTTAATAAAAATAAAACAATAATTAAGATAAAGTGTGTTCACGTTTTAATTAGAGGAGAGCATTTCGCGAGTGATTACTGATTAGAAATTTAACGGCTACATGTGTATATAAGGAAACGATTTTCATAACGTCTTCATATTAAATTCAAAATGTCAATCGCATATGATTATGTGCTATTCTATTCAATTGTATGTACCGAAACCAGTCTTACCTTGTTCTCATTATTCGGACTTCCGGAATGTATGTTAAAATCTATTATTGTGATATTTCTTTAAATAAATGATAAAACAAACACATTATTGCAGTTTTTCTTGTATTTTCAGTGTAACAATTACATGTTATATATCCGTTATGAGGTTTAAACAAACATGCATGAACATAAAAAACATACCGAGAACAATGCATCACGTACGCAAGTAACACTATTTCGGCAGGTACACAAATTCGGATAGATATTTTGGTTTTTATCGTAACCTCGATGCCTCGAAGCCACCGATAGCTCGAACATATCCCTATGGTCCCGCTGACTTCGAATTATCGAGGTTCGACTGTAGTTGTATCTTGGGTGGTACATCGCAACGTGACAAAGCAAATGTGGAAGTGACCTTGACCGTCCAAGCAAAGGGCAGATAACTTAATAATGTTTAGGTTCAACTTTTGCGTTTAGGTCACTTTTTCACAAATTGTATGCACTAGACCTTTAAAACTTTGCTTATAGCTGTATCTTGAGTGGTACATCGCAATGTGACAAAGCAAATGTGGAAGTGACCTTGACCCTCCAAGCAAAGGGCAAATAACCTTATAATTTTTACCTTCAAATTTGGCGTTTGTGTCACTTTTTCACAAACTGTATGCACTAAGACATTTCAAACTTTGCTTATAGTTGTATCTTGAGTGGTACATTGCAACATCACAAAGCAAATGTGGATGTGACTTTCACCATCCAAGCAAAGGGCAGATAACTTAAATTGTTATATTTACATCACTTTCTCATGAACTATAATTCATAATAATGCACTAGATGTGTTAAACCTAATTTATGGCTTAATCTACAGAAGAAAACATATTCTATTTTGACATAGTTGTGTCTTGGGTAGTGCATCTTTTTGGATGCATGGATTTCATCTATGACCGTGACCTACTTTTTGGAGCTGATGATTTTTAGCTCTACTGGCCAAGGGCCTTCATTTTTCATCCGATCTTTACCAAACTTTAAAAGATTGTTAATATCAATGAAAGCTCGGACAAGTTCGAAAAACAGCCAGACCAGTAACAGCGGAGTTATGGCCCTTGATTTATTTAAAAATCCTATATTTTGCCTCGTTAATATGATATAGGGCTATCATTTTTCATCTGATCTTTATCAAACTTTACCAGATGGTTTGCCTTTTTTTTTTTTTTAATTATTAGTATATATTTTTTGTTTAATTTTTTTTTAATAAATATATATATATATATATTTGTTTATTATTATTATTAATTTTTATTTTTTTATTTTTTTTTTATTTTTATTATTATTGTTATTCATTTGTTTTATATATTGATTTTTTTTTTTTATTCATTTATTTTTTTTTTTATTTTTTATTTTTTTTTGTTGGCAATATCCTGCTTTATTCCCCGCGAGGAACAAAGTTTTTCCACAAAAATGCATTCCTCACAATAGCACTTCCGGTTGCGTTTCTCTTGATCATGATCACTCAGACGCTTTCTTCAATCGAATCACATGACTGACTTAATAACCTCAGACATTAGTAAACCGGGCTATTCGTAATGTTTTGGGGAAGTGTGTTAAAGTGGGCTATTACGGAATGAATCGCATTACACTACATGTCTTTTTCACCCCTAAAAAGTTTATTCCCCGGGGAATAAAGCAGGAGTATATATAGAGCGACGATGTTTTGAAATAAGTGATTTCATGTAGCATTCGTGCCTTGCGAGGGAGAGTATGGCCCTGGAAAAGGGTTTTCTTTGGGGGCGTCATGCATTAGAAAATGGGGCTTGGCATTATTTTGGGGAAGTGTCTTAAAATGGGCTGTTACGGAATGAATCGCATTCCACTACATTTCTTTTTCACCCCTAAAAAGTTTATTCCCCGGGGAATAAAGCAGGAGTATATATAGAGTGACGATGTTTTGAAATAAGTGATTTTATGTAGCATTCGTGCCTTGCGAGGGAGAGTATGGCCCTGGAAAAGGGTTTTCTTTGGGGGCGTCATGCATTAGAAAATGGGGCTTGGCATTATTTTGGGGAAATGTCTTAAAATGGGCTATTACGGAATGAATCGCATTACACTACATTTCTTTTTCACCCCTAAAAAGTTTATTCCCCGGGGAATAAAGCAGGAGTATATATAGAGCGGCAATGTTTTGAAATAAGTGATTTCATGTAGCATTCGTGCCTTGCGAGGGAGAGTATGGCCCTGGAAAAGGGTTTTCTTTGGGGGCGTCATGCATTAGAAAATGGGGCTTGGTATTGTTTTAGGCAAGTGTCTTAAAAAGGGCTATTACGGAATGAATCGCATTACACTACATTTCTTTTTCACCCCTAAAAAGTTTATTCCCCGGGGAAATAAAGCAGGAGTATATATAGAGCGGCAAATGTTTTGAAATAAGTGATTTCATGTAGCATTCGTGCCTTGCGAGGGAGAGTACGGCCCTGGAAAAGGGGTTTTCTTTGGGGGCGTAATGCATTAGAAAATGGGGCTTGGTACTGTTTTGGGGGAAGTGTCTTAAAATGGGCTATTACGGAATGAATCGCATTACACAACATTTCTTTTTCACCCCTAAAAAGTTTATTCCCCGGGGAATAAAGCAGGAGTATATATAGAGCGGCGATGTTTGAAATAAGTGATTTCATGTAGCATTCGTGCCTTGCGAGGGAGAGAATGGTCCTGAAACAGGGTTTTCTTTGGGGGCGTAATGCATTAGAAAATGGGGCTTGGTACTATTTTGGCGAAGTGTCTTAAAATGGGCTATGACGGAATGAATCGCATTACACTACATCTTCATTTTATCCCTAAAAAGTTTATTCCCCGGGGAATAAAGCAGGAGTATATACAGAGCGGCGACGTTTTTAAACATGTGATTTCTTGCCAGCGACAGAATAGCCCCGTAAAAATGGTTACATCTGCCCCTGCTTGACAGGTGTACACAGGTGTTACACCTGCAATATAACACTTTCAATTATGAACTAATTACAACATTGAGCATTTACTTCAAACACTGTTTGTCCACTGCCCTGTAGGAGAAACACATGTGAAGGAAGCATTTCCCAACGCAGCTTGATGCTTGAAGAAGCGTGGAAAGCTTGATTATTCACGTCATGCAGGTTTCATGTCTGATGAACTGAGGTATTTAACTTGAGGCCCTACCTTAGCTTTTCATTTGTACAGCATTGGTATGAAAGAAGTAATAATTGTATAATGGGACTTTGTAATTTACTTCAATGAACATGTTTACGTTCTGCATGAGATAAATATGCGGTTACCCGTACTTGTTTCCATTCTTGAAAAAAGCGGTATACCGGAACATATACAAGGTCTTTCAATGTGCAATTATCTAAGGTTTATTGTGTGGGCCTCAATATTGTGCAGAACACTTGAATATGACACTTCGCTCACAACATTATACGTGTAACAGTGATTTACAGTTACCTATAGAAACTTTCTCTCCACCCCCAACGAAATATGACAGGGCTCTTTTCCAGGATCATTCTCTCCCTCGCAAGGCACGAATGCTGCATGAAATCACTTATTTCAAAACATCGCCGCTCTATATATACTCCTGCTTTATTCCCCGGGGAATAAACTTTTTAGGGGTGAAAAAGAAATGTAGTGTAATGCGATTCATTCCGTAATAGCCCATTTTAAGACACTTCCCCCAAAACAATACCAAGCCCCATTTCCTAATGCATTACGCCCCCAAAGGAAACCCTTTTCCAGGGCCATACTCTCCCTCGCAAGGCACGAATGCTACATGAAATCACTTATTTCAAAACATCGCCGCTCTATATATACTCCTGCTTTATTCCCCGGGGAATAAACTTTTTAGGGGTGAAAAAGAAATGTAGTGTAATGCGATTCATGTAATAGCCCATTTTAAGACACTTCCCCAAAACAATACCAAGCCCCATTTTCTAATGCATTACGCCCCCAAAGGAAACCCTTTTCCAGGGCCATACTCTCCCTCGCAAGGCACGAATGGCTACATGAAATCACTTATTTCAAAACATCGCCGCTCTATATATACTCCTGCTTTATTCCCCGGGGGAATAAACTTTTTAGGGGTGAAAAAGAAATGTAGTGTAATGCGATTCATTCCGTAATAGCCCATTTTAAGACACTTCCCCAAAACAATACCAAGCCCCATTTTCTAATGCATTACGCCCCCAAAGAAAACCCTTTTCCAGGGCCATACTCTCCCTCGCAAGGCACGAATGCTACATGAAATCATTTATCTCAAAACAATCGCCGCTCTATATATACTCCTGCTTTATTCCCCGGGGAATAAACTTTTTAGGGGTGAAACCGAAATATAGTGTATGCGATTCATTCCGTTATGCATTCGGTTATGAATTAAGTCATGTGATTCCATTATATAAAGCGCCTGAGTGATCATGATCAACGGAAACCTGCCAAATGAGTCATTTTCAGGTATGAATTTTTATGGAAAAACTTTATTCCTCGCGAGAATAAAGCAGGATATTGCCTTTTGTTTTGTTGATGTTTTTGTATATTTGATAGATTGATATTTTTTTTTTTGTTTTTTGTTTTTTGTTTAAGTTTTTTTCCCCATTAATTTTGGTGTTAACGCCATGTTAGAAGGAAGCATTGCTATGATTTCTAGTTGTGCCTATTGTGTTTTTTTCGTTTCTTTGATTTTTGATGAAGTTACAGCCGCTTGACATTTTTACTTTTAAATTTCTTGTCGGCGCTACTCCTCCTAAACGCCTTGTTGGATTCGACAAACTGTAGGAAGCATCGGTTAGATGTCTAGTTGTGCATATTGCGCTTTTTGTTCCAGTTTGCTGATTTATGACGGAGTTATGGCATTTTGACATTTTTACTTAAATTTCTTGTCGGAGCTACTCCTCCTAAACGGCTTGTTAGATTTCAACAAAATTTGGCAGGAAGCCAAAACCAGCTAGATATTGTTAGTAACGACAGGTTATGACCCTCGATTTGTTGAAAAATGCTATATTGTATTTACCTTTGTTAAATCTGTAGTTACTTCATATTTTATCTGATCTTTACCATATTTGTTTAGAGTGTTAATATAACCCCCCACCCATTTTTGAGTGACTCTATGGAATCGTGTATATATGTATGAATAGGGAGTTTTTGAAACAGGTGAGACGCTTTACCGTTGTAAGCAATGTAGTCCCTTTTAACTGCTTCAAATACAACTTAATTTGATAAGGTGACTGACATGAACGTTATGTATCTACGAGTAATATTGTGAAATAATGAAATAATTGTAATAGTAGACAGTATAAACATGTCTTTTTGTAGGTTTACCGAAATATTATGCGCTTTAATACACCAAAAAAATCACCAAAAATAGGATTGGGTGCTTACGCACTTCGAGAATGTAGTTCCTTTAACTGCATCAAGTATAACTTAATTTCATAAGGTGACTGACATGAACGTTATATATACCGAATAATATAACTACTGATTGTGAATAATTGTCAGTGTATACAGTATATACGTGTCTTTTTTGAAAAAGGAACTGAAATACTATGTGCAATAATACACGTATATATATATATATATATCGATCGATCGTGTGACCCAGATAACAAATTGGGAACTAAATGTCCGTAGTTATTGCATACAGAAATCTCACGGAATTCTAACCCTCCTACCTACCGGCCCCACGGAATTGTGTGAAAAACTCCCATAAAATCGATTTTTCGAATTTCCTTTGTTTGGTATGTTAGGCGTTGTTGCTTCTAAAAATAGAATGAATTCAAGAAAGACAGTTTTTTAGAATAAGACAAAAAAACTCAAAATTGTATTTAAACCTATGGTAGAATCAGACAAAAAAAACTCAAAATTGTATTTAAACCTATGGTAAAATAAGACAAAAAAACTCAAATCATATTAAACCTATGGTAGAATAAGACATAAAAACTCAAAATTGTATTTAAACCTATGGTAGAATCAGACAAAAATCTCAAAATTATATTTGAACCTATGGTAGACTAAGACAAAAAAAATCAAAATTGTATTTGAACCTATGTAGAATAAGACAAAAAAACTCATGATTGTAGTTAAACCTATGGTAGACTAAGACATTGTATTTAAACCTATGGTAGAATAGACAAAAAAAATTGTATTTAAACCTACGGTAGACTAAGACAAAAATACTCAAAATTGTATTTGAACCTACGGTAGACTAGCTAAGTCAAAAAAACTCAAAATTGTATTTAAACCTATAATAGACGAAGACAAAAAAACTCAAAATTGTATTTGAACCTATGGTAGAATAAGACAAAAAAACTCAAAATTATATTTGAACCTATGGTAGAATAAGACAAAAAAACTCAGAATAATATTTAAACTTACGGTAGACTAAGACAAAAAAACTCAAAATTGTATTTGAACCTATGGTAGAATAAGACAAAAAAACTCAAAATTGTATTTGAACCTATGGAAGACTAAGACAACAAAACTCCAAATTGTATTTGAACCTATGGTAGAATAAGACAAAAAAACTCAAAATTATATTTGAACCTATGGTAGAATAAGACAAAAAAACTCAGAATAATATTTAAACTTACTAAGACAAAAAAACTCAAAATTGTATTTGAACCTATGGTAGAATAAGACAACAAAACTCAAAATTGTATTTGAACCTATGGTAGAATAAGACATAAAAACTCAAAATTGTATTTAAACCTATGGTAGAATCAGACAAAAAATCTCAAAATTATATTTGAACCTATGGTAGACTAAGACAAAAAAAATCAAAATTGTATTTGAACCTATGGTAGAATAAGACAAAAAAACTCAAGATTGTAGTTAAACCTATGGTAGACTAAGACATTGTATTTAAACCTATGGTAGACTAAGACAAAAAAAATCAAAATTGTATTTGAACCTATGGTAGAATAAGACAAAAAAACTCAAGATTGTAGTTAAACCTATGGTAGACTAAGACATTGTATTTAAACCTATGGTAGAATAAGACAAAAAAATCAAAATTGTATTTAAACCTACGGTAGACTAAGACAAAAATACTCAAAATTGTATTTGAACCTACGGTAGACTAGCTAAGTCAAAAAACTCAAAATTGTATTTAAACCTATAATAGACGAAGACAAAAAAACTCAAAATTGTATTTGAACCTATGGTAGAATAAGACAAAAAAACTCAAAATTATATTTGAACCTATGGTAGAATAAGACAAAAAAACTCAGAATAATATTTAAACTTACGGTAGACTAAGACAAAAAAACTCAAAATTGTATTTGAACCTATGGTAGACTAAGACAACAAAACTCCAAATTGTATTTGAACCTATGGTAGAATAAGACATAAAAACTCAAAATTATATTTGAACCTATGGTAGAATAAGACAAAAAAACTCAGAATAATATTTAAACTTACTAAGACAAAAAAACTCAAAATTGTATTTGAACCTATGGTAGAATAAGACAAAAAAACTCAAAATTGTATTTGAACCTATGGTAGACTAAGACAACAAAACTCAAAATTGTATTTGAACCTATGGTAGAATAAGACAAAAAAACTCAAAATCATATTTAAACCTATGGTAGAATAAGACATAAAAACTCAAAATTGTATTTAAACCTATGGTAGAATCAGACAAAAAATCTCAAAATTATATTTGAACCTATGGTAGACTAAGACAAAAAAAATCAAAATTGTATTTGAACCTATGGTAGAATAAGACAAAAAAACTCAAGATTGTAGTTAAACCTATGGTAGACTAAGACATTGTATTTAAACCTATGGTAGAATAAGACAAAAAAAATCAAAATTGTATTTAAACCTACGGTAGACTAAGACAAAAATACTCAAAATTGTATTTGAACCTACGGTTGACTAGCTAAGTCAAAAAAACTCGAAATTGTATTTAAACCTATAATAGACGAAGACAAAAAAAACTCAAAATTGTATTTGAACCTATGGTAGAATAAGACAAAAAAACTCAAAATTATATTTGAACCTATGGTAGAATAAGACAAAAAAACTCAGAATAATATTTAAACTTACGGTAGACTAAGATAAAAAAACTCAGAATTATATTTAAACTTACAGTAGACTAAGACAAAAAAACTCAAAATTGTATTTGAACCTATGGTAGAATAAGACAAAAAAACTCAAAATTGTATTTGAACCTATGGTAGAATAAGACAAAAAAAATCAGAATAATATTTAAACTTACGGTAGACTAAGACAAAAAAACTCAGAATTATATTTAAACTTACGGTAGACTAAGATAAAAAAACTCAGAATCATATTTAAACTTACGGTAAACTAAGACAAAAAAACTCAGAAATATATTTAAACTTACGGTAAAATAAGACAAAAAAACTCAGAATTATATTTAAACTTACGGTAGACTAAGACAGAAAAACTCAGAATTGTATTTAAACTTACGGTAGACTAAGACAAAAAAACTCAGAATTGTATTTAAACTTACGGTAGACTAAGACAAAAAAACTCAAAATTGTATTTAAACCTATGGTAGACTAAGACAACAAAACTCAAAATTGTATTTAAACCTACGGTAGACTAAGACAACAAAACTCAAAATTGTATTTAAACCTATGGTAGACTAAGACAACAAAACTCAAAAATGTATTTGAACCTATGGTAGACTAAGACAACAAAACTCAAAAATGTATTTGAACCTATGGTAGACTAAGACAACAAAACTCAAAAATGTATTTGAACATATGGTAGACTAAGACAACAAAACACAAAATTATATTTGAACCTATGGTAGACTAAGACAAAAATACTCAAAATTATATTTGAACCTATGGTAGACTAAGACAAAAATACTCAAAATTATATTTGAACTTACGGTAGATTAATACAAAAAAACTCGGAATTATATTTAAACTTACGGTAGACTAAGACAAAAATACTCAATTTTTTTTTTTGTACCTATGGTAGAATAAGACAAAAATACTCAAAATTATATTTGAACCTATGGTAGAATAAGACAAAAAAAATCAGAATTATATTTAAACTTACAATAGACTAAGACAAAAAAACTCAGAATTATATTTAAACTTACAGTAGACTAAGACAAAAAAACTCAGAATTGTATTTAAACTTACGGTAGACTAAGACAAAAAAACTCAAATTGTATTTGAACCTATGGTAGAATAAGACAAAAAAACTCAAAATTGTATTTGAACCTATGGTAGAATAAGACAAAAAAACTCAGAATAATATTTAAACTTACGGTAGACTAAGACAAAAAAACTCAGAATTATATTTAAACTTACGGTAGACTAAGACAAAAAAACTCAAAATTGTATTTGAACCTATGGTAGAATAAGACAAAAAAACTCAGAATAATATTTAAACTTACGGTAGACTAAGATAAAAAAACATAGAATTATATTTAAACTTACGGTAAACTAAGACAAAAAAACTCAGAAATATATTTAAACTTACGGTAGACTAAGACAAAAAAACTCAGAATTATATTTAAACTTACGGTAGACTAAGACAGAAAAACTCAGAATTGTATTTAAACTTACGGTAGACTAAGACAAAAAAACTCAGAATTGTATTTAAACTTACGGTAGACTAAGACAAAAAAACTCAAAATTGTATTTAAACCTATGGTAGACTAAGACAACAAAACTCAAAATTGTATTTAAACCTACGGTAGACTAAGACAACAAAACTCAAAATTGTATTTAAACCTACGGTAGACTAAGACAACAAAACTCAAAATTGTATTTAAACCTATGGTAGACTAAGACAACAAAACTCAAAAATGTATTTGAACCTATGGTAGACTAAGACAACAAAACTCCAAAAATGTATTTGAACCTATGGTAGACTAAGACAACAAAACTCAAAAATGTATTTGAACATATGGTAGACTAAGACAACAAAACACAAAATTATATTTGAACCTATGGTAGACTAAGACAAAAATACTCAAAATTATATTTGAACCTATGGTAGACTAAAACAAAAATACTCAAAATTATATTTGAACTTACGGTAGATTAATACAAAAAAACTCGGAATTATATTTAAACTTACGGTAGACTAAGACAAAAATACTCATTTTTTTTTTTGAACCTATGGTAGAATAAGACAAAAATACTCAAAATTATATTTGAACCTATGGTAGAATAAGACAAAAAAATTCAGAATTATATTTAAACTTACGATAGACTAAGACAAAAAACTCAGAATTATATTTAAACTTACAGTAGACTAAGACAAAAAAACTCAGAATTGTATTTAAACTTACGGTAGACTAAGACAAAAAAACTCAAAATTGTATTTGAACTATGGTAGAATAAGACAAAAAAACTCAAAATTGTATTTGAACCTATGGTAGAATAAGACAAAAAAACTCAGAATAATATTTAAACTTACGGTAGACTAAGACAAAAAAACTCAGAATTATATTTAAACTTACGGTAGACTAAGACCAAAAACTCAAAATTGTATTTGAACCTATGGTAGAATAAGAGAAAAAAACTCAGAATAATATTTAAACTTACGGTAGACTAAGACAAAAAAACTCAGAATTATATTTAAACTTACGGTAGACTAAGACAGAAAAACTCAGAATAGTATTTAAACTTACGGTAGACTAAGACAAAAAAACTCAAAATTGTATTTGAACTATGGTAGAATAAGACAAAAAAACTCAGAATAATATTTAAACTTACGGTAGACTAAGACAAAAAAACTCAGAATTATATTTAAACTTACGGTAGACTAAGACCAAAAAACTCAAAATTGTATTTGAACTTACGGTAGACTAAGACAGAAAAACTCAGAATTGTATTTAAACTTACGGTAGACTAAGACCAAAAAACTCAAAATTGTATTTGAACCTATGGTAGAATAAGACAAAAAAACTCAGAATAATATTTAAACTTACGGTAGACTAAGACAAAAAAACTCAGAATTATATTTAAACTTACGGTAGACTAAGACCAAAAAACTCAAAATTGTATTTGAACCTATGGTAGAATAAGACAAAAAAACTCAGAATAATATTTAAACTTACGGTAGACTAAGATAAAAAAACTCAGAATTATATTTGAACTTACGGTAAACTAAGACAAAAAAACTCAGAAATATATTTAAACTTACGGTAGACTAAGACAAAAAAACTCAGAATTATATTTAAACTTACGGTAGACTAAGACAGAAAAACTCAGAATTGTATTTAAACTTACGGTAGACTAAGACAAAAAAACTCAGAATTGTATTTAAACTTACGGTAGACTAAGACAAAAAAACTCAAAATTGTATTTAAACCTATGGTAGACTAAGACAACAAAACTCAAAATTGTATTTAAACCTACGGTAGACTAAGACAACAAAACTCAAAATTGTATTTAAACCTATGGTAGACTAAGACAACAAAACTCAAAAATGTATTTGAACCTATGGTAGACTAAGACAAAAAACTCAAAAATGTATTTGAACCTATGGTAGACTAAGACAACAAATCACAAAATTATATTTGAACCTATGGTAGACTAAGACAAAAAAACTCAAAATTATATTTGAACTTACGGTAGATTAATACAAAAAAACTCGGAATTATATTTAAACTTACGGTAGACTAAGACAAAAATACTCATTTTTTTTTTGAACCTATGGTAGAATAAGACAAAAATACTCAAAATTATATTTGAACCTATGGTAGAATAAGACAAAAAAATTCAGAATTATATTTAAACTTACGATAGACTAAGACAAAAAACTCAGAATTATATTTAAACTTACAGTAGACTAAGACAAAAAAACTCAGAATTGTATTTAAACTTACGGTAGACTAAGACAAAAAAACTCAAAATTGTATTTGAACTATGGTAGAATAAGACAAAAAAACTCAAAATTGTATTTGAACCTATGGTAGAATAAGACAAAAAAACTCAGAATAATATTTAAACTTACGGTAGACTAAGACAAAAAAACTCAGAATTATATTTAAACTTACGGTAGACTAAGACCAAAAAACTCAAAATTGTATTTGAACCTATGGTAGAATAAGAGAAAAAAACTCAGAATAATATTTAAACTTACGGTAGACTAAGACAAAAAAACTCAGAATTATATTTAAACTTACGGTAGACTAAGACAGAAAAACTCAGAATAGTATTTAAACTTACGGTAGACTAAGACAAAAAAACTCAAAATTGTATTTGAACTATGGTAGAATAAGACAAAAAAACTCAGAATAATATTTAAACTTACGGTAGACTAAGACAAAAAAACTCAGAATTATATTTAAACTTACGGTAGACTAAGACCAAAAAACTCAAAATTGTATTTGAACTTACGGTAGACTAAGACAGAAAAACTCAGAATTGTATTTAAACTTACGGTAGACTAAGACCAAAAAACTCAAAATTGTATTTGAACCTATGGTAGAATAAGACAAAAAAACTCAGAATAATATTTAAACTTACGGTAGACTAAGACAAAAAAACTCAGAATTATATTTAAACTTACGGTAGACTAAGACCAAAAAACTCAAAATTGTATTTGAACCTATGGTAGAATAAGACAAAAAAACTCAGAATAATATTTAAACTTACGGTAGACTAAGATAAAAAAACTCAGAATTATATTTGAACTTACGGTAAACTAAGACAAAAAAACTCAGAAATATATTTAAACTTACGGTAGACTAAGACAAAAAAACTCAGAATTATATTTAAACTTACGGTAGACTAAGACAGAAAAACTCAGAATTGTATTTAAACTTACGGTAGACTAAGACAAAAAAACTCAGAATTGTATTTAAACTTACGGTAGACTAAGACAAAAAAACTCAAAATTGTATTTAAACCTATGGTAGACTAAGACAACAAAACTCAAAATTGTATTTAAACCTACGGTAGACTAAGACAACAAAACTCAAAATTGTATTTAAACCTATGGTAGACTAAGACAACAAAACTCAAAAATGTATTTGAACCTATGGTAGACTAAGACAAAAAACTCAAAAATGTATTTGAACCTATGGTAGACTAAGACAACAAATCACAAAATTATATTTGAACCTATGGTAGACTAAGACAAAAAAACTCAAAATTATATTTGAACTTACGGTAGATTAATACAAAAAAACTCGGAATTATATTTAAACTTACGGTAGACTAAGACAAAAATACTCAATTTTTTTTTTTGAACCTATGGTAGAATAAGACAAAAAAAATCAGAATTATATTAAACTTACGATAGACTAAGACAAAAAAACTCAGAATTATATTTAAACTTACAGTAGACTAAGACAAAAAAACTCAGAATTGTATTTAAACTTACGGTAAGACAAAAAAACTCAAAATTGTATTTGAACCTATGGTAGAATAAGACAAAAAAAACTCAGAATAATATTTAAACTTACGGTAGACTAAGACAAAAAAACTCAGAATTATATTTAAACTTACGGTAGACTAAGACCAAAAAACTCAAAATTGTATTTGAACCTATGGTAGAATAAGACAAAAAAACTCAGAATAATATTTAAACTTACGGTAGACTAAGACAAAAAAACTCAGAATTATATTTAAACTTACGGTAGACTAAGACAGAAAAACTCAGAATAGTATTTAAACTTACGGTAGACTAAGACAAAAAAACTCAAAATTGTATTTGAACTATGGTAGAATAAGACAAAAAAACTCAGAATAATATTTAAACTTACGGTAGACTAAGACAAAAAAACTCAGAATTATATTTAAACTTACGGTAGACTAAGACCAAAAAACTCAAAATTGTATTTGAACTTACGGTAGACTAAGACAGAAAAACTCAGAATTGTATTTAAACTTACGGTAGACTAAGACCAAAAAACTCAAAATTGTATTTGAACCTATGGTAGAATAAGACAAAAAAACTCAGAATAATATTTAAACTTACGGTAGACTAAGACAAAAAAACTCAGAATTATATTTAAACTTACGGTAGACTAAGACCAAAAAACTCAAAATTGTATTTGAACCTATGGTAGAATAAGACAAAAAAACTCAGAATAATATTTAAACTTACGGTAGACTAAGATAAAAAAACTCAGAATTATATTTGAACTTACGGTAAACTAAGACAAAAAAACTCAGAAATATATTTAAACTTACGGTAGACTAAGACAAAAAAACTCAGAATTATATTTAAACTTACGGTAGACTAAGACAGAAAAACTCAGAATTGTATTTAAACTTACGGTAGACTAAGACAAAAAAACTCAGAATTGTATTTAAACTTACGGTAGACTAAGACAAAAAAACTCAAAATTGTATTTAAACCTATGGTAGACTAAGACAACAAAACTCAAAATTGTATTTAAACCTACGGTAGACTAAGACAACAAAACTCAAAATTGTATTTAAACCTATGGTAGACTAAGACAACAAAACTCAAAAATGTATTTGAACCTATGGTAGACTAAGACAAAAAACTCAAAAATGTATTTGAACCTATGGTAGACTAAGACAACAAATCACAAAATTATATTTGAACCTATGGTAGACTAAGACAAAAAAACTCAAAATTATATTTGAACTTACGGTAGATTAATACAAAAAAACTCGGAATTATATTTAAACTTACGGTAGACTAAGACAAAAATACTCAATTTTTTTTTTTGAACCTATGGTAGAATAAGACAAAAAAAATCAGAATTATATTAAACTTACGATAGACTAAGACAAAAAAACTCAGAATTATATTTAAACTTACAGTAGACTAAGACAAAAAAACTCAGAATTGTATTTAAACTTACGGTAAGACAAAAAAACTCAAAATTGTATTTGAACCTATGGTAGAATAAGACAAAAAAATCTCAGAATTATATTTAAACTTACGGTAGACTATGACAAAAAACTCAGAATTATATTTAAACTTACGGTAGATTAAGACAAAAAAACTCAAAATTGTATTTAAACCTACGGTAGACTAAGACAAAAAAACTCAAAATTATATTTGAACCTACGGTAGACTAAGACAACAAAACTCAAAATTATATTTGAACCTACGGTAGAATAAGACAAAAAAACTAAAAATTATAATTGAACCTACGGTAGAATAAGACAAAGTACTCAAAATTATATTTGAACCTATGGTAGAATAAGACAAAAAAACTCAAATATACAAAATTATATTTGAACCTATGGTAGAATAAGACAAAAAAACTCAAAATTGTATTTGAACATATGGTAGACTGAGACAAAAAAACTCAGAATTGTATTTAAACTTACGGTAGACTAAGACAAAAAAACTCAGAATTGTATTTGAACCTACGGTAGACTAAGACAACAAAACTCAAAATTGTATTTGAACCTACGGTAGACTAAGGCAAAAAACTCAAAATTATATTTGAACCTACGGTAGACTAAGACAAAAATACTCAAAATTATATTTGAACCTATGGTAGAATAAGACAAAAATTCTCAAAATTATATTTGAACCTATGGTAGAATAAGACAAAAAAAACTCAAAATTATATTTGAACCTATGGTAGAATAAGACAAAAATATTCAAAATTATATTTGAACCTACGGTAGAATAAAACAAAAAAACTCAAAATTATATTTGAACCTACGGTAGAATAAGACAAAAATACTCAAAATTATATTTGAACCGACGGTAGAATAAGTCAAAAATACTCAAAAATATATTTGAACCTACGGTAGAATAAGACAAAAATACTGAAAATTATATTTGAACCTACGGTTGAATCAGACAAAAATACTCAAAATTATATTTGAACCTACGGTAGAATAAGACAAAGTACTCAAAATTATATTTGAACCTACGGTAGAATAAGACAAAAAAAGTCAAAATTATATTTGAACCTATGGTAGAATAAGACAAAAAAAGTCAAAATTATATTTGAACCTATGGCAGAATAAGACAAAAAATACTCAAAATTATATTTAAACCTATGGTAGAATAAGACAAAAAAACTCAAAATTATATTTGAACCTATGGTAGAATAAGACAAAAAAAACTCAAAATTATATTTGAACCTATGGTAGAATAAGACAAAAAAACTCAAAATTATATTTGAACCTATGGTAGAATAAGACAAAAAAACTCAAAATTGTATTTAATTATATGCAAGCAAAGTCAAAATGATACTGGATGAATAAATCGAGATGCTAATTTCAATGCTTGATAAACACTTGAAGTTTACCGTGTGTCCCTTTAAAGCCTGAAAATGTTATTAAACAGTAATTATAAACATTAATTATAATTAAACAGTAATTATTAACCTTAATTATTATTAAACAGTAATTATTAACATTCATTATTATTAAACATAAATTATTAACATTCATTATTATTAAACAGTAATTATTAACATTAATTATTATTACACAGTAATTATTAAACATGCATTATTATTAAACAGTAATTATTAAACAGTAATTATTAAAATTAATTATTATTAAAATTAACATTAATTATTATTAAACAGCAATTATTAACATGAATTATTATTAAACAGTAATTATTAAATAGTAATTATTAACATTAATTATTATTAAGATTAACATTTATTATTATTAAACAGTAATTATTAACATTAATTGTTATTAAACAGTAATTTTTAACATTAATTATTATTAAACACCAATTATTAACATTAATTGTTATTAAACAGTAATTTTTGCAACTACATCTGTGAACCATTTATACTATATATAGGGACACACGGCAATCCTGACGTTTTTATCAAGCATTAAAATTAGGGTCTCGATTTATTGATTCAGTATTATTCTGACCATAAACCTGCTTGCATATAATTAAATAAAATTTTCAATTTAGTTTTATCTTCTACCATAGGTTAAAATGTGTTATTGGTGCTATATAATCAAACATTAGTAATACGCAAAAGCAATTTTCTTTATGCTATTCTTATAATTAATATGAATCATTGAACAAATGCAAGTTATGTATAAAAGCTAACGGGACGAACATGTTTTTAAAAAATCAAGATTGCTGTGTGTCCCTTTAAATTGATATTTATCGTAAGTGTTAAGCTTGCATTCACAGACTTTTGATTTCTAGAAGTTTGACTTTGTCGTACACTTACCAGTGTGCCCCTTTTATGTATATGACATGATATGCCAACTTTAAAAGGACACACGGCAATCTTGATGTGTTTAAAACGGGCGACATGCCGTTAATTTTTCTACGTAACTTGCAAATTTGCAAACATTAATATTAATTATAAGTAGAGTTCATGATAGCTCTTCAACCTCTGTAGCAACATTTTTCAAACATCTCAGACAGACTGTCCATGGTGACATTATGACCTCTATTCTATTTGGGGTCAGTAGATCAATGGTCAAGGTTTCACGACCCGATCATGAAAAATTATATGTGCACAAAATACTTCCAACCTTCCGCTAAGCCATGTTCATCAAAGTTCACAGATAATCTGTCCGTCTGGAGAAGGTGAAACCTGTCCATTTTTTAGTCACTAGGTCACAAGTCTAGGTTAGCATGACAAGATCAAGAAAAGCTTCTTTGGCCACATGGTTACTCTTTTACCAATTATGGACCATTAATTGTTTGGCTCTGAGTAAATTTTTCAAGTTATAGAAAAATACAGGTCAAGTTAGATTTTCAGCATAATCAGGTTATTAGTTTAACACCCTTAACCAATAGAAAATAAAGTGGGCTTTCATCTTAATAATTTAAAGGGCTGAAAAAAGGAAGTTTCCAACCTAAAAAAGTATTATAACAATATGCCGTCAAGTTTTATTTTGAGTCATTAATTCAGGAGTTATTGCCCTTGTTTGATAGAAAGTAAGGTTTTAGGGTATCAATCTAAATGTTTAGTTCAGGGCTTCCGTTAACGGGCGTATGGCCATAAATTACGTCAAAAAATCATAGTTGTACGACGAAAATTAACATCAAAGGCGTACAGAGTACTTCCAAAAACTTCAAAGTACGCCGCGAATTTTTACTACGGACGTCCCATAATTTGTGTAAATTACCGATTTATATATATAGCCCCGCCAATCTGATCTAATTTCATTTGAGACAGCTGAGGTAACAAGTTGTGAAGCAATTAAAACTCAGTGGAGCCTGTAATTGACAGATAAAACCGGTTTTGTCCAGTTTTAACAAGGGTCACACACGTGGCTGGCGTAAGGAGAGTTTTAATTAGATAATTGGCCTAGCCGCGCATTTCACAAAATGAAAGAAACAGTATAATCTCGACACCAAATTGCTTAATTTATATTCATTAACCACACAGTTCTTACACACAACAGCTTATACTTTTTACGCTTTTTCTTTTATATTTGTGTGTCATTTTTCAATGTATTTATCAAAGTAACAAAGAGAAACGAAGTATTGATAGACAGACAACATGTAATAATCTCTAACCTAGGGGAAAGAACTCTTCGCGAATGGAGTCTGAACAAGGAAGTGAAAATATCACTGGCAAATACGATCGATTGCTTTGATACTAAATTAAAGAAACTGAAACATTTACTCCTATACTTGACAGTTTTACTTACTTTTCATTAAAAGCTTTCCTGGACGGATGAATTGAAAACTGTTTGCAAAATGTAATTCACTGTATAAAACCTGTGGGTGGGGTTTGACACGCAAAGGCAATTTTTAGCTCTACTGATCAGAGATCAGCAGAGCTTATGCCGTGGTGGTGCGGCGTCCGTCGTCCGTCTGTCTGTCCGTCTGTCCGTCCGTCTGTCTGTCCGTAAACTTTTTTTTGTAGCGACTACTCCTCTGAAACTACTGAATGGAGTTTCATGAAACTTTACAGAAATGTTGCCCATGAAGTCTAGTTGCAAAAATTCATGCAGATGTGAAATCCAAGATGGCCGCCAAATCTAAAAATAGGTTTTTAAAAAACAAGTTTGTAGCGACTACTTCTTGAAAACTCTAAGGGATATTGCTATGGGACTTTTTCTAAAATGATCAGCATGACATGATGTTGGTCCTTGTCGAAAATCATTTTGATTCGACGTTAAACATGGCTGCCAGCGGCCATCTTTGTTTACATAGAGTTATATAATGAAAACTTGTAGCGACTACTCCTCTGAAACTACTTGACGGATTTTCATGAAACTTCACAGGAATGTTGCTCTTGATGTCTAATTGATCCTAGCAAAATTTCAGGTCGGCCGGAAATTCAAGATGGCCGCCACGGCTAAAAATAGATTTTTAAAAAATAAGTTTGTAGCGACTACTTCTTGAAAACTATAAGAGATATTGATATGGGACTTTTTCTAAAATGATCAGCATGACATGATGTTGGTCCTTGTCGAAAATCGTTTTGATTCGATGTTAAACATGGCTGCAAGCGGCCATCTTTGTTTACATAGAGTTATATAATGAAAACTCGTAGCGACTACTCCTCTGAAACTACGTGACGGATTTTCATGAAACTTCACAGGAATGTTGCTCTTGATGTCTTATTAATCCTAGCAAAATTTCAGGTCGGCCGGAAATTCAAGATGCCGCCACGGCTAAAAATAGATTTTAAAAAAATAAGTTTGTAGCGACTACTTCTTGAAAACTATAAGAGATATTGATATGGGACTTTTTCTAAAATTATCAGCATGACATGATGGTTATCCGAGTCGAACATTATTTTGATTCGACGTTAAACATGGCTGCCAGTGGCCATCTTTGTTTACATAGAGTTATATAATGATAACTTGTAGCGACTACTCCTCTGAAAATACTTGACGGATTTTCATGAAACTTCACACGAATGTTGCTCTTGATGTCTAATTGATCCTTGCAAAATTTCGGGTCGGCCGGAAATTCAAGATGGCCGCCATGGCTAAAAATAGATTTTCAAAATACAAGTTTGTAGCGACTACTTCTTGAAAACTATAAGTGATATTGATATGGGACTTTTTCTAAAATGATCAGCATGATGTGATGGTTATTCAAGTCGAACATTATTTTGATTCGACGTTAAACATGGCTGCCAGTGGCCATGTTTGTTTACATAGAGTTATATAATGATAACTTGTAGCGACTACTCCTCTGAAACTACTTGACGGATTTTCATGAAACTTCACACGAATGTTGCTCTTGATGTCTAATTGATCTAAACAAAATTTCAGGTCGGCCGGAAATTCAAGATGGCCGCCATGGCTAAAAATAGATTTTTAAAAAATAAGTTTGTAGCGACTACTTCTTGAAAACTATAAGAGATATTGATATGGGACTTTTTCTAAAATGATCAGCATGACATGATGGTTATCCGAGTCGAACATTATTTTGATTTTATGTTAAACATGGCTGTCAGTGGCCATCTTTGTTTACATAGAGTTATATAATGAAAACTTGTAGCGACTACCCCTCTGAAACTACGTGACGGATTTTTATGAAACTTCACAGGAATGTTGCTCTTGATGTCTAATTGATCCTATCAAAATTTCAGGTCGGCCGGAAATTCAAGATGGCCACCACAGCTAAAAATAGATTTTCAAAAAAACAGTTTGTAGCGACTACTTCCTGAAATCAAAATCAATCAGTAGAGCTTCAAGGTCATTGACCTCTTGTTTTATATAATGATGTCATCAACTATTTTCTTTTATAAACATATCTATGATTATAAATATCCTTTTTTTAACACTTTAGATCCCCCTCCCTCACCCCCTCCACCCCAAACACCACGCGGAATCATTGATTCGACTGAGTATGAATGCTATGCCCAAACACTGGAACTTCCTAAATTTTCCCCATGAACTTCCAAAATTGATATGCAGGAAGTTTAAACTTCCTAAATTTGAACCTTAGTGGAAGCCCTGTTAGTTATAGTCATTAGTCAGGATTAAGTGCCCTTGGATCGTCGTAGTAAAAAGTTGGGTTTCTGTTTGATAATGAATTCAAATTTCATGTACAGCAGTGTTACAGTTATTTACTCGATCATCATAAAGTTTTAAGTTTAAAGCTAAATTTTGGCCTATAAAAAAAATGAAAAGTTGTGTTCAACCCATTAATAACCTGAATACTTATATGTGTGAACATAATTATAATAGTCAATATCTGAGAAAAAATCTTCTGCATATATAAACAACACTGTCTTCAATGAAAACAGTATGTATAGTGTAAGACCATTCCTGCTCCTGTCTATAAGTTTACTTCAAATTTATGTTACATAATTATATACAAATCTCCTTCTACCAAATATCAGACAACCCTTTTGCTGTTGAGAAGGTTCTAGGCCCATTCTACATATTTTTATATAGATGTAAGTGAAGAGTGGGCCTGGAACCTAGAATGTTCATTCCTGTTGGCACCATTTAACCTTTTTGTGTTAGTGTGCAGTAAAATCCCAGTTCAGCTTAAATTCAAGATCAAATCATACAAACTTTCAGGATCAGAGTGTTGGTAATGGTGTGGCTGAGGAAGTGGGTGTTGGAGATAACGAGACTAACCCATTACCGACCAAAGATCCCATGTCGGCCCTCATGGAGTATGCCCAGTATGTCAATCTACAGGCGGAGTATATTTTATTGTCTAAGGACGGACCACCGCACAAGCCCATGTAAGTATTGCTGACCAATGTTGTTCCTTACTCATACAAGATATTGATTGTGGTGTGTGTGTGTGGTAGAGAGAGAGAGAGAGATATTGATTGGGTTGTGTGTGTGGTAGAGAGAGAGAGACAGAGAGACAGAGAGAGAGAGATTTCTTTGTTAACAAGCAATACTTCCGGTTACTCATAGTTACTCTTTAACATTTTAGTCAGGTGACTAAATTCAGCCAAACAGCAGCCTGTCATTGTTTACATCCTCGGTAGTTACAATAAACCCTGTATATCATCGCTTTTAACCGCCATCCATCCCCACTACATCTCCTTGTTGGGCAATGCCTACTGGTTTTGGTTTATTATGGGGCAGCATACTTCTTTCTTCAGAGGGCATCTTAGTCTGGGGTACTAAGTCAGTTATGCCAGTAAACTTTATAAACATACTTCTTTGTCGCCTTTATTATCCATGTATGTAGATTAAGCATAAAATAGGAAATTATTGAAATTCTCAACAGTTGTACTCCTTGGCCGGGATGGTAAAGGTGCTGCATCTGAGACCTTCTCACCTCTCACCACTGTGGGTTCAAATCCTACTGGGAGGTCGACTTATAAGTGACAAAGTGTTGATTCTTAATTTCTTACGGATGGTAGGATTATACAGTACTGGTTCTACCCAGGAAGAAGTGGGTGGTCTGCCTCCACCACAAAAATCGACTGTCATATACATAGCCTAAAATTTGCTAAAAATGATGTAAAACTTCATTCAACCAACCAACCATCAACAATTGTAATGGCTAATTCTTAGCCCACTGTTAAAAGTTGCCCAGGGAATTAGTCAGCTAGCCAGTTCTTTCCCTGGGGAAGAAACTGGCAAGCCAGTTCTTTCCACACCTTGTTGATAATTTTAAAATACTTATCCCATGCATCATAAACTTATCTTGTGCATCACAATGTTATTACATGCATCACAATCTTATCCCATGCATCACAAACTTATCCCATGTACCATGAACTTCTCCCATACATCCCAAACTTATCCCATATATCATAATATTTTCCCATGCATCATGAACTTATCCCATGTATCACTATCATATTGCATGCATCACAAACTTTGCCCATGAGCTTATCCCATGCATCACAGTAATATTACATACATCACAAACTTATCCCATACATCACAAACTTATCCCATGCATCTCAAACTTATCCCATGCATCATGAACTTATATTTTCTTCTTGTAAGGATTTGAAATTTGTTTGTTTTTGTACTTGGATGATAATAGTTTCGGACTGCGAAAAAAATGCTTAAAAAAATAAATAACAGCCAATTTTTTCCTCGCTGCTAAAAGTTTCCCTGGGGAAAGAATCAGCTAGCCAATGTTTTCCCCGGGGAAAAAACTGGCTAGCCAGTTCTTTCCACACCTAGTTGATAATTTCAAAATACTTATCCCATGTTTCATGAACTTATCCTGTGCATCACAATATTATTACATGCATCACAAACTTATCCCATGCATCACAAACTTATCCCATGTATCATGAACTTATCCTGTGCATCACAATATTATTACATGCATCATGAACTTATCCCATGCATCACAAACTTATCCCATACATCAAAACTTATCCCATACATTATCCCATACATCACAAACTTATCCCATACATTATCCCATACATCACAAACTTATCCCATACATCAAAACTTATCCCATGCATCATGAACTTATCCAATGCATATTTTCTTCTTGTAAGGGTTTGCATTTTAGCAAAATGATGGCCCTTTGTTTTCAACTTAGAAATTTAGTTATGTTAAACTTTTGCTTTAAAGTTTTTCACATTCTAAAGTCTTCAGTATTGCTTATTCAATTCTTTAAAAGTTTGCATACATCTTCAATATAATCAAGGCAACTCACATACACAGGTTCCATAACTCTGTATAGCATTTTAGCAAAATGATGGATGGCCTTTATAGGTGAGACACTAATTGTGGACAGGCGGGAGTTCTTGTTTTTAGCTCTACTGATCAGAGATCAGCAGAGCTTATGCCGTGGTGCGACGTCCGTCGTCCGTCTGTCAGTCCGTCCGTCCGTCCGTTAACTTTTATTTGTAGCGACTACTCCTCTGAAACTACTGGATGGATATTCATAAAACTTTACAGAAATGTTGCCCATGAAGTCTAGTTGATACTAACAAAAATTCATGTTGATGTGAAATCCAAGATGGCCGCCAAAGCTAAAAAAAGATTTTTTAAATTCAAGTTTGTAGCGACTACTTCTTGAAAACTATAAGTGATATTGATATGGGACTTTTTCTAAAATGATCAGCATGACATGATGTTGGTCCTTGTCGAAAATCGTTTTGATTTGACGTTAAACATGGCTGCCAGCGGCCATCTTTGTTTACATAGAGTTATATAATGAAAACTTGTAGCAACTACTCCTCTGAAACTACTTGACGGATTTTCATGAAACTTCACAGGAATGTTGCTCTTGATGTCTAAATGATCCTAGCAAAATTTCAGGTCGGCCGGAAATTCAAGATGGCCGCCACGGCTAAAAATAAATTTTCAAAATACAAGTTTGTAGCGACTACTTCTTGAAAACTATAAGTGATATTGATATGGGACTTTTTGTAAAATGATCAGCATGACATGATGTTGGTCCTTATTAAAAATCGTTTTGATTTGACGTTAAACGTGGCTGCCAGCGGCCATCTTTGTTTACATAGAGTTATATAGTAAAAACTTGTAGCGACTACTCCTCTGAAACTACTTGGCGGATTTTCATGAAACTTTACAGGAATGTTGCTCTTAATGTCTAATTGATCCTAGCAAAATATCAGATCGGCCGGAAATTCAAGATGGCTGCCACAGTTAAAAATAGGTTTTTAAAAAATAAGTTTGTAGCGACTACTTCTTGAAAACTAAAAGTGATATTGATACTAGACTTTTTCTAAAATGATCAGCATGACATGATGGTTATCCGAGTCGAACATTATTTTGATTCGACATTAAACATGGCTGCCAGTGGCCATCTTTGTTTACATAGAGTTATATAATGAAAACTTGTAGCGACTACTCCTCTGAAACTGCTTGACGGATTTTCATGAAACTTCACAAAAATGTTGCTCTTGATGTCTAATTGATCCTAGCAAAATTTCAGGTCGGCCGGAAACTCAAGATGGCCGCCATGGCTAAAAATAGATTTTCAAAATGCAAGTTTGTAGCGACTACTTCTTGAAAACTATAAGTGATATTGATATGGGACTTTTTCTAAAATGATCAGCATTACATGGTGTTGGTCCTTGTCAAAAATCATTTTGATTAGATGTTAAACATGGCTGTTAGCGGCCATCTTTGTTTACATAGAATTATATAATGAAAACTTGTAGCGACTACTCCTCTGAAACTACTTGACGGATTTTCATGAACTTCACAGGAATGTTGCTCTTGATGTCTAATTGATCCTAGCAAAATATCAGGTCGGCCGGAAATTCAGGATGGCCGCCACGGCTAAAAATAGATTTTCAAAAAACAAGTTTGTAGCGACTACTTCCTGAAATCAAAATCAATCAGTTGAGCTTCAAGGTCATTGACCTCTTGTTAAAAGTAACTTTGTGTTTTATAATTTAGAGAATCTTTATCCCTATCACAAAACCCTAGTCTCATTTATTTGACGTCTTTGGGTGATATATTTTTTTTCCATACAGACGTTTATAGATGCACCCTAGATGGAGGATGGCACATATCAAAAATCGTCTTGCCGTTTGTAGACGTGTATTTTATGCACTACACGACCCATGGTACATCATTATTTGTTAACTGTTTCAGCTTTACATATGCAGCGAAGCTAGGAGACATGACATTCAGCTCTGCAAATGGCAACAGTTCTAAAGGGGCCAAAAAGAAAGCTGCATGTGTGGCCCTTAATTACCTGAAGAAAGATGGCAAACTACAAACTGTGTTCCCATACACACAGGTAAACTACATGCCTTATTATAAGATACACAGGTAAATTACAGGCCTTGTTCCAATATTCACAGGTAAACTAAAGGCCTTGTTCCCAAACACACAGGTAAACTGTGGGTCATGGACCCAGGCACACAGGTAAACTACAGGCCTTGTCATTACATGGTCCGAGTATTAACTTTAATACCACATCCAACCCCTTCTCCAAGAAGTGAAAACGGAGTTCTTAATTTAGGCTTAAAAAGTTTGCATATTGTAAAACTAAAACATTTAATAGATAATTTTATCCCAGATATGCAGGTAAATTACAGACCTTTATCCCAGATATGCAGGTAACCTACAGGCGTTGTTCCCAGATACACATGCAAACTACATGCCTAGTTCCCAGACATGCAGGTAAACTACAGGCCTATATTCCAGACATGGAAGTGGTTTACAGGCCTTGTTCCCACATATACAGGTAAACTACAGGCCATGTTCTCTGACACAAGAAAAATACAGACCTTTTCTCCAGACATGCTGGTAAACTACAGGTCTTGTTCCCAGATACTCATGTAAACTACAGGCATTGTTCCCAGACATGCATGTAAACTACAGGCATTGTTCCAAGGCATGCAGGTAAACTGAAGGGCTTGTTTCTGGACATGCAAGTAAACTACACACCTTGTTCCCAGATACAGGTAAACTACATGCCTTGTTCCCAGATACACAGGTAAATTATATGCCTTATTCCCGTACACAGAGATAAACTACAGGACTTGTTCCCAGATATACAGGTAAACTACAGACATTGTTCCCAGATGTACAGGTTAACCACAGATTTTGTTCCCTGATATACAGATAAACTACAGACCTTGTTCACATTCACAAGTAAACTACTGACCTTGTTCCCAGACACACAGGTAAACTACAGAACTTGCCATGTAAGCTAGTAGTGCATCCACAAGCCTAGTTGGGCCTCTTGTTTGTATCAGATTATTTCAATCAAAATATAGCACAAACAAATACAGTTTTGTTAGTGTTCTCTTCGATTAAAAGCATGTTGAGAAAATTAACATAATTAATTGCACAAAACCTGTTATTAAAATCGCCCTATCATGTTGAGACAAATTGTTTATTTGTTGACTTGCAGGCCCTCGATCACAAACCTGAATATAGCTCTTACCACATTTCAACTTCGAAGTCGAAGGCTGTGGATTGTTACGACACAGATAGGGTTGTTGAGGGGTCTGAAGATCAAACAAAAGCAAAAAGCAACAGAGACAATTCTCAGAGCCCTGTGTTGAAGGAGCTGAAAGACAAAAACGTCATGCAAGGACACGACCTGGATAAAATAGGAAACCTGTATATAGTCCAAACAGGTATATTGCTTAGACATTTTTCTGCGTGAAATTCATCTTTACAGTGTATGAGTGCTTTGAGAGGACTTCATGTACATGTAGTTATAAGTGGATTTGAGTCTCAACCAGAGCAGCCATGTGACCTTGAGGCTTAAATATAAGCCTTTTTTTTCTGCTTATGTTGTTCCCAACATAACCGGGATGCTGAATTTTATCGAACTTTATCTTTCACTTCACCTGATTGACAGAGGGTTCGGAAGTAACACCTCTTCCACAAGCGGGTTTGGGGGTCCTCCCCCGATATATATTTTTATTTACGGACAAAAATGGTGCAAACACAAGCAATATTTGTCAGCAATATAAACATTTTATGCTGGCATACTTTCCATCCTTACCACCGCCCCACCTCATCATGCCCCCTTTAATTTCATTGCATGAAGTTTTTTTTAACTTTTTAGGATTTTTATTAGCTCTACTGGCCAAAGGCCAGGCGAGCTTATGCGATCACTTTTCGTCTGTCGTTTGTCTGTCCGTCTGTCTTTTAGAAATTTTATAAAATCGTCATCTCCTCTGAAACTGCTCGAAGGATTTTGCTGAAACTTCATCACAATGTTACTTGGGAGGGCCCCTCTCAGAATTATGTTTTTTCAAGGCGACCAGTCATCCTAGATGGCCACCATGGCTAAAACTAGGTCAAATTTAAGGAATTTTCTAATGACATCTCCTCTGAAACCACTTATTCCATTATTGTGAAATAACATAAACATGTTCCTTGGGTTGGCCTCTATCAAGTTTGTGTTTTTCGTTATCGTCGAATAATCAAAATGGCAACTCAAAGTTTACATCGAGTTATATAGGAAAAGGCTAAAAATGACATCTGCTTTGAAACCGCTTGAAGGATTTTGATGAAACTTCATTACAATGATTTTTAGGATAGTCCCCTGCAGATTTGTTTTTTTCGCGGCCGCCAGTCATCCAAGATGGCCACCATGGCTAAAATTAGGTAAAATTTAAGGAAATTTCAAACATCTCCTCCGAAACCACTTATTCCATTCTTGTGAAATATCATAAACGTGTTCCTTGGGTTGGCTTCATTACAAGTTTGTGTTTTTTGTTATCGTCGAATTATCAAAATGGCCACCACAGCGACCCAAAGTTTACATAAGAGTTATATAGGAAAAGTTAAAAATGACATTTTCTCCGAAACCACTTGAAGGATTTTGATGAAACTTAAATCACAATAGTCTTTGGGATAGTCTCAGATTTATGTTACTTGCGGCTGCCAGTCATCCAAGATGGCTGCCATGGCTAAAACTAGGTCAAATGTAAGGACATTTCAAACGACTTCTCCGAAACCACTTAATAGTCCATTCTTGTGAAATACCATAAACATGTTCCTTGGGTTGGCCTCTTTACAAGTTTGTGTTTTTTGTTATCGTTGAATTATCAAAATGGCCACCACAGCGACCCAAAGTTTACATAAGAGTTATATAGGAAAAGTTAAAAATGACATTTTCTCCGAAACCGCTTGAAGGATTTTGATAAAACTTAAATCACAATGATCTTTGGGATAGTCTCAGATTTATGTTACTTGCGGCTGCCAGTCATCCAAGATGGCTGCCATGGCTAAAACTAGGTCAAATTTAAGGACATTTCAAACGACTTCTCCGAAACCACTTAATAGTCCATTCTTGTGAAATATCATAAACATGTTCCTTGGGTTAGCCTCTATCAAGTTCGTGTTTTTCGTTTTGTTGAATAATCAAAATGGCCGCCACGGCGATCCAAAGTTTACATAGAGTTATATAGGGAAAGGCTAAAAATAACATCTTCTCTGAAACCGATTGAAGGATTTTGATGAAACTTCATTACAGTGTTCTTTAGGAAAGTCCCACTCAGAATTTTGATTTTTCGCGGCTGCCAGTCATCCAAGATGGCAGCCATGGCTAAAATTAGGTAAAATATAAGGAAATTTCAAATAACATCTCTTCCAAAACCGCTTATTCCATTCTTGTGAAATATCATAAACATGTTCCTTGGGTTAGCCTCTATCAAGTTTTTATTTTTCGTTATCGTCAAATAATCAAAATGGCACACAGTGAACCAAAGTTTACATAGAGTTACATAGGAAAACGTTAAAAATGACATCTTCTCTGAAACCACTTGAAGGATTTTGATGAAACTTAATCGCAATGATCTTTGGGTTAGTCCACCTCAGATTTGTGTTTTTGGGGCCTCCAGTCGTCCATGATGGCCACCATGGCTAAACTTAGGTCAAATTAAATGAGATTTATCAAACGACATATTACCACTTATTCCATTCTAGTTAAATAACATATACATGTTCCTGTTGTTGGCCTCTATCATGTTTTTGTTTTCATTGTCGTCAAATATTCAAAATGGCCACCACGGTAACCCAAAGTTTACATAGAGTTATATATAGGAAACATGTTTCTTGGGTTGGCCTCTATCATGTTTATGTTTTTGAATCACATCATACCAGTAGAGCGTCTACAGGCCCACTTGGGCCTCTTGTTTTTTCCCTTTTATTTTCCTAAGTTTCTCTCAGGGGTAAAGGAGTATGCCACGCTAAGTCCCTGCAACGTATTTTAAGTCGATAATCATATTTAAAACTTTTTATAAACGTTTAATTTGTACTTGCATATAAAACAAGTGGACATATTGGTTTATGAATTTGATTGTGGGGATATTTATATAATTATGATCATATAAAGATTCAATTATTAAAGTTTCAGAATGTTTTTAACATCTCAGGAAAGTATCATTTGTATCTTTACTTGTAATTTTAATATGATCACTTTCTATACTGTCATTTAACAGATAAGTGGGAGCCAACAGACTCGATAAACAACTTAATTCCTGCCAAACTAGGAAGTATGGACAGTGGTGCCAGCTCAGTGAGTAACTCTGCCCAAAGTCCTGTTAAAAGCCAGCAACGTGACCTATGTTTGAATGAGAGAGAGGAAGGCACAGAGACAGCTGGAGAGGAAGATGCTGAGGTAAAGATATACGTCATATCAAGCCTCTTGTCTCAATGTTTAAACATGTTTAAAGGGACACACGGTAATTGTCTTGCCTTTTCGAAGAAAAAAAGAGACATAGGTGTTGCTTTTCTGGCGGCGTCAACATTCAAGTTTTGCGTTTAGGTCATTTTCTCACAAACTGTATGCACTAGACCTTTCAAACTTTGCTTATAGTTGTATCTTGGGTGGTACATCGCAACGTGACAAAGCAAATGTGGAAGTGACCTTGACCCTCCAAGCAAAGGGCAGACAACTTAATAATTTTTAGGTTCAACTTTTGCGTTTAGGTCACTTTTTCACAAACTGTATGCACTAGACCTTTCAAACTTTGCTTATAGTTGTATCTTGGGTGGTACATCGCAACGTGACAAAGCAAATGTGGAAGTGACCTTGACCGTCCAAGCAAAGGGCAGATAACTTAATAATTTTTATGTTCAACTTTTGCGTTTAGGTCACTTTTTCACAAACTGTATGCACTAGACCTTTAAAACTTTGCTTATAGCTGTATCTTGAGTGGTACATCGCAATGTCACAAAGCAAATGTGGAAGTGACCTTGACCCTCCAAGCAAAGGGCAGATAACCTTATAATTTTTACCTTCAAATTTGGCGTTTGTGTCACTTTTTCACAAACTGTATGCACTAAGACATTTCAAACTTTGCTTATAGTTGTATCTTGAGTGGTACATTGCAACATCACAAAGCAAATGTGGATGTGACTTTCACCATCCAAGCAAAGGGCATATAACTTAAATTGTTATATTTACATCACTTTCTCATGAACTATAATTCATAATAATGCACTAGATGTGTTAAACCTAATTTATGGCTTAATCTACAGAAGAAAACATATTCTATTTTGACATAGTTGTGTCTTGGGTAGTGCATCTTTTTGGATGCATGGATTTCATCTATGACCTTGACCTACTTTTTGGAGCTGATGATTTTTAGCTCTACTGGCCAAGGGCCTTCATTTTTCATCCGATCTTTACCAAACTTTAAAAGCTTGTTAATATCAATGAAAGCTCGGACAAGTTCGAAAAACAGCCAGACCAGTAACAGCGGAGTTATGGCCCTTGATTTAGTTAAAAATCCGATATTTTGCCTCGTTAATACGATATAAGGCTATCATTTTTCATCTGATCTTTATCAAACTTTACCAGATGGTTTGCCTTTTTTTTTTTTAATTATTAGTATATATTCTTGTTTAATTTTTTTTTTAATAAATATATATTTGTTTATTACCGTATTTGTCGGGGTATAGCGCGCACTTTTTTACCCCAGATTCTGTGGCTGAAGTTGGGGTGCGCGGTTTAAGCAACAAGTAATGATTTACTCTTTTTTTTCCAGCCAAGACGAGAAGTTCTGTGGTTTTCAAAAAGTCGCAAGACCGGCAGTTTACTACAGAGATTGAATCGAACAAAAATTGGCTTGTTTCTATTGTTTCAATAAAATGCGTTGTATGCTATATGCTTATTATCAATAAAAATAATAAAATCAAACTTTACCATGTTTTGTGTTGATTATTGTTGAGAAAATACCATTGAATGTTGAAAAATATCATTGTTTACATCCATCGGCAAAGTGAAATGATAACGAGGCTGTGGTTTCCGTTTAACGTAGACGGGTTTACAAACCCGTGAATAGAATAGAATAGAATATTATGTTTTCTTCCTAACGACGACAACCGGATAACCGCGGTATTGATTTACCGCACATATTTATTTGTTAAAGTCGATTCTAAAATTTGACAACGTAGAATCTTGATTATTCATAAAGGGTTTAATTGACTGGGAAAATGTGTGAAGTGTTTGGTTCTTGCTAATCTGACCGCAAACTAATCTGACTGCAAACAATGATGACTATGGTGATTATTAAACAAACATGTAACAATACATGTACGCAGAAAAATGTCACTTCCTTAATTGTCCTTGATTACTTCAGAAGTTTGAGTAGGTGCTGACACGATGTGTTAGGAAAATGCGTTTAATAGGTGATGCCACAAGACAATGCATCTCATTTCGAGAAACCTCTCAAACTGTCAACACCTTCAAATTGTCAACACCTTCAAATTGACAAGCAAGAGTTAATAACTTGGAAACAACACCAGATTAATAAATTTAATATGATCGTAATAAAAGTTGAACACGGGCGTGGGGATTTTTATTTTATTGAAACTTGAGTAAACAACAAAAGTACACTCAACAGTACAAGTTTATTTACACTTGAGTAAAAAAACACAGTCTAACATGCAGCTTGTTTTAGCCAATCAAAATTCGTTTTACATTTCCTCTTTGGTCAATGATTAAAATGGCGCACTGCTGTCCTGAAATTGAAAACATATGTTTTTTATGTGAGGTTTACGCTACAATACATAACAAAAAGTTTTTTTCCAAGGATTCAGACCCAAAGTCGGGGTGCGCGTTATATGCGCATGCGCGCTATACGCCGACAAATACGGTATTATTATTAATTTTTATTTTTTTATTTTTTTTTATTTTTATTATTATTTTTATTCATTTGTTTGATTTATTGATTTTTTTTTTTATTATTTATTTATTTTTTTATTTTTAGCTCTACTGGCCAAGGGCCAGCAGAGCTTATGGGATGGTGTGTTGTCCGTCTTCCGTCGTCCGTCGTCCGTCCGTCGTCCGTCCGTCGTCCGTCCGTCGTCCGTCGTCCGTCCGTCGTCCGTCCGTTAACTTTTCTTCAACGACTTCTCCTCAGAAACCGCTTGGCTAATTTTGACCAAACTTCACATGGATGATCCTTAGATGAATGCTTTTTAGATTTGTTAAAATTAGGTCAGCGCTACATCCAAGATGGCTGCCATTACCATATATGGTCGAAACCTTAAAAAATCTTCTTCTCCAGAACCGCTGGACAGATTTCAACAGTTTTTCTTTTAAAATGATCGCCAACGCCTAGACTATCAAGATTGTTCAAATTAAGTCCCCGGGGTCAAAAATGGCCGTGCCCGGGGGTCCAAAGTTTGTATATTGAGGTTTTGCATGTTTTTCATATAGACATATAGGAAAAAACTTTAAAAAATCTTCTTCTCTGAAACCACAAGGCACAGAGCTCTCATGTATTACATGTAGCATCAGCCTATGGTCCTCTACTAAGTTTGTTCAAATAGTGACCCTGGGGTCAAATTCATCCCCGCCCCGGGGGTCATAGTTTTACATAGACTTATATAGGATTTTTTTTTTAAAAAATCTTCTTCTCTGAAACTACAACAGCCAGAGGTTTGATATTTTGCATTTACTATAAGCTTATGGTCCTTTACCAAGTTTGTTCAAATGGTGACCCTCGGGTCACATTTGGCCCCGCCTCAAGGGTCACATGTTTTACATAGACATGTATAGGGAAAAACTTAAAAAATCTTCTTCTCTGAAACTGCAAGAGCCAGAGGTTTAATATTTTGCATTTGCTATAAGCTTGTGGTCCTCTAACAAGTTTGTTCAAATGGTGACCCAGGGGTCACATTTGGCCCCACCCCGGGGGTCACAGTTTTACATAGGCTTGTATAGGGAAAACTGAAAAAAATCTTCTTCTCTGGAACCACATGGCACAGAGCTCTCATTTATTACATGTAGCATCAGCTTAAGGTCCTCTTCTAAGTTTGTTCAAATGATGACCCTAGGGTCAAATTTGTCCCCGCCCCGAGGGTCACAGTTTTTCATAGACTTATATAGGATTTTTTTTTTAAAAATCTTCTTCTCGGAAACTACAAGAGCCAGAGGTTTGATATGTTACATTTATTATAAGCTTATGGTCCTTTACCAAGTTTGTTCAAATGGTGACCCTGGGGTCACATTTGGCCCCGCCCCAAGGGTCACATGTTTTACCTAGACATGTATAGGGAAAAACTGAAAAAATCTTCATCTCTGAAACTGCAAGAGCCAGAGGTTTAATATTTTGCTGTTGCTATAAGCTTATGGTCCTTTACCAATTTTGTTCAAATGGTGACCCTGGGGTCACATCGGGCTCCGGCCCGGGCGTCACAGTTTTACATAAATGCTTGTATAGGGAAAAACTGAAACAAATCTTCTTCTCTGGAACTGCAAGAGCCAGAGGTTTAATATTTTGCACTTGCTATAAGCTTATGGTCCTTTACCAACTTTGTTCAAATTGTGACCCTTGGGTCACATTTGACCCCGCCCCAAGGGTCACATGTTTTACATAGACATGTATAGGAAAAACTTAAAAAATCTTTTTCTCTGAAACTGCAGGAGCCAGAGGTTTAATATTTTGCATTTGCTATAAGCTTATGGTCTTCTACCAAGTTTGTTCAAATGGTGACCCATTGGTCACATTTGGCCCCACCCTGGGGGTCACAGTTTTACTTAGGCTTGTATAGGCAAAAACTGAAAAAAATCTTCTTCTCTGGAACCACATGGCACAGAGCTCTCATGTATTACATGTAGCATCAGCTTATGGTCCTCTACCAAGTTTGTTCAAATGGTGACCCTGGTGTCAAATTTGTACGCGCCCCGGGGGTAACAGTTTTTTAATCTCTTTTTAATTTTTTTTTTTTTTAATTTGATTTTTTTTTTTTTTTTTTTTTCAATTTCATTTTTTTTTTATTTTATTTAATTTTTAATTGTTTCAGTTTTTTTTTTTTTTTTTTTTTTTTTAAATTTTTCATCATTTTTTTTTTTTTATTGATTGATTTGAATTATTGTTTTTTTTTTAAAAAAAAATCATTATCTTTTTAATTACTTGACACTTACTTTAAAATTTCTTGTCGGCGCTACTCATCCTAAATGCCTTGTTGAATTTCGACGAAACTTGGCAGGAAGCATCAGTAAGATGTCTTGTTGTGCATTTCACGCTTTTGTTCCAGTTCGCTGATTTTTGACGGGAGTTATGGCCCTTTGACATTTTTATTTTAAATTTCTTGTAGGCGCTACTCCTCTTAAATGGCTTATTGGATTTCTACAAAATTTGGCAGGAAGCCTCAGTATGATGTCTAGTTGTGCAAAGCGCGGTATATCAATGAAATCTTGGACAATTTTGAAAACCAGCTAGATCTTGTTAGTAATAACAGAGTTATGGCCCTTGATTTGTTGAAAAATGCTATATTGTATTTTCCTTTGTTAAATCTATAGGAGAAGAGAGCTATATCTATCTAAATCTATAAGAGCTGTTTTAGCCAGTAGAGCGTCCACAGGCCCTCTTGGGCCTCTTGTTTTGTTATTATTTTTGTTTTGTTGATGTTTTTGTATATTTGATAGATTGATAAAAAAAAAATTAAATTTTTTTTCCATTAATTTTGGTGTTAACGCCATGTTAGAAGGAAGCATTGCTATGATTTCTAGTTGTGCCTATTGTGTTTTTTCCGTTTCGTTGATTTTTGATGAAGTTACAGCCGCTTGACATTTTTAGCTCTACTGATCAGAGATCAGCAGAGCTTATGCCGTGGTGTGGCGTTCGTCGTCCGTCTGTCTGTCCGTCCGTTAACTTTTTTTTTGTAGCGACTACTCCTCTTTCATGAAACTTTACAGAAATGTTGCCCATAAAGTCTAGTTGATCCTAGCAAAAATTCATGTAGATGTGAAATCCAAGATGGCCGCCAAATCTAAAAATAGGTTTTTAAAAAACAAGTTTGTAGCGACTACTTCTTGAAAACTTTAAGGGATATTGCTATGGGACTTTTTCTAAAATGATCAGCATGACATGATGTTGGTCCTTGTCGAAAATCGTTTTGATTCGACGTTAAACATGGCTGCCAGCGGCCATCTTTGTTTACATAGAGTTATATAATGAAAACTTGTAGCGACTACTCCTCTGAAACTACTTGGCGGATTTTCATGAAACGTCACAGGAATGTTGCTCTTGATGTCTAATTGATCCTAGCAAAATTTCAGGTCGGCCGGAAATTCAAGATGGCCGCCACGGCTAAAAATAGATTTTTAAAAAATAAGTTTGTAGCGACTACTTCTTGAAAACTATAAGAGATAGTGATATGGGACTTATTCTAAAATGATCAGCATGACATGATTTTGGTCCTTGTCGAAAATCGTTTTGATTCGACGTTAAACATGGCTGCCAGAGGCCATCTTTGTTTACATAGAGTTATATAATGATAACTTGTAGCGACTACTCCTCTGAAAATACTTGACGGATTTTCATGAAACTTCACAGGAATGTTGCTCTTGATGTCTAATTGATCCTTGCAAAATTTCAGGTCGGCCGGAAATTCAAGATGGCCGCCATGGCTAAAAATAGATTTTCAAAATACAAGTTTGTAGCGACTACTTCTTGAAAACTATAAGTGATATTGATATGGGACTTTTTCTAAAATGATCAGCATGACATGATGGTTATTCAATCGAACATTATTTTGATTCGACGTTAAACATGGCTGCCAGTGGCCATGTATGTTTACATAAGAGTTATATAATGATATCTTGTAGCGACTACTCCTCTGAAACTACTTGACGGATTTTCATGAAACTTCACACGAATGTTGCTCTTGATGTCTAATTGATCCTAGCAAAATTTCAGGTTGGCCGGAAATTCAAGATGGCCGCCACGGCTAAAAATAGATTTTTAAAAAATAAGTTTGTAGCGACTACTTCTTGAAAACTATAAGAGATATTGATATGGGACTTTTTCTAAAATTATCAGCATGACATGATGGTTATCCGAGTCGAACATAATTTTGATTCGACGTTAAACGTGGCTGTCAGTTGCCATCTTTGTTTACATAGAGTTATATAATGAAAACTTGTAGCGACTACTCCTCTGAAAATACTTGACGGATTTTCATGAAACTTCACAGGAATGTTGCTCTTGATGTCTTATTGATCCTTGCAAAATTTCAGGTCTTCCGGAAATTCAAGATGGCCGCCATGGCTAAAAATAGATTTTCAAAATACAAGTTTGTAGCGACTACTTCTTGAAAACTATAAGTGATATTGATATGGGACTTTTTCTAAAATGATCAGCATGACATGATGGTTATTCAAGTCGAACATTGTTTTGATTCGACGTTAAACATGGCTGCCAGTGGCCATGTATGTTTACATAAGAGTTATATAATGATAACTTGTAGCGACTACTCCTCTGAAACTACTTGACGGATTTTCATGAAACTTCACAAGAATGTTGCTCTTGATGTCTAATTGATCTTAGCAAAATTTCAGGTCGGCAGGAAATTCAAGATGGCCACCATGGCTAAAAATAGATTTTTAAAAAATAAGTTTGTAGCGACTACTTCTTGAAAACTATAAGAGATATTGATATGGGACTTTTTCTAAAATGATCAGCATGACATGATGGTTATCCGAGTCGAACATTATTTTGATTCAATGTTAAACATGGCTGTCAGTGGCCATCTTTGTTTACATAGAGTTATATAATGAAAACTTGTAGCGACTACTCCTCTGAAACTACTTGACCGATTTTCACGAAACTTCACAGGAATGTTGCTCTTGATGTCTAATTGATCCTAGCAAAATTTCAGGTCGGCCAGAAATTCAAGATGGCCACCACGGCTAAAAATAGATTTTCAAAAAACCAGTTTGTAGCGACGACTTCCTGAAATCAAAATCAATCAGTAGAGCTTCAAGGTCATTGACCTCTTGTTACTTTTAAATTTCTTGTCGGCGCTACTCCTCCTAAACGCCTTGTTGGATTTCGACGAACTGTAGGAAGCATCGGTTAGATGTCTAGTTGTGCATATTGGTTTTTGTTCCACTTTGCTGATTTATGACGGAGTTATGGCATTTTGACATTTTTACTTAAATTTCTTGTCGGAGCTACTCCTCCTAAACGGCTTGTTAGATTTCAACAAAATTTGGCAGGAAGCCAAAACCAGCTAGATATTGTTAGTAACGACAGGTAATGGCCCTCGATTTGTTGAAAAATGCTATATTGTATTTTCCTTTGTTAAATCTGTAGTTACTTCATTTTTTATCTGATCTTTACCATATTTGTTTAGAATGTTAATATAACCCCCACCCATTTTTGAGTGACTCTATGGAATCGTGTATATATGTATATAGTGCAATTTCTGAATAGGGAGTTTTTGAAACAGGTGAGACGCTTTACCGTTGTAAGCAATGTAGTCCCTTTTAACTGCTTCAAATACAACTTAATTTGATAAGGTGACTGACATGAACGTTATGTATACCGAGTAATATTGTGAAATAATGAAATAATTGTAATAGTAGACAGTATAAACATGTCTTTTTGTAGGTTTACCGAAATATTATGCGCATTAATACACCAAAAAAATCACCAAAAATAGGATTGGGTGCTTTACGCACTTCGAGAATGTAGTTCCTTTAACTGCATCAAGTATAACTTAATTTCATAAGGTGACTGACATGAACGTTATATATACCGAATAATATAACTACTGATTGTGAATAATTGTCAGTGTATACAGTATATACGTGTCTTTTTTGAAAAAGGAACTGAAATACTATGTGCAATAATACACGTATATATATATATATATATATCGATCGATCGTGTGACCCAGATAACAAATTGGGAACTAAATGTCCGTAGTTATTGCATACAGAAATCTCACGGAATTCTAACCCTCCTCCCGGCCCCACGGAATTGTGTGAAAAACTCCCATAAAATCGATTTTTCGAATTTCCTTTGTTTGGTATGTTAGGCGTTGTTGCTTCTAAAAATAGAATGAATTCAAGAACGACAGCTCCTACGAAATTTCGTACTTTGTACTCAATTAGATTCGTACTATTGTACTCAGTTTGATTCATACTATCGGTTATTTTCCAGAGGGGAAGTTATTAGGCAGCCAACCATGCAGCCGTCTTTTGCACGGCCCTTTTTGAAAAATCGCGGTCAATATTTGGTGGTGTGGGTGGGGTAAAAAAAAAAAATCAAAAAAATCTTACTTTCTCAATATTTAAAAACCTTTAACCTCATCAAGAAAATAGATACTGTTCAATCTTGGCGACTCTCAGGACCTTCAGTCCTTTGATTATGAAATTTCATTCATAGAAGAAGTGGGACAAATTAAAAAATACCCATGCCAGACTAGACACAGCAGACTTATTTCCCATGATTACCAGGTGAGCGATCTAAGGCCATCCTATCCCTGTTGTTTTTGCAATGTTTTAAAAATATAATGATGGGAATTTTATGTCGACAACCCTTGATATAAGAGCCGTTTCAGCAAGTAGAGCATCCACAGGCCCTCTTGGGCCTCATATTTTTAATAGAATGGCATTTTGTTTTTAAACAAATGCACTTAAATGTCATCTCAGCAAAAGCAAACGGCAAACGCCGTTGTTTTTACTTCCTAAAATTTTTACAAACTTTCATTTAAGCACCATTGACGTTTTTATTTTTAAGTCCAGCCTACATTAGGCGAGACATGTGAATCCACGGATTTCTTGTTTTAAAACTCATGGCATCCCGATGTTTTTTCTACATAATTTTGGGCAGATATTAATTTTAAGAAAAGTTAACAGCATTTTTTTTTTGCATATTATGAAGATGATTATATTGCACCAGAACATATTTAAACCTATGGTAGAATAAGACAAAAAAACTCAAAATTGTATTTAAACCTATGGTAGAATAAGACAAAAAATCTCAAAATTGTATTTAAACCTACGGTAGACTAAGACAAAAAAACTCAAAATTATGCTAGAACCTACAGTAGAATAAGACAAAAAAACTCAAAATTATGCTTCAACCTACAGTAGAATAAGACAAAAAAACTCAAAATTGTATTTAAACCTACAGTAGAATAAGACAAAAAGACTCAAAATTGTATTTAAACCTATGGTAGAATAAGACAAAAAGACTCAAAATTGTATTTAAACCAATGGTAGACTAAGACAAAAAAACCTCAAAATTGTATTTGAACCTACGGTAGACTAAGACAAAAAAACTCAAAATTGTATTTAAACCAATGGTAGACTAAGACAAAAAAACTCAAAATTGTATTTGAACCTACGGTAGACTAAGACAAAAAAACTCAAAATTGTATTTAAACCTATGGTAGTCTAAGACAAAAACTCAAAATTGTATTTAAACCTATGGTAGAATAAGACGGAAAAAACTCAAAATTGTATTTAAACCTACGGTAGACTAAGACAAAAAAACTCAGAATTATATTTAAACTTACAGTAGACTAAGACAAAAAAACTCAGAATTGTATTTAAACTTACGGTAGACTAAGACAAAAAAACTCAAAATTGTATTTGAACCTATGGTAGAATAAGACAAAAAAATCTCAGAATTATATTTAAACTTACGGTAGACTAAGACTAAAAAATCAAAATTGTATTTAAACCTACGGTAGACTAAGACAAAAATACTCAAAATTGTATTTGAACCTACGGTTGACTAACACAAAAAAACTCAGAATTATATTTAAACTTACGATAGACTAAGACAAAAAAACTCAGAATTATATTTAAACTTACAGTAGACTAAGACAAAAAAACTCAGAATTGTATTTAAACTTACGGTAGACTAAGACAAAAAAACTCAAAATTGTATTTGAACCTATGGTAGAATAAGACAAAAAAACTCAAATATACAAAATTATAATTGAACCTATGGTAGAATAAGACAAAAAAACTCAAAATTATATTTGAACATATGGTAGACTAAGACAAAAAAACTCAAAATTATATTTGAACCTATGGTAGAATAAGACAAAAAAATCAAAATTATATTTGAACCTACGATAGACTAAGACAAAAATACTCAAAATTATATTTGAACCTATGGTAGAATAAGACAAAAATACTCAAAATTATATTTGAACCTATGGTAGAATAAGACAAAAATACTGAAAATTATATTTGAACCTACGGTTGAATCAGACAAAAATACTCAAAATTATATTTGAACCTATGGTAGAATAAGACAGAAAAACTCAAAATTATATTTGAACCTACGGTAGAATAAGACAAAAATACTAAAAATTATATTTGAACCTACGGTTGAATCAGACAAAAATACTCAAAATTATATTTGAACCTACAGTAGAATAAGACAAAAATACTCAAAATTATATTTGAACCGACGGTAGAATAAGACAAAAATACTCAAAATTATATTTGAACCTAGCCCATATGAAAAAAAAGGGGTAACAAAACACTATAACAAAACATGAATGCTATACTAGTATTTTATTAGTGCAGAATTAGTATCACAAATGACATGCAAATGAGGTTAACAAAATACTAATAAAACACTAACAAAACACTATTAACAAAACACCAATAAAACACTGTTTAATAACAAAATACTAATGCTGTACTGAAATCTGAATATTAACAAAACACCAATAAAATACTGAAACAAAACACTAATAAAAGACTCCTAACAAAACATCAATGCAACACTGTTAACAAAACATCAATGCAACACTGTTAACAAAACATCAATGCAACACTGTTAACAAAACATCAATGAAACACTGTTAACAAAACACTAATAATGTACTGTTTGGCTGGTGTGGCACAGTCGGTAGCGCGGCGGATTTGTAACCGGAGGCCCCGGGTTCAATCCTCCGTGGTGCCACCGAGTTCCGTCGGTGTGTTCTTGGGCAAGACACTTTTCCTTAGCCTCGTCCGTCGGATGTAGACGTAAACCGGGCGGTCCCGTGTATCGGTCTATCCTCCGAGCACGTTAAAGAACCATAGGAATCTATTTGATAATAAGAGAAGGGCAGGTTCCCGGATTCCTATGTATCCTTCCCCTCTCTCTGGGGCGGCTCTAAATAACCTATACTGTGTTGATGAGCTGTTAAACAACATTCAATTCAATTAACTGTTCAGCAAAACACATATAGAATACTTTTAACAAAATACTAATAAAACACTAACAAAATTAATACAAAAAATATATCACGCATCAAAACAATAAACAAAGGAGAGAAAATGTCAATAATTGACAAATGCCCCCAAAACATGTGTGACCTATGACCCTAAGAGTGACCTTGGTCTTTGTGGGAAAAAATAAATAAAATTTAAGACAATTAAAAAACTGAACACAACCTACTTGTCGACATTAACATTAAGAACTGCTTCAAAATAATGTGTTATCCTTGTATGTCTCTTTTACTTTAGACAGTCACAAGCCTATCTCTACAACTCATGTGGAGTTTTGACTGTTACAGCATTAGATGAAAAAATATATTGTGAAAAATAATAATAAACAGTTTTGCATCCAATGGTAAATCCATTTTCACTGTCCATTCTTCCATTCAACTTGAAGACTGTTGTCTAGATCTCAAACCCTGAAAGTGAATGTAAATAGTTTTATGTTAATAGTTGTTTATGAATTTATAATATTTTTGATAATAAGGCAATCAAAATGTATAAATATACAGCTTTAAAGTATTATTTGTAATTGTTAAACTGTCATGCTATTACACTTTTGGCATAATTATTTGAGTTCTAATAATTTATAGTTTGGTATGGTATATTGGTATAAAGTATCTATTAAAGGAACATATATTATGAGTAAATTATAACCATGCACTGTCATAAAACAGTAAATTCATCAAATTACATCATATAGTCAACTATTATGTTACCAACACTTTAAGTTCACATCTTGTCATACAAGTTTTTTTTAAGTACATACAAAAGATTATTTAAACAAACATTATACTTACCATTATGTAATAAGAAATCAAATTAATCATTGTCCTGATGTAAACTTCAATGTTGTGCAACTGTCAGACATAATCAGCAGGAGCTATAATCCTTAATTTGATCAGCTGAAAGAAATTTAAATTAGCATGAGTTCTACTTTATCACTGTTCTTATATAAGACATACAGATGAATATATATGCACGAATCAGATGAAACATTAACTTCATTAAGAAATTAGCTCATAAAACAACTAAGTAAACAATTAATTTCAGAGCTTTCTCAATTAGCAACCATATAAACATAAAGGAAGAATGTCTTGCCATAATGTAATATTAATAGTAGGAGAGGTTTAAAGTAAGTTACTTACCTGAATAATCACAAAATAGTGTTCTTTAATTCCTGCCTGTGTTTCTGGTTGAGTTTAAAATCCATCAATGCATTAAATGTTTCATTATAGTTTTTTATGTTCCACCATTTGTTTTTCATTGTAACCAGCTAGGTCTTCAACTAATTTACATTAAGTGCTACATTCTGTAATTCAAGTTTAAAAATCCTAGAGTGCACATGTTTCTTCATAACAAGCTTTGTATACATTTTCAGTTTTTCAAATCCGAACTGCTAAATGTAAACCAATCCACACCTAGACTTGAGTTAGAGGCAATTTGTAGGGTTTGCAGGTTTTTATTCTGAGCTGCCATATACAACATATAATGCCAGATGGATAATGGATGGTCAGTTCCCCCTAAGTTCCCCAACATCTGTTTAGCGTTATCTAGACATTTCATGTCTGAAAGGTTGGGAGACTGGCAACAATTATAAAGGAATCAGGACAACTGAAATGTACGTGCTACAAAACAAACAGAGTATGGTCCCATCTTGTTGGTTGATTCAACATCGGGATGTACCATACTCTATCTACAGTAATACTTTTATATGACTGAATTAGTATATTAAAATATTCTTTCAATATTGACAAAGATATGTCTTGCCTCTTTTAACATGACTCATGCAATTGATGAATCAAACTGTGCCCTACAGTAAATAAAGTGGTACTGTGGCAAGTCTATATTCCTGCAAGCGTTCTCAGTGACTTAATGATCAGCTCCAAGGTAATGGGGGATCATCAGTTAATTAGGAAATTATGAATCTACATATTAGCTCTGGTTAATTAAACATTCATTACGGGCTTATCACAATGCTGAATTGAACATTTGGATAAAATGTCAAATGATATACATCTTAATTGTTACAAGTCAATAAAATTTATTTCTGCAAATCTACTAAATATTTAATTTAAATAACTTATTATAAAAATTTATTCTTTCTAACTATTATCAATTGTAATGTCATAAACAGAATCCCAAAATGTGACAATGAAATAAGTTTAATAATAATTTAATTTTAATTGCAGACTTATTTTTATATTATAATTTATAAATATCTACTGTTTAAATATTTTGATTCATATGGATGTGTGGAAGTCATAGAACAAATACACTGAATGTTGTTTAACGGCTCAGCCATCAACACAGTATATGTTATTTAGAGTCGCCCAGAGAGAGGGGAAGGATACATAGGAATCCGGGAACCTGCCCTACTCTTATCATCGAATAGATTCCTATGGTTCTTTAACGTGCTCGGAGGATAGACCGATACACGGGACCGCCCGGTTTACGTCAACATCATAGAACAAATAATAATTAGCATTACATCTGCTAGTTTCATTTTCAAGTATTATTTTCAACGTAATTTGTTAAAGCGCACACTTGTTTTATCAGGGAGTAAGTATACATACTCCCTGGTTTTATCGAGAAAATTCTTAAAGTCCACTTTTTCCATTGATTTCCATCCCCAAAAATGTTTGTTATTTTCCATGCTATTTTCCATCATTTATTTTCTCCAACTTTCCATGGGATTTTTCATTTTACCATGGAAATCCATGGCAATGTTTCCTGATGTCAGATAAAATCCATGGAAAAATGGTACGATGGATTTTTTTTAAGATTTCACGGAAGTCTATGAAATTCCATCCAATTCCATTCCAACTTCCATAGAATCTATGGATTTCCATGGAAACTGCTTCATCTAGAGATATGTGTTGAAAATGACGTAAAACATCAAACAAACAAATACCTTGTAACATAAATGACTAAATCCACAATTAAATATATATATTCATTTGTCTTAGTGACTATGTATTATGCGGCTTAGATTTCAGCATGAAGATAATAAAGTGCTCAAAGTGCTAAAGTAATGCCACATCTGTTTTTATTCTCAAGTGCAATGTAACACTAATACTGTATTCTTACATGAATATAAGTTTAATGCAACACTAATGCTGTACTCTTACATAAAGAGAAGTCTAATGAAACACTAATTCTGTACTCCGACTTAAGGTATAAAGTCTAATGCAACACTAATTCTGTACTTTTACACAAAGAGAAGTCTAATGTAACACTAATGCTATACTCCAACTTAATGTTTAAGACTAATGAAACACTATCAAAACATCTTTACCATTTTCTAAGTTAATGAAACATCAATAAAACATTTTTCTAAAAAGTAAAGAATTGATGTTTCATTAAATGTGATACTAATAAAACACTCTAACAAAATACTAAAGAGTGTTTTGTTAGTATTTTATTAATGCAGGATTAGTATTTTGTTAAGATTTTTTTTCATATGGGAGGGTAGAATAAGACAAAAATACTCAAAATTATATTTGAACCTACGGTAGAATAAGACAAAAATACTGAAAATTATATTTGAACCTACGGTTGAATCAGACAAAAATACTCAAAATTATATTTGAACCTATGGTAGAATAAGACAGAAAAACTCAGAATTATATTTAAACTTACGATAGACTAAGACAAAAAAACTCAGAATTATATTTAAACTTACGATAGACTAAGACAAAAAAACTCAGAATTATATTTAAACTTACAGTAGACTAAGACAAAAAAACTCAGAATTGTATTTAAACCTATGGTAGACTAAGACAAAAAAAAATCAAAATTGTATTTGAACCTATGGTAGAATAAGACAAAAAAACTCAAAATTGTATTTGAACCTATGGTAGAATAAGACAGAAAAACTCAGAATTATATTTAAACTTACGGTAGACTAAGACAAAAAACTCAAAATTGTATTTGAACCTATGGTAGAATAAGACAAAAAAACTCAAAATTGTATTTAAACCTTTGGTAGAATCAGACAAAAAAACTCAAAATTGTATTTAAACCTATGGTAAAATAAGACAAAAAAACTCAAAATTGTATTTAAACCTATGGTAGAATAAGACAAAAAAACTCAAAATTGTATTTAAACCTATGGTAGAATCAGACAAAAAATCTCAAAATTATATTTGAACCTATGGTAGAATAAGACAAAAAAACTCTAAATTGTATTAAAACCTATGGTAGACTAAGACAAAAAAACTCCAAATTGTATTTGAACCTATGGTAGACTAAGACAAAAAAAAATCAAAATTATATTTGAACCTATGGTAGAATAAGACAAAAAAAATCAAAATTGTATTTGAACCTATGTAGAATAAGACAAAAAAACTCAAAATTGTATTTAAACCTATGGTAGAATAAGACAAAAAAACTCAGAATTGTATTTAAACCTATGGTAGAATCAGACAAAAAACCTCAAAATTGTATTTTAAACCTATGGTAGAATAAGACAAAAAACCTCAGAATTATATTTTAAACCTATGGTAGAATAAGACAAAAAAACTCAAAATTGTATTTAAACCTATAATAGACGAAGACAAAAAAACTCAAAATTGTATTTGAACCTATGGTAGAATAAGACGAAAAAACTCAAAATTGTATTTGAACCTATGATAGACTAAGACAAAAAAACTCAAAATTATATTTGAACCTACGGTAGAATAAGACAAAAAAACTCAAAATTATATTTGAACCTATGGTAGAATAAGACAAAAAACTCAGAATAATATTTAAACTTACGGTAGACTAAGACAAACAAACTCAAAATTGTATTTGAACCTATGGTAGAATAAGACAAAAATACTCAAAATTATATTTGAACCTATGGTAGAATAAGACAAAAAAACTCAGAATAATATTTAAACTTACGGTAGACTAAGATAAAAAAACTCAGAATTGTATTTGAACCTATGGTAGAATAAGACAAAAAAAATCAAAATTGTATTTAAACCTATGGTAGAATAAGACAAAAAAACTCAGCATTATATTTAAACTTACGATAGACTAAGACAAAAAAACTCAGAATTATATTTAAACTTACGATTGACTAAGACAAAAAAACTCAGAATTATATTTAAACTTACAGTAGACTAAGACAAAAAAACTCAGAATTGTATTTAAACTTACGGTAGACTAAGACAAAAAAACTCAAAATTGTATTTGAACCTATGGTAGAATAAGACAAAAAAACTCAAATATACAAAATTATAATTGAACCTATGGTAGAATAAGACAAAAAAACTCAAAATTATATTTGAACATATGGTAGACTAAGACAAAAAAACTCAAAATTATATTTGAACCTATGGTAGAATAAGACAAAAAAACTCAGAATTGTATTTAAACCTATGGTAGACTAAGACAAAAATACTCAAAATTATATTTGAACCTATGGTAGAATAAGACAAAAATACTCAAAATTATATTTGAACCTATGGTAGAATAAGACAAAAATACTCAAAATTATATTTGAACCTATGGTAGAATAAGACAAAAATACTGAAAATTATATTTGAACCTACGGTTGAATCAGACAAAAATACTCAAAATTATATTTGAACCTATGGTAGAATAAGACAGAAAAACTCAAAATTATATTTGAACCTACGGTAGAATAAGACAAAAATACTAAAAATTATATTTGAACCTACGGTTGAATCAGACAAAAATACTCAAAATTATATTTGAACCTACAGTAGAATAAGACAAAAATACTCAAAATTATATTTGAACCGACGGTAGAATAAGACAAAAATACTCAAAATTATATTTGAACCTAGGGTAGAATAAGACAAAAATACTCAAAATTATTTTTGAACCTACGGTAGAATAAGACAAAAATACTGAAAATTATATTTGAACCTACGGTTGAATCAGACAAAAATACTCAATATTATATTTGAACCTATGGTAGAATAAGACAGAAAAACTCAGAATTATATTTAAACTTACGATAGACTAAGACAAAAAAACTCAGAATTATATTTAAACTTACGATAGACTAAGACAAAAAAACTCAGAATTATATTTAAACTTACAGTAGACTAAGACAAAAAAACTCAGAATTGTATTTAAACTTACGGTAGACTAAGACAAAAAAACTCAAAATTGTATTTGAACCTATGGTAGAATAAGACAAAAAAGCTCAAATATACAAAATTATAATTGAACCTATGGTAGAATAAGACAAAAAAACTCAAAATTATATTTGAACATATGGTAGACTAAGACAAAAAAACTCAAAATTATATTTGAACCTATGGTAGAATAAGACAAAAAACTCAAAATTATATTTGAACCTACGATTGACTAAGACAAAAATACTCAAAATTATATTTGAACCTATGGTAGACTAAGACAAAAATACTCAAAATTATATTTGAACCTATGGTAGAATAAGACAAAAATACTCAAAATTATATTTGAACCTATGGTAGAATAAGACAAAAATACTCAAAATTATATTTGAACCTATGGTAGAATAAGACAAAAATACTGAAAATTATATTTGAACCTACGGTTGAATCAGACAAAAATACTCAAAATTATATTTGAACCTACGGTAGAATAAGACAAAAATACTCAAAATTATATTTGAACCGACGGTAGAATAAGACAAAAATACTCAAAATTATATTTGAACCTAGGGTAGAATAAGACAAAAATACTCAAAATTATATTTGAACCTACGGTAGAATAAGACAAAAATACTGAAAATTATATTTGAACCTACAGTTGAATCAGACAAAAATACTCAAAATTATATTTGAACCTATGGTAGAATAAGACAGAAAAACTCAAAATTATATTTGAACCTACGGTAGAATAAGACAAAGTACTCAAAATTATATTTGAACCTATGGTAGAAGAAGACAAAAAAAGTCAAAATTATATTTGAACCTATGGCAGAATAAGACAAAAAAAAATCTAAATTATATTTAAACCTGTGGTAGAATAAGACAAAAAAACTCAAAATTGTATTTAAACCTATGGTAGAATAAGACAAAAAATCTCAAAATTGTATTTAAACCTACGGTAGACTAAGACAAAAAAACTCAAAATTATATTTGAACCTATGGCAGAATAAGACAAAAAAAAATCAAAATTATATTTGAACCTATGGTAGAATAAGACAAAAAAAATCAAAATTATATTTGAACCTACGGTAGAATAAGACAAATAAACTCAAATTATATTTGAACCTATGGTAGAATAAGACAAAAAAACTCAAAACTGTATTTAATTATATGCAAGCAAAGTCAAAATGATACTGGATGAATAAATCGAGATGCTAATTTCAATGCTTGATAAACACTTGAAGATTACCGTGTGTCCCTTTAAAGCCTGAAAATGTTATTAAACAGTAATTATTAACCTTAATTATTATTAAACAGTAATTATTAACATTCATTATTATTAAACATAAATTATTAACATTCATTATTATTAAACAGTAATTATTAACATTAATTATTATTACACAGTAATTATTAAACATACATTATTATTAAACAGTAATTATTAAACAATCATTATTATTAAACAGCAATTATTAAAATTAATTATTATTAAAATTAACATTAATTATTATTAAACAGCAATTATTAACATGAATTATTATTAAACAGTAATTATTAAACAGTAATTATTATTAAACAGTAATTATTAACATTAATTATTATTAAGATTAACATTTATTATTATTAAACAGTAATTATTAACATTAATTGTTATTAAACAGTAATTTTTAACATTAATTATTATTAAACAGCAATTATTAACATTAATTGTTATTAAACAGTAATTTTTGCAACTACATCTGTGAACCATTTATACTATATATTGGGACACACGGCAATCCTGACGTTTTTATCAAGCATTAAAATTAGGGTCTCGATTTATTGATTCAGTATTATTCTGACCATAAACCTGCTTGCATATAATTAAATAAAATTTTCAATTTAGTTTTATCTTCTACCATAGGTTAAAATGTGTTATTGGTGCAATATAATCAAACATAAGTAATACGCAAAAGCAATTTTCTTTATGCTATTCTTATAATTAATATGAATCATTGAACAAATGCAAGTTATGTATAAAAGCTAACGGGACGAACACGTTTTTAAAAAATCAAGATTGCTGTGTGTCCCTTTAAATTGATATTTAACGTAAGTGTTAAGCTTGCATTCACAGACTTTTGATTTCTAGAAGTTTGACTTTGTCGTACACTTACCAGTGTGCCCCTTTTATGTATATGACATGATATGCCAACTTTAAAAGGACACACGGCAATCTTGATGTGTTTAAAACGGGCGACATGCCGTTAATTTTTCTACGTAACTTGCAAATTTGCAAACATTAATATTAATTATAAGTAGAGTTCTTCAACCTCTGTAGCAACATTTTTCAAACATCTCAGACAGACTGTCCATGGTGACATTATGACCTCTATTCTATTTGGGGTCAGTAGATCAATGGTCAAGGTTTCATGACCCGATCATGAAATGTGCACAAAATACTTCCAACCTTCCGCTAAGCCATGTTCATCAAAGTTCACAGATAATCTGTCCGTCTGGAGAAGGTGAAACCTGTCCATTTTTTAGACACTAGGTCACAAGTCTAGGTTAGCATGACAAGAACAAGAAAAGCTTCTTTGGCCACATGGTTACTCTTTTACCAATTATGGACCATTAATTGTTTGGCTCTGAGTAAATTTATCAAGTTATAGAAAAATACAGGTCAAGTTAGATTTTCAGCATAATCAGGTTATTAGTTTAACACCCTTAACCAATAGAAAATAAAGTGGGCTTTCATCTTAATAATTTAAAGGGCTGAAAAAAGGAAGTTTCCAACCTAAAAAAGTATTATAACAATATGTCGTCAAGTTTTATTTTGAGTCATTAATTCAGGAGTTATTGCCCTTGTTTGATAGAAAGTAAGGTTTTAGGGTATCAATCTAAATGTTTAGTTCAGGGCTTCCGTTAACGGGCGTACGACCGTAAATTACGTCAAAAAATCATAGTTGTACGACGAAAATTAACATCAAAGGCGTACAGAGTACTTCCAAAAACTTCAAAGTACGCCGCGAATCTTTACTACGGACGTCCCATAATTTGTGTAAATTACCGATTTATATATATAGCCCCGCCAATCTGATCTAATTTCATTTGAGACAGCTGAGGTAACAAGTTGTGAAGCAATTAAAACTCAGTGGAGCCTGTAATTGACAGATAAAACCGGTTTTGTCCAGTTTTATCAAGGGTCACACACGTGGCTGGCGTAAGGAGAGTTTTAATTAGATAATTGGCCTAGCCGCGCATTTCACAAAATGAAAGAAGCAGTATAATCTCGACACCAAATTGCTTAATTTATATTCATTAACCACACAGTTCTTACACACAACAGCTTATACTTTTTACGCTTTTTCTTTTATACTTGTGTGTCATTTTTCAATGTATTTATCAAAGTAACAAAGAGAAACGAAGTATTGATAGACAGACAACATGTAATAATCTCTAACCTAGGGGAAAGAACTCTTCGCGAATGGAGTCTGAACAAGGAAGTGAAAATATCACTGGCAAATACGATCGATCGCTTTGATACTAAATTAAAGAAACTGAAACATTTACTCCTATACTTGACAGTTTTACTTACTTTTCATTAAAAGCTTTCCTGGACGGATGAATTGAAAACTGTTTGCAAAATGTAATTCACTGTATAAAACCTGTGGGTGGGGTATGACACGCAAAGGCAATTTTTTTATATAATGATGTCATCAACTATTTTCTTTTATAAACATATCTATGATTATAAATATCCTTTTTTTAACACTTTAGATCCCCCTCCCTCACCCTCTCCACCCCAAACACCACGCGGAATCATTGATTCGACTGAGTATGAATGCTATGCCCAAACACTGGAACTTCCTAAATTTTCCCCATGAACTTCCAAAATTGATATGCAGGAAGTTTAAACTTCCTAAATTTGAACCTTAGTGGAAGCCCTGTTAGTTATAGTCATTAGTCAGGATTAAGTGCCCTTGGATCGTCGTAGTAAAAAGTTGGGTTTCTGTTTGATAATGAATTCAAATTTCATGTACAGCAGTGTTACAGTTATTTACTCGATCATCATAAAGTTTTAAGTTTAAAGCTAAATTTTGGCCTATAAAAAAAATGAAAAGTTGTGTTCAACCCATTAATAACCTGAATACTTATATGTGTGAACATAATTATAATAGTCAATATCTGAGAAAAAATCTTCTGCATATATAAACAACACTGTCTTCAATGAAAACAGTATGTATAGTGTAAGACCATTCCTGCTCCTGTCTATAAGTTTACTTCAAATTTATGTTACATAATTATATACAAATCTCCTTCTACCAAATATCAGACAACCCTTTTGCTGTTGAGAAGGTTCTAGGCCCATTCTACATATTTTTATATAGATGTAAGTGAAGAGTGGGCCTGGAACCTAGAATGTTCATTCCTGTTGGCACCATTTAACCTTTTTGTGTTAGTGTGCAGTAAAATCCCAGTTCAGCTTAAATTCAAGATCAAATCATACAAACTTTCAGGATCAGAGTGTTGGTAATGGTGTGGCTGAGGAAGTGGGTGTTGGAGATAACGAGACTAACCCATTACCGACCAAAGATCCCATGTCGGCCCTCATGGAGTATGCCCAGTATGTCAATCTACAGGCGGAGTATATTTTATTGTCTAAGGACGGACCACCGCACAAGCCCATGTAAGTATTGCTGACCAATGTTGTTCCTTACTCATACAAGATATTGATTGTGATGTGTGTGTGGTAGAGAGAGAGAGAGATATTGATTGGGATGTGTGTGTGGTAGAGAGAGAGAGACAGAGAGACACAGAGAGAGATTTCTTTGTTAACAAGCAATACTTCCGGTTACACTACTTCCGGTTACTCATATTTACTCATTAACATTTTAGTCACGTGACTAAATTCAGCCAAACAGACTACTAAGAGATATATCACTCGCCTTATTATTCATCGAACATTTGAAGATCTTATTAGCAAAGTGACCGCATCAATCTTTATCGCGATCTCCTCATTTTGAAAGGAAAATTGTACAATTATGGCGATTCGACCTTTCGGATCTCGCTAAAGGATGCCCTGGCAAGAAATTATACGACACGACATCGATCGAAAATTGGGGAGTGACCGAGTTTGACAGAAATACGGCCTCGAAAACACAAGATGAAGCCCTGCAAACTCCACAGAGTGCTTCTATCGAACTACGCTGGCCAGCTGACGATCTCCTGGTGGTTAATGTCATTCCTTCAAAATTAAAGAATGACATTGCCACACACAAACACATGAATTTAGCAATGCTGCTCATCCCTGGCATGGTTGCTGCATGGTAACCTTAACATCCACGAGTTTCAAACAGCGTTTTCAAAGTACAAGAACGTGTTGTGTGAAACAAAGCCTTACACGAGGAAGGAACTAGATAGCTATAGCGACTTGATCGATGGCATGCACCGTCAGTATGGAGGTAGGAGGTAGACACGTCTACGACTACCATAATGCCTTCTTAAGAAAGGCAGAACAGTATGAACTGTTGAAAACTCCAGTGGATTGGGGTTCCTGCGACACCAAATAATTGTCGAAGCTCTATCTCGCGTAGACGAAGCGGTTTTAATTAAGCGAATAGTATGAGTGTTCTAATATATTGCTTTATATTTCTTAAGGGTTAATCAACAGGTTATACATGTCTTTTAGCAGTCACGAGTGTTCTCAGTGCTTCTACTCTTCAATAGGTTTAATTGAAGAATGACGGGTGTTCCTAGTGCTTCTTCATATGGTCTTGAATTTGTAGGCTTAGGTTATACAAGTCTTTTAGAAGTCACATGTGTTTCTCAGTGCTCCTACACTTACATAGGTTTAATTGAAGGAGTAAGGGTGTTCATAGCACTTCTTCATATGGTCTATATTAGGCTTAGACACTGCCTCAAGGCTTACATTTAGAAGTCACAAGTGTTCAGAGTGCTTCTACTTTTATCATGTTCAATGAACTTGAAGTACCAGTGTTCTTAGTACCTCTTAAAATGGCTAATGTTGGAAAGACGGTATGCATCCTACTACAAGGTTTTCATCACCATCAGCAGCCTGGATTCATTAAACTGGCATCAGAACTACCAAGTCAACGAGCACGTTATTTTTGAACCATTAAAGTATGAAGTATGAAGTACGAGTTTTCCTAGTATGGCTATTGTTAGTAATTTATCATCTTACCATCTTATACAATTACTTTGAAAAGACAGTATGTGTTTCAAATAAAATAACTCCATTGCCATCAGCATTCAGGATTCATAGACTGTCATAACAACGACTGACATACTTAAGGAAACGTAAATCTGTACACACTGTTATATGTTCTGACATGTATCTCGCAAAGAGGAAGTCATTTTACTTAATCATATACATCCATAGCCCATCGCCTGCCATCGTAGGCTAATGCATCCATTGCCCGCTGTCTGCCCTTCGTAGACTCATGCATCCATAGCCCGTCGCCTGCCATCGTAGGCCAATGCATACATTGCCTGTTGTCTGCCATCGTAGACTCATGCATCCATAGCCCGTCGCCTGCCATCATAAGCCAATGCATCCATTGCCCGCTGTCTGCCATCGTAGCCTAATGCATTCATAGCCCGTTGCCTGCCATTGTAGGCCAATGCATCCATTACCCACTGTCTACCATCGTAGACTCCTGCATCCGTAGCTCGTCGCCTGCCATCGTAGGCCAATGCATCCATTGCCCGCTGTCTGCCATTGTAGACTAATGGCATTCATAGCCCATTGCCTGCCATCGTAGGCCATTGCATCCATTGCCCGCTGTCTGCCACTGTAGACTCATGCATCCACAGCCCGTCGCCTGCCATCGTAAGCCAATGCATCCATTGCCCAATGTCTGCCATCGTAGATTAATGCATCCATAGTCCATTGCCTGCCATCGTAGGCCAATGCATCCATTGCCCGCTGTCTGCCATCATAGACTAATGCATCCATATCCCATTGCCTGCCATCGTAGGCCATTGCATCCATTGCCCGCTGTCTGCCATCATAGACTCATGCATCCATTGCCCGCAGTCTGCCATCGTAGACTAATGCATCCATAGGCCATTGCCTGCCATCATAGGCCAATGCATCCATTGCCTGCTGTCTGCCATCATAGACTCATGCATCCATATCCTGTTGCCTGCCATCATAGACTCCTGCATCCATAGCCTGTTGTCTGCCATCATAGGCCAATGCATCCATTGCCCGCTGTCTGCCATCGTCTACACATCCCTCAGTCTACTAAACTTACAGACGTTTTTGGTATGTCTGTTGGCATAGTCTGTTAATCAGGTTTTAAATTTATTATCAAGCTTTAAAGTGGCATGCATGTAGCAATTGTTAACCATATCATGTTAGCTAGTTACAATTAATTTACTACAACAAAGTATGAAATTAACATGTTTATATCAACATGCATAATACTAATAACAGGCTCTGTTGAGAGGGTCCATAGTCGATAGATTTACCTTAGCTCATTCCTACACGTCCCTCCTGTCCATTTAATATAGATGTCTTGGCATAGCCTGTTCATCAGCTTTCACTTCATATATCAAGCTTTAAAGCAATAGCAACTGTACATTATGACAAAATTATCATGTCAAGTCCTTACAGTTAAATATTTATTTACTCTGTACTCTGTACCGACTTCACAGCATAATGTTTTTTTTCATTAAGTATAATTGTCATTAAAAGTAATAATTATGACTATTCATTTTCCTCATTTTCGTATCACAGCTTGTTGGAGTCATTTCGTTAACACAACCCGTTTTTGTCTCGCCTTTTCGAAGACAGAGGGACAAATTAAAAAATGCCCATGCCAGACTAACCCGCACCCCACCCCCATTTATGAAATTTCATTCATAGAAGACAGTGGGACAAATTAAAAAATGCCCATGCCAGACTAGACACAGCAGACTTACTGCCCATGATTAACAGGTGAATAAGAGCCGTTTTAGCCAGTAGAGCCCTCTTGTTTTTAATAGAATGGCATTTTGTTTTTAATTGTCATCTCAGCAGACGGCAAACTCGATTGTTTTTAGTTACTAAAATGTTTACAAACTTTCATTTAAGCATCATTGACCTTTTTATTTTTAAGTCCAGCCCCCCTTAGGCGAGACATGTGAATCTGCGGATTTCTTGTTTTTATGTGGGTTCACCTTTCTGCAGTCTACCAACTTAGGCTCAACGACACAACCTGCTATCGTCGGTTACGACCACATGTCCTTGGCTTGCTACAATAGGCCATGCAAATACACCGTATCCTGCCTGCTATCGTAGGGTCAGCATCAACCTGCAACTGTAGGTTGTCAACCTTTCCTAGGCTCAGCATCAACCTGCTATCGTAGGTTGTCCACCTGTCCATCGCCGGCTATCATAGGCTCGGCATCAGCCTGCTATTGTAGGTTGTCCACCATCAACCGCCTGCTATTGTAGGCTCTGCATCAACCTGCTATCATGGGTTGTCCACCAGTCCTGTCCGTCGCCTGCTATTATAGGCTCAGCTAACCTGCTACCATAGGTTGTCCACCCGTCCATCGCCTGTTATTGTAGGCTCAGAATCAAATTGCTGCCACAGGTTGTCCACCAATCTGCTGCCTGCTTTTGACGCTCAGCATCAACCTGTTAGCATAGGTTGTCCACCCTTCCGTCACCTGCTATTGTAGGCTCTGCATCAACACGCTACCTTAGGTTGTCCACCTATCAGTCGCCTGCTATCACAGGCTCAGCTAACCTGCTACCATAGGTTGTACACCCGTCCATCGCCTGCTATTGTAGGCTCTGCATAAACCTGCTACCGTAGGTTGTCCACCCATCCATCACCTGCTATCGTAGGCTCAGCATCAACCTGCTATCATAGGATGTCCACCCGTCCTTCGCCTGCTATCGTAGACACAGCATCAACCTGATCGAGGGCCCAGCATCAACCTGCTATCGTAGATTGTCCACCCGTCCGTCACCTGCTATATTAGGCTCTGCATCAACCCGCTACAGTAGGTTGTCCACATGTCTGTCGCCTTCTATCATAGGCTCTGCATCAACCCGCTACCGTAGGTTGTCTACCTGTCCATCGCCGGCTATCGTAGGTTCTGCATCAACATACTACCGTAGGTTTTCCACCCGTCTTTCGCCTGCTATCGTAGCCTCTGCATCAACCTGCTACCGTAGGTTGTCCAACAGTCTGTCACCGGCTATCGTATGCTGGACAACAAACCTGCTATCTTAGGTTAACCATGTCTTCTCTTAGTCGCAACCTGCGGCTTATATAAATAAAGAAACAACTTACTCAGCTGTATCATAATGTTGTAATTTCAAATATGTCTTAATTCTTATAATGCTCTTTTCGTCATCTGTTATATGTATTGCTCATCAACTTCAAGGACATTAATTAAGGTGTTATTTCCCTCTTTCTTGGGATTAAAACATTAGTCTTTGGGCATAAGGCTTAAATTATCAAACCATTCCTCCCAAGAAAGAAAGAGGCCTTCACCAGACTATGTATATGATACTAATAACTAGTCATTACTTTAGCTAGTCATTACAATCTAGTCATCTTAGTCTGGGGTACTAAGTCAGTTATGCCAATAAACTTCCTTCTTTGTCACCTTTACTATCCATGTATGTAGATTAAGCATAAATGGAAGTTTATGTAATAAACGTGGTTTATGAGAAATCGTAATACCATACACCCATACACTTTGCTTCTCACCAAAACAAACCTACTTTCGATCTCTTTGTTTACAAGTGATACTTCCGGTTACACTACTTCCTGTTATTCGTAGTTACTCATTAACATTTTAGTCAGGTGACTAAATTCAGCCAAACAGCAGCCTCTCATTGTTTACATCCTCGGAAGTTACAATAAACCCTGTATATTATCGCTTTTAACCGCCATCCATCCCCACTACATCTCCTTGTTGGGCAATGCCTACTGTTTTTGGTTTATTATGGGGCAGCATACTTCTTTCTTCAGAGGGCATCTTAGTCTGGGGTACTAAGTCAGTTATGCCAGTAAACTTTATAAACATACTTCTTTGTCGCCTTTATTATCCATGTATGTAGATTAAGCATAAAATAGGAAATTATTGAAATTCTCAACAGTTGTACTCCTTGGCCGGGATGGTAAAAGGTGCTGCATCTGAGACCTTTTCACCTCTCACCACTGTGGGTTCAAATCCTACTGGGAGGTCGACTTATAAGTGACAAAGTGTTGATTCTTAATTTCTTACGGATGGTAGGATTATACAGTACTGGTTCTACCCAGGAAAAAGTGGGTGGTCTGCCTCCACCACAAAAATCGACTGTCATATATAGCCTAAAATTTGCTGAAAATGATGTAAAACATCATTCAACCAACCAACCATCAACAATTGTAACTGCTAATTCTTTCCCCGTTGCTACAAGTTTCCCGGGGAAAGAATCAGCTAGCCAATTGTTTCCACATCTTGTTGATAATTTAAAAATACTTATCCCATGCATCATGAACTTATCCTGTGCATCACAATCTTATTACATGCATCACAATCATATCCCATGCATGATGAACTTATCCCATGCATCAGAGTATTATTGCATGCATCACAATATTATCCCATGCATCATGAACTTATCCCATACATCATAATATTATCCCATGCTTCACAAACATATCTCATGCATCATGAACTTATCCCATACACCACAAGCTTATCCCATGCATCACAAACTTATCCCATGCATCATGAACTTATATCTTCTTCTTCTAAGGATTTGAATTTCGTAGTTGTTTTGTACTTGGATGATAATAGTTTCAGACTGCAGAAAAAATGCTATAGAAAAATTGAATAAATAACAGCCAATTTTTTCCCCACTGCTAAAAGTTTCCCTTTGGGCAAGAATCAGCTAGCCAATTTTTTCTCCGGGGAAGAAACTGGCTAGCCAATTCTTTCCACACCTAGTTGATAATTTCAAAATACTTATCCCATGTATTATGAACTTATCCTGTGCATCACAATATTAGTACATGCATCACAAACTTATCCCATGCATCATGAACTTATCCCATACATCACAATATCTTTATTCCATGCATCACACATCACAATCTTATCCCATGCATCATGTGAATTTATCCCATGCATCATGAACTTATCCCATACATCATAATATTATCCTGTGCTTCACAAACATATCTCATGCATCATGAACTTATCCTATACATCACAAGCTTATCCCATGCATCAAAACTTATCCCATGCATCTTGAACTTATCCCATGCATCACAAACTTATCCCATGCATCATGAACTTATATCTTCTTCTTCTAAAGGTTTGAATTTCGTAGTTGTTTTTGTACTTGGATGATAATAGTTTCAGACTGCAGAAAAAATGCTATAGAAAAATTGAATAAATAACAGGCAATTTTTCCCCTCTGCTAAAAGTTTCCCTGGGGAAAGAATCAGCTAGCCAATCTTTTCCCTGACGAAGAAACTGGCTAGCCAATTCTTTACACACCTAGTTGATAATTTCAAAATACTTATCCCATGTATCATGAACTTATCCTGTACATCACAATATTATTACATGCATCACAAACTTATCCCATGCATCATGAACTTATCCCATGCATCATGAACTTATCCAATGCATATTTTCTTCTTGTACGGATTTGAATTTTGTAGTTGTTTTTGTACTGGGATGATTATAGTTTCGGACTGTGGAAAAAGAAAAATTAAATAAAAGCATGATTAATTGTCTCGTCTTCGAAGAAGGTGGCAAGACATAGGTATCACTCTGCAGCGATAGTGATGGTGGCAGCGACGGCATCAACATTTGCATTACAATTTTGCATTAAAGTTTTTCACACTATCTTTAGATCTAACATTTTATGTTTAAGTTCATTCAAACTTTAAATGGGTCTGTAGTATCACCAAGACCACTCCCACAGAGAGAAAACGAGCCACATATGAACTCTGTTTGCATTTTAGCAAAAGTATGGCCCTTTGTTTTCAACTTAGAAATTTAATTGTGTTAAAGTTTTGCTTTAAAGTTTTTCACATTCTAAAATCTTAATATTGCTTATTCAGATTCATTAAAAGTTTGCATACGTCTTCAATATAATCAAGGCCTCTTACATACACAGGTTCCATAACTCTGTATAGCATTTTAGAAAAATGATGGATGGCCCTTATTGGCGAGACACTAATTGTGGACAGGCAGCTTTTCTTGTTTACTGATCAGAGATCAGCAGAGCTTATGCCGTGGTGCGGCGTCCGTCGTCCGTCTGTCTGTAAACTTTTTTTTGTAGCGACTTCTCCTCTGAAACTACTGAATGGATTTTCATGAAACTTTACAGAAATGTTGCCCATGAAGTCTAGTTGATCCTAGCAAAAATTCATGTTGATGTGAAATCCAAGATGGCCGCCAGATCTAAAAATAGGTTTTTAAAAAACAAGTTTGTAGCGACTTCTTCATGAAAACTATAAGTGATATTGATATGGGACTTTTTCTAAAATGATCAGCATGACATGGTGTTGGTCCTTGTTTGGTGGCGTTTTGATTCGACGTTAAACATGGCTGCCAGCGGCCATCTTTGTTTACATAGAGTTATATAATGAAAACTTGTAGCAACTACTCCTCTGAAACTACTTGACGGATTTTCATGAAACTTCACAGGAATGTTGCTCTTGATGTCTAATTGATCCTAGCAAAATTTCAGGTCGACCGGAAATTCAAGATGGCCGCCACTGCTAAAAATAAATTTTCAAAATACAAGTTTGTAGCGACTACTTCTTGAAAACTATAAGTGATATTGATATGGGACTTTTTCTAAAATGATCAGCATGACATGATGTTGGTCCTTGTCAAAAATCGTTTGATTCAACGTTAAACATGGCTGCCAGAGGCCATCTTTGTTTACATACAGTTATATAGTAAAAACTTGTAGCGACTACTCCTTTGAAACTAATTGACAGATTTTCATGAAACTTTACAGGAATATTGCTCTTAATGTCTTATTGATCCTAGCAAAATTTCAGATCGGCCAGAAATTCAAGATGGCCGCCACAGCTAAAAATAGATTTTTAAAAAAGAAGTTTGTAGCGACTACGTCTTGAAAACTATAAGTGATATTGATATGGGACTTTTTGCAAAATGATCAGCATGACATGATGGTTATTAGAGTCAAACATTATTTTGATTCGACGTTAAACATGGCTGCCAGCGGCCATCTTTGTTTACATAGAGTTATATAATGAAAACTTGTAGCGACTTATCCTTTGAAACTACTTGGCAGATTTTCATGAAACTTTACAGGAATGTTGCTCTTAATGTTTAATTGATCCTAGCAAAATTTCAGATCGGCCAGAAATTCAAGATGGCCGCCACGGCTAAAAATAATTTTTCAAAAAACAAGTCTGTAGCGACTTCTTCCTGAAATCAAAATCAATCAGTAGAGCTTCAAGGTCATTGACCTCTTGTTTTTAAAAGTAACTTTGTGTTTTATAAGTCAGAGGATCTTTGTCCCTATCACATGACCCTAGTCTAATTTATTTGACGTCTTTGGGTGCTTTTTTTTTTACATACGGACGTTTATAGATGCACCCTAGACGGAGGATGGCACATATCAAAAATCGTCTTGCCATTCGTAGACGTGTTTTTTATGCACTACACATGACCCATGGTACATCATTATTTGTTAACTGTTTCAGCTTTACATATGCAGTGAAGCTAGGAGACATGACATTCAGCTCTGCGAAGGGCAACAGTTCTAAAGGGGCCAAAAAGAAAGCTGCATGTGTGGCCCTTAATTACCTAAAGAAAGATGGCAAACTACAGACTGTGTTCCCATACACACAGGTAAACTACATGCCTTGTTCCCATATAGACAGGAAAACTATTAGGCCTTGTTTCCAGATACACAGTTAAACTACTGACCTTATTATAAGATACACAGGTAAACTACAGGCCTTGTTCCAATATTCACAGGTAAACTACAGGCCTTTGTCCCAAACACACAGGTAAACTATGGGCCATGGTCCCAGGCACACAGGTAAACTACAGTCCGTGTCATTACATGGTCCGAGTATTAACTTTTATACCCCATCCAACCCCTTCTCCAAGAAAAACGAGGTTGGCTGGGGTATGAAATAAAACCTTAATTTCGGCTTAAAAAGTGTGCATATTGTAAAACTAAAACATTAATAGATAATTTTATAACAGGTTATAGCATATTTTCAGTAAATAATGTTTTTAAACAGGTTTTGTTGTCGTAATATCCTTTATAAAATCCTGCTAATATAAGCTTTCCCATCGCTTAATGGAATTAAGGCAGGACCATGTAATGGTTCCAAGATGCACAGGTAAACTACAGGCCTTGTTCCCAGACACACAGGTAAACTACAGGCATTGTTTCAAGATTCACAGGTAAACTACAGCCTTGTTCCCAGACACACATGTAAACTACAGGCCTTGGTCCCAGACACACAGGTAAACTAAGGCCTTGTTCCCAGATACACAGGTAAATTACAGGCCTTGTTTGCAGATACACAGGTAAATTACTGGTTGTGTACCCAGACATGCATGTAAATTACAGGCCTTGTTCCCAGACATTCAGGTAAACTATATGCATTGTTCCAAGACTTAAAGGTCATCTTCCCAGACACACTGATAAACTACAGGGCTTGCTCCCATACCTGCAGGTAAACTACATACTTTGTTTCCAGACACACATGTAAACTACAGGCCTTGTTCCCAGACACACGGGTAATCTATAGGCCATGTTCACAGACATGCAAGCAAACTACTTGCCTTGTTCCCAGATACACAGGTAAACTATATACCCTTATCCCAGACATGCAGGCAAACTACAGGCATTGTTCCCAGAAATGAAGTAAACTACAGGCCCTGTTCCTAGACACACAGGTAAACTATATGCCTTTATTCCAGATATGCAGGTAAATTACAGACCTTTATCCCAGATAGCAGGTAACCTACAGGCCTTGTTCCCAGATACACATGGAAACTACATGCCTAGTTCCCAGACATGCAGGTAAACTACAGGCCTTTATTCCTGAAATGGAAGTCACTACAGGCCTTGTTCCCACATATATACAGGTAAACTACATGTTCTCAGACACAGGAAAAATACAGACCTTTTCCCCAGACATGCTGGTAAACTACAGGTCTTGTTCCCAGATTCACATGTAAACTACAGGCATTGTTCCCAGACATGCATGTAAACTACAGGCATTGCTCCAAGACATGCAGGTAAACTACAGGGCTTGTTTCTGGACATGCAAGTAAATTACACACCTTGTTCCCAGATACACATGTAAACTACATGCCATGTTCCCAGATACACAGGTAAACTACATGTTCTCAGACACAGGAAAAATACAGACCTTTTCCCCAGACATGCTGGTAAACTACAGGTCTTGTTCCCAGATTCACATGTAAACTACAGGCATTGTTCCCAGACATGCATGTAAACTACAGGCATTGCTCCAAGACATGCAGGTAAACTACAGGGCTTGTTTCTGGACATGCAAGTAAATTACACACCTTGTTCCCAGATACACATGTAAACTACATGCCATGTTCCCAGATACACAGGTAAAGTATATGCCTTGTTCCCATACACAGAGGTAAACTACAGGCCTTGTTCCCAGATATACAGGTAAACTACAGACCTTGTTCCCAGATGTACAGGTAAACCACAGACCTTGTTCCCAGATATACAGATAAACTACATACCTTGTTCACATTCACAAGTAAACTACTGGCCTTGTTCCCAGACAAACAGGTACACTACAGAACTTGCCATGTAAGCTAGTAGAGCATCCATAAGCCTAGTTGGGCCTCTTGTTTGTATCAGAGTATTTCAATCAAAATTTAGCACAAACAAAAACAGTTTTGTTAGTGTTCTCTTCGATTAAAAGCATGTTGAGAAAATTTACATAATTAATTGCACAAAACCTGTCATTAAAATCGCCCTACCATGTTGAGACAAACTGGTTATTTGTTGACTTGCAGGCCATCGATCACGAACCTAAATATAGCTCTTACCAGATTTCAGCTTTAAAGTCGGAGGCTGTGGATTGTGACGACACAGATCAAACAAAGCGCAAGGTCCTTGATGATGAAACCAAGGACAATAACTGGCAATCAAAGGAAGGGGTTGTTGAGGGGTCTGAAGATCAAACAAAGCGCAAGGTCCTTGATGATGAAACCAAGGACAATAATGGGCAATTAAAGGATAGGGCTGTTGAGGGGTCTGAAGATCAAACAAAGCGCAAGGTCCTTGATGATGAAACCAAGGACAATAACTGGCAATCAAAGGATGGGGTTGTTGAGGGGTCTGAAGATCAAACAAAGCGCAAGGTCCTTGATGATGAAACCAAGGACAATAACTGGCAATCAAAGGATAGGGCTGTTGAGGGGTCTGAAGATCAAACAAAAGCAAAAAGCATCGGAGACAATTCTCAGAGCCCTGTGTTGAAGGAGCTGAAAGACAAAAATATCATGCAAGGACACAACGTGGATAAAGTAGGAAACCTGAATATAGTCGAAACAGGTATATGCTTAGACATTTTTCTGCCAGATATTCATCATAACAGTGTATGAGCGTTTTGAGAGGACTTCATGTACATGTAGTTATAAATGGATTTGAGTCTCAACCAGAGCACAACCTTGTGACCTTGAGGCTTAAATATAAGCCTTTTTTTTCTCTTATGTTGTTCTCAACATGACCGGGATGCTGAATTTTATCAAACTTTATCTTTCAATTCACCTGATTGACAGAGGGTTTGGAAGTAGCACCTCTTTCGCAAGCGGGTTTGGCCGAAAATATTTTTATTTATAGACAAAAATGGTGCAAAAACAAGCAATATTTGTCAGGAATATAAACATTTTATGCTGGCATACTTTCCACCCTTACCACCGCCCCAACCCATCATGCCCACTTTAATTTCATTGCATGAATTTTTTAGGATTTTTATTAGCTCCACTGGCCAAAGGCCGGACGAGCTTATGCGATCACTTTTCGTCCGTCCGTTCGTCCATCCGTCTGTCTGTTAGCAATTTTATAAAATCGACATCTCCTCTGAAACTGCTTTAAGGATTTTGATGAAACTTCATCACAATGTTACTTGGGAGGGCCCCTCTCAGATTTGTGTTTTTCATGGCCGCCAGTCACCCAAGATGGCCGCCATGGCTAAAACTAGGTCAAATTTAAGGAATTTTCAAACGACATCTCCTCTGAGTTATATAGGAAAAGGCTAAAAATGACATCTGCTTTGAAACCGCTTTAAGGATTTTGATGACACTTCATTTCAATGATCTTTAGGATAGTCCCCATCAGATTTGTATTTTTCGTGGCCGCCAGTCATCCAAGATGGCCACCATGGCTAAAATTAGGTCAAATTAAAGGAAATTTCAAATGACTTCTCCGAAACCACTTATTCCATTTTTGTGACATATCATAAACACGTTCCTTGGGTTGGCCTCTTATCAAGTTTGTGTTTTTTGTTATCGTCGAATAATCAAAACCAAAGTTTACATAGAGTTATATAGGAATAATTAAAAATGACATTTTCTCTGAAACCGCTTGAAGGATTTTGATGAAACTTAAATCACAATGATCTTTGGGATAGTCCCTCTCATAATTTTTGCGGCTGCCAGTCATCCAAGATGGCTGCCATGGCTAAAACTAGGTCAAATTTAAGGAAATTTCAAACGACGTCTCCGAAACCACTTAATATTCCATTCTTGTGAAATAACATAAACATGTTCCTTGGGTTAGCCTCTATCAAGTTTGTGTTTTTCGTTATCATCAAATAATCAAAATGGCTGCCACGGCGATCCAAAGTTTACATAGAGTTATATAGGAAAAGGCTTAAAATAACATCTTCTCTGAAAGCGCTTGAAGGATTTTGATGAAACTCAATCACATTGATCTTTGGGTTAGTCCCCCTCAGATTTGTGTTTTTGGGGCCTCCAGTCATCCATGATGGCCACCATGGCTAAACTTAGTCAAATTTAAGGAGATTTATCAAACGACATATTACCACTTATTCCATTCTAGTTAAATATCATATACATGTTCCTGTTGTTGGCCTCTATCATGTTTGTGTTTTTCATTGTCGTCAAATATTCAAACTGGCCTCCACGATAACACAAAGTTTACATTGAGTTATATATAGGAAATATGTTTCTTGGGTTGGCCTCTATCATGTTTATGTTTTTGAATCACATCATACCAGTAGAGGGTCTACAGGCCCACTTGGGCCTCTTGTTTTTTTCGATTTATTTTCCCAAGTTTCTCTCAGGGGTAAAGGAGTATGCCACGCTAAGTCCCTGCAATGTATTTTAAGTCGATAATCATATTTAAAACTTTTTATAAATATTTAATTTGTACTTGCATTTAAAACAAGTGGACATATTGGTTTATGAATTTGATTGTGGGGATATTTATATAATTATGATCATATAAAGATTCAAGTTATTAATTCTAACATCTCCGGAAAGTATCATTTGTATCTTTACTGGTAATTTTAATATGATCACTTTCTATACTGCCATTTAACAGATAAGTTTGAGCCAACAGACTCGTTAAACAACTTAAGTCCTGCCAAACTAGGAAGTATGGACAGCAATGCCAGCTCAGTGAGTAACTCTGCCCAAAGTCCTGTTAAAAGCCAGCAACGCGACCTATGTTTGAATGAGGGAGAGGAAGGCACAGAGACAGCTGGAGAGGAAGATGCTGAGGTAAAGAAATACGTCATATCAAGCCTCTTGTCTGATATTTAAACATGTTTAAAGGTAATCTTTTATGTATATGACATGTTATGCCAACTTTAAAAGGACACATGGCAATTTTGATGTGTTTAAAACGGGCGACATCCCGTTAATTTTTCTACGTAATTTGCAAATTTGCAAACATTAATATTAATTATTAAAAGAGTTCATGATAGCTCTTCAACCTATATAACAACGTTTCTTAAACATCTCAGACGGACTGTCCATGGTGACATTATGATCTCTATTCTATTTGGGGTCAGTTGATCAAAGGTCAGGGTCAAGGTTTCATGACCCGATCATAAAAAACTATGTGTGCACTAAATACTTTCAACCTTCCGCTAAGCCATGTTCATCAAAGTTCACAGATAATCTGTCCATCTGGAGGTGGTGAAACCTATCCATTTTTTAGTCACTAGGTCACAAGTCTAGGTTAGCATGACACAATCAAGAAAAGCTTCTTTGGCCACATGGTTACTCTTTTACCAATTATGGACCATTAATTGATTGGCTCAGAGTAACTTTTTCAAGTTATAGAAAAATACAGGTCAAGTTAGATTTTCAGCATAATCAGGTTATTAGTATAACACCCTTAAACAATAGAAAATAAAGTGAGCTTTCATCTTAGGGCTATTCCAAGAAAACATCTCCTGTGGGGTAGGAACTCAAAATAATTTTTTGGCAACCACCAACATTTTAATTAGTTTTCAGGTACCACGGCCATAATTTAAATTGCCTGGACACCCACCACCGCCAGAATAAAAATTATAAATGTGAACATGTATTTTGTACCGAAAACCCATTATTTCACCTAGAGAAGATGTCTTATGTAATATGTAAAATAAAGAATCATAAATGCATTGCATTTCTGCCTGTTATAGAGCATGATTTATACCTTTTTTAAAATACATGTATTTAGAAATTTAAATATGTGCACGTTTTATAAATATACTAGAAGGGTGTTCCACGGAACACCTGCCTGAGCTTGGTTAGGTTGCAGGTTAAAGTTTTATAAAAAGGGGCATAGCTCTGCCAAAATGCAAGTCAAGAGTTATTGGACATTTGTATCAACATTCCTTGTCAGAGGTAAGATGAAGATGTGTGTGAAGTTTCATGAACATAGGTAAAATATTATTCAAGTTATGGCCAAGGTTAGGTTGCAGGTTAAAGTGTGACAGACGACGGATGAAAGACAAAGTGATGCCTAGGTGACACAATAAAAGGAAGATTCAATTTGAAATGGGTTCAGCAGCCATTTCAGATTCCACATTTCATGTCATTTATTAATGGTGATGGGAAACCTGACCTGTGTAATTCAACCTCAATTTAAATTAAATTTTCCTTTGTAAAATGTGTAAAAAGTTAAATGCCTCAATACTGAAATGCATTTTATGGTTTAATATTAGGTCTTGTTTTTAGCTCTACTGACCAAGGGCCAGCAGAGCTTATGAAATGGTGTGTTGTCCGTCTTCCGTCGTCCGTCCATCGTCCGTCGTCCGTCCGTTAACTTTTGCTTGTGTTCACTCTAGAGGCCACATTTCTGATGCAATGATCATGAAACTTTGTCAGAATGTTTGTCTCAATGAAATCTCGGTCAAGTTTGAAAATGGGTCATGTGGGGTCAAAAACTAGGTCACTAGGTCAAATATTGGAAAAACCTTGTGTACACTCTAAAGGCCATATTTTTGACCCAAGCTTGATGCAACTTTGTCAGAATGTTTGTCTTAATTATATCTTGGTCAAGTTTGAAAATGGGTCACATGGGGTTAAAAACTAGGTCACTAGGTCAAATACTTGAAAAACCTTGTGTACACTCTAGAAGCCGTATTTCTGATCCAATCTTGATGAAACTTTGTCAAAATGTTTGTCTTAATTATATCTTGGTCAAGTTCAAAAATGGGTCACATGGTTATAAAAACTAGGTCACTAGGTCAAACTTTGGAAAAACCGTGTGTACACTCTAGAGGCCATATTTTTGACCTGATCTTGATGAAACTTTGTCAGAATGTTTGTCTTAATGAAATCTCGGTCAAGTTCAAAAATGGGTCATGTGGGGTCAAAAACTAGGTCACTAGGTCAAATACATGAAAAAACTTGCGTACACTCTAGAGGTCATATTTGTTACCCAATCTTGTTGAAACTTTGTCAAATTGTTTATCTTAATTATATCTTGATCAAGTTCGAAAACGGGTCACATGAAGTTAAAAACTAGGTCACTAGGTCAAACTTTGGAAAAACCTTGTGTAGACTCTAGAGGCCATATTTTTGACCCGAGCTTGATGCAACTTTGTCAGAATGTTTATCTTAATTGTTTGTCTCAATGAAATCTCGGTCAAGTTCGAAAATGGGTCATGTGGGGTCAAAAACTAGGTCACTAGGTCAAATATTGGAAAAACCTTGTGTACACTCTAAGAGGCCATATTTTTGACCCGAGCTTGATGCAACTTTGTCAGAATATTTGTCTTAATTATATCTTGGTCAGGTTTGAAAATGGGTCACATGGGGTTAAAAACTAGGTCACTAGGTCAAATACTTGAAAAACCTTGTGTACACTCTAGAAGCCGTATTTCTGACCCAATCTTGATGAAACTTTGTCAAAATATTTGTCTTAATTATATCTTGGTCAAGTTCAAAAATGGGTCACATGGTATTAAAAACTAGGTCACTAGGTCAAATATTGGAAAACCGTGTGTACACCCTTTGTCAAAATGTTTGTCTTAATTATATCTTGGTCAAGTTCAAAAATGGGTCACATGGTGTTAAAAACTAGGTAACTAGGTCAAACTTTGGAAAAACCGTGTGTACACTCTAGAGGCCATATTTTTTACCCGATCTTGATGCAACTTTGTCAGAATGTTTGTCTTAATTATATCTTGGTCAAGTTTGAAAATGGGTCACATGGGGTTAAAAACTAGGTCACTAGGTCAAATACTTGAAAAACCTTGTGTACACTCTAGAAGCCGTATTTCTGACCCAATCTTGATGAAACTTTGTCAAAATGTTTGTCTTAATTATATCTTGGTAAAGTTTAAAAATGGGTCATGTGGGGTAAAAAACTAGGTCACTAGGTCAAATACTTGAAAAAACTTGTGTACACTCTAGAGGTCATATTTGTTACCCAATCTTGATGAAATTTTGTCAAATTGTTTATCTTAATTATATCTTGGTCAAGTTTGAAAATGGGTCACATGGGGTTAAAAACTAGGTCACTAGGTCAAATACTTGAAAAACCTTGTGTACACTCTAGAAGCCGTATTTCTGACCCAATCTTGATGAAACTTTGTCAAAATGTTTGTCTTAATTATATCTTGGTCAAGTTCAAAAATGGGTCATGTGGGGTAAAAAACTAGGTCACTAGGTCAAATACTTGAAAAAACTTGTGTACACTCTAGAGGTCATATTTGTTACCCAATCTTGATGAAATTTTGTCAAATTGTTTATCTTAATTATATCTTGATCAAGTTCGGAAATGGGTTACATGAACTTAAAAACTAGGTCACTAGGTCAAATATTGGAAAAACCTTGTGTACACTCTAGAGGCCATATTTTTGACCCGAGCTTGATGCAACTTTGTCAGAATGTTTGTCTTAATTATATCTTGGTCAAGTTTGAAAATGGGTCACATGGAGTTAAATACTAGGTCACTAGGTCAAATATTGGAAAAACCTTGTGTACACTCTTTGTCAAAATGTTTGTCTTAATTATATCTTGGTCAAGTTCAAAAATGGGTCACATGGTGTTAAAAACTAGGTCACTAGGTCAAACTTTGGAAAAACCGTGTGTACACTCTAGAGGCCATATTTTTTACCCGATCTTGATGCAATTTTGTCAGAATATTTGTCTCAATTATAGCTTGGGGTCAAAAACTAGGTCACTAGGTCAAATACTTGAAAAACCTTGTGTACACTCTAGACACCATGTAGTACGACTCGATTCATCAATGGTATAACAGCCAGTAGAGCGTCACAGGCCCTCTTGGGCCTCTTGTTAAATGTGCAAATAATTAGTATGTCACTTTTAGCTCGACTATTCGAAGAATAAGAGAGCTGATGTAATCACCCCGGTGTCGGCGTCCCACATCAAGGTTTGCGTGTAAGCTGTGTTTACAAGTCTATATCTCTTGCAATTCTTACCCTAGCACAACCAAATTTGGCCATTACCTTCCTAATAGCATTATCTTAAAGGCTGCTTAGGTAATTTTGGTTCCTGTAACCCCTGGGCTCCCATGGAACCCAACTTCTGATAGCCCTTGAAATGTGTCTGTTTCACATCAAATTTTGCCTGTAAGCTGTGTTTACAGGTCTATATCACTTACATTTCTTGTCCCAACTAAATTTTGGAATTGGTTTCCTTGTAGTATGTTGTAAAGGGTTGGGTAAGTAATTTCCTCTTCTGCATATTCTGGGCTCCCATGGAACCCAAATTGTGATGGCCCATAAAATGTGCAATAAAGGCAGATCTAGGTTTGCATGTAAGCAATCTATAATTTTGGTTTGGGATTTCTTATAGCATTATGCATCTTATTCATACTTCACCCATATTTCTGTGTTGTTTTGGTCAATTCTTACACATAGCTTCTTACACATATATGTTGCCATCCACCCCACTCCCTGCCTCTCCACCCCCCCCCCCCCCCCCCCCACTCCCCCACTACCCCCACACTCAAAACTCTTTTTTTTTTAACATATTTATGGCTCCCCCACACTTTGTGTGGTAGGGGAGCCATATTGATTTTGTGCTTTCTGTCTGTCTGTTTCTCTGCGTGCGTGTCTGTGTCCCAAACGATGTCCGATCAATAACTAGAGAATGGTTGGACCTAGGGTTCTCAAACTTGGAAGGATGGTTGGTCATGACAAGTAGATGACCCCTATTGATTTTGGGGTCACTAGGTCAAAGGTCAAGGTTGCGGTGACATTGACTATCAAAACGATGTCCGATCAATAACTAGAGAATGGTTGGACCTAGGGTTCTCAAACTTGGAAGGATGGTTGGTCATGACAAGTAGATGACCCCTATTGATTTTGGGGTCACTAGGTCAAAGGTCAAGGTTGCGGTGACATTGACTATCAAAACGATGTCCAATCAATAACTAGAGAATGGTTGGACCTAGGGTTTTCAAACTTGGAAGGATGGTTGGTCATGACAAGTAGATGACCTCTATTGATTTTGGGGTCACTAGGTCAAAGGTCAAGGTTGCGGTGACATTGACTATCAGAACGATGTCCGATCAATAACTAGAGAATGGTTGGACCTAGGGTTTCTCAAACTTGGAAGGATGGTTGGTCATGACAAGTAGATGACCCCTATTGATTTTGGGGTCACTAGGTCAAAGGTCAAGGTTGCGGTGACATTGACTATCAAAACGATGTCCGATCAATAACTAGAGAATGGTTGGACCTAGGGTTCTCAAACTTGGAAGGATGGTTGGTCATGACAAGTAGATGACCCCTATTGATTTTGGGGTCACTAGGTCAAAGGTCAAGGTTGCGGTGACATTGACTATCAGAACGATGTCCGATCAATAACTAGAGAATGGTTGGACCTAGGGTTTCTCAAACTTGGAAGGATGGTTGGTCATGACAAGTAGATGACCCCTATTGATTTTGGGGTCACTAGGTCAAAGGTCAAGGTTGCGGTGACATTGACTATCAAAATGATGTCCGATCAATAACTAGAGAATGGTTGGACCTAGGGTCCTCAAACTTGGAAGGTTGGTTGGTCATGACAAGTAGATGACCCCTATTGATTTTGGGGTCACTAGGTCAAAGGTCAAGGTTGCCGTGACATTGACTATCAGAACGATGTCCGATCAATAACTAGAGAATGGTTGGACCTAGGGTTTCTCAAACTTGGAAGGATGGTTGGTCATGACAAGTAGATGACCCCTATTGATTTTGGGGTCACTAGGTCAAAGGTCAAGGTTGCGGTGACATTGACTATCAAAACGATGTCCGATCAATAACTAGAGAATGGTTGGACCTAGGGTCCTCAAACTTAGAAGGTTGGTTGGTCATGACAAGTAGATGACCCCTATTGATTTTGGGGTCACTAGATCAAAGGTCAAGGTTGCGGTGACATTGACTATCAAAACGATGTCCGATCAATAACTAGAGAATGGTAGGACCAAGGTTCCTCAAACCTGGAGGGATGGTTGGTCATGACAAGTAGATGACCGCTATTGATTTTGGGGTCACTAGGTCAAAGGTCAAGGTTGCGGTGACATTGACTATCAAAACGATGTCCGATCAATAACTAGAGAATGGTTGGACCTAGGGTCCTCAAACTTAAAAGGATGGTTGGTCATGACCAGTAGATGACCCCTTTTGATTTATTTTTTTTTTATTTTTTTTGTTTAATTTTTTTTTTTTTTTTTTTTTTTTTTTTTTTTTTTAATATTTTTTTAATTTTTTTTTAATATTTTGAATTTTTTTTATTGAAAATATTTTTTTGAATTTTTAGCTCTACTGATCAGAGATCAGAGATCAGCAGAGCTTATGCCGTGGTGCGGAGTCCGTCGTCCGTCTGTCCGTCTGTCCGTCTGTCCGTCTGTCTGTCCGTCTGTCCGTAAATTTTATTTGTAGCGACTTCACAGCTGAAACTACTGGATGGATATTCATGAAACTTTACAGAAATGTTGCCCATAAAGTCTAGTTGATCCTAGCAAAAATTCATGTTGATGTGAAATCCAAGATGGCCGCCAAAGCTAAAAATAGAGTTTTAGAATACAAGTTTGTAGCGACTTCTTCTTGAAAACTATAAGTGATATTGATATGGGACTTTTTCTAAAATGATCAGCATGACATGATGTTGATCCTAGTCAAAAATCGTTTTGATTCAACGATAAACATGGCTGCCAGCGGCCATCTTTGTTTACATAGAGTTATATAGTAAAAACTTGTAGCGACTTCACAGCTGAAACTACTGGATGGATATTCATGAAACTTAACAGAAATGTTGCCCATAAAGTCTAGTTGATCCTAGCAAAAATTCATGTTGATGTGAAATCCAAGATGGCCGCCAAAGCTAAAAATAGAGTTTTAAAATACAAGTTTGTAGCGACTTCTTCTTGAAAACTATAAGTGATATTGATATGGGACTTTTTCTAAAATGATCAGCATGACATGATGTTGATCCTAGTCAAAAATCGTTTTGATTCAACGTTAAACATGGCTGCCAGCGGCCATCTTTGTTTACATAGAGTTATATAGTAAAAACTTGTAGCGACTTCACAGCTGAAACTACTGGATGGATATTCATGAAACTTTACAGAAATGTTGCCCATAAAGTCTAGTTGATCCTAGCAAAAATTCATGTTGATGTGAAATCCAAGATGGCCGCCAAAGCTAAAAATAGAGTTTTAAAATACAAGTTTGTAGCGACTTCTTCTTGAAAACTATAAGTGATATTGATATGGGACTTTTTCTAAAATGATCAGCATGACATGATGTTGATCCTAGTCAAAAATCGTTTTGATTCAACGTTAAACATGGCTGCCAGCGGCCATCTTTGTTTACATAGAGTTATATAGTAAAAACTTGTAGCGACTTCACAGCTGAAACTACTGGATGGATATTCATGAAACTTTACAGAAATGTTGCCCATAAAGTCTAGTTGATCCTAGCAAAAATTCATGTTGATGTGAAATCCAAGATGGCCGCCAAAGCTAAAAATAGAGTTTTAAAATACAAGTTTGTAGCGACTTCTTCTTGAAAACTATAAGTGATATTGATATGGGACTTTTTCTAAAATGATCAGCATGACATGATGTTGATCCTAGTCAAAAATCGTTTTGATTCAAAGTTTAACATGGCTGCCAGCGGCCATCTTTGTTTACATAGAGTTATATAGTAAAAACTTGTAGCGACTACTTCTCTGAAACTACTTGGCGGATTGTCATGAAACTTTACAGGAATGTTGCTCTTGATGTCTGATTGATCCTAGAAAAATTTCAGGTCAGCCGGAAATTCAAGATGGCCGTCACAGCTAAAAATAGATTTTTAAAAAATAAAGTTTGTAGCGACTACTTCTTGAAAACTATAAGTGATATTGATATGGGACTTTTTCTAAAATGATCAGCATTACATGATGTTGATCCTAGTCAAAAATCGTTTTGATTCAACGTTAAACATGGCTGCCAGCGGCTATCTTTGTTTACATAGAGTTATATAGTAAAAACTTGTAGCGACTACTCCTCTGAAACTACTTGGCGGATTGTCATGAAACTTTACAGGAATGTTGCTCTTGATGTCTAATTGATCCTATCAAAATTTCAGGTCGGCCGGAAATTCAAGATGGCCGTCACAGCTAAAAATAGATTTTTAAAAAATAAGTTTGTAGCGACTACTTCTTGAAAACTATAAGTGATATTGATATGGGACTTTTTCTAAAATGATCAGCATGACATGATGTAGATCCTTGTGGAAAATTATTTTGATTCGACGTTAAACATGGCTGCCAGTGGCCATCTTTGGTTACATAGAGTTATATAGTAAAAACTTGTAGCGACTACTCCTCTGAAACTACTTGACGGATGTTCATGAAACTTCACAGGAATGTTGCTCTTGATGTCTAGTTGATCCTAGAAAAATTTCAGGGTGGCCGGAAATTCAAGATGGCCGCCACAGCTAAAAATAGATTTAAAATAAATAAGTTTGTAGCGACTACTTCTTCAAAACAATAAGAGATATTGATATGGGACTTTTTCTAAAATGATCAGTATGACATGATGTTGGTCCTTGTCGAAAATCGTTTTGATTTGACCTTAAACATGGCTGCTTTGTTTACATGAAACATTATATAATGAAAACTTGTAGCGACTACTTCTTTGAAACTACCTGACGGATTTTCATGAAACTTCACAGGAATGTTGCTCTTAATGTCTTATTGATCTTAGCAAAATTTCAGGTCGGCCGGAAATTCAAGATGGCCGCAACGGTTAAAAATAGATTTTCAAAAAACAAGTCTGTAGCGACTACTTCCTGAAATCAAAATCAATCAGTAGAGCTTCAAGGTCATTGACCTCTTGTTTTTTTTGAATTTTTGCATAAAAAGTTTTAGGGTCGGCCCCTTAAAATAATAGGGTCGATCGGGTTACCTGAACCACACATATTTTTTTATGAGGCCTTACTGATACAGATAGTAGATACAGTCACAGGGATATTGATTATCAAAACGATCTCAGATCAATAGAGGAAGGTTGGACCTAGAGTCGTCAATTATGCCTGTTCGGGCTATTGGGGGAGCCATACGTTTTTGTCCCATGGACAATAACAATTTCTAGTTCTGTGTTGTTTTTGTCAATTCTTACACATAGCTATCTTGCCCTCCCAACCTCACTCCCCCGCCACTCGAAATAATTTTTATTTTATTTTGTTTTACCATATTTCTGTGTTGTTTTGCTCAATTCTTATATAGCTTCTTACACATATATGTTGCCCTCCCCATCCCCCGCCTCTCCCCCATCCCCACTCAAAACTCGTTTTTTTAATATTTTTTTTAAATATTTTTGTGTTGTTTTGGTGAATTCTTACATAGCTTCTTACACATATATGTTGCCCTCACCATACCCACTTTCCCCACCACCCACAACCACCTCTCCCCCACCCCCACATTGTTATGTTGTGCCCCCAACCCTACCCAACGTTGTTTTAGCCTTGTTTTCTGATGGTATATACTAGCTATATAATTTATTATTCTCTGAAAAATCGTATAGTCGAGCTGCGCTGTTCTCCGACAGCTCTTGTAATATATTAAAGTTACTAAATATGGTCATATTATAGTGCTTATTGCATAAAAATTATGTAAACAAACAACTGTCTTTATCATACCAGTGTTGTTTGCTTTTATACTATAACCCATTTAATAGGGTATATACATATGAGCTATAGTTGTATGTATGTATGCGTCTATATGTTAATTGTGCCTCCAGAGGAGTGTGTTATGATGTAGAGTACCTTTTTTAAGGAGTGAATTCATACGCTTGATTTCTGTGTATCTCGTCATGGCACTGCCGTAGTTCGTCCGAAGGTTGTCTGTCCTTGGTAGTTCACAAATATTTCTCCCTATATATATATATGTATATTATATATATCAACTGCAAAAGCAAACGTACTGTCAGAGTGGGAGTGGGTACTTGGCACATATATATTTTAGTGGTCAATTGGTGACTTTCAAACAAGATGATCAGTTTGTCCAAATTTTGTTTCTGAGCATTAAACTCCAAAACAAATCAAGGTACATGGATCTTTATGGAACTTATTAACTTTCTAATAATATCAGTATTTTAGTATTTTCATGGAAACAAGCCAGATACAAAATCTCTACACTTTAATAGTAAAGATCTTGCATTTATAATTAATTAATAATACACATGTGATTGGAATCACACATTAAGGTTCTATTTTCCTTTATTTTTCCTTTATTTATCCATTGCATCATATAACAAGAACAATACTGTTTTCTTTTACATGTTTAGGATCGTGCAACAAATCATGTCAAAAACCGTACTGGGTCCCGCAAATTAAACCATCCAAAAACAGGTGCGTCTTCCCGGTGTTATTTAGCAGCTTGCATTTGGGGATAAGCATTCGTTGTAATGCGTTTTTATAATACAGACTTGCTAAAAATGAACTGAAAATAGAAAATACAGCAATTCATCCATATTAAATTGAAAGCACCATTCAGACTGTTAAAATTCGAGTGATCTTTCTTCTTCAGCATGCCCAACGTGACAAATTTGCGTGAACAATCGATGTCATTATAAAAGCTGTAATGCGATTGGTTCAAATCGTATAATCAACCAATGAAATGCACGCTTTCAAATTGATGAACTTTAATCAAGGGAGAGAACTTACGGCTTCAAATTACACCCGATTTAAGATGATTTCTGGTTGAATTTTATTTTGCAAAGACGTTATTTCCAATACCAGAACCTGTACAGATTATATACAGGCTGGTCTATCTTAAAATGACTCCCATAGAAAAAAATAATTACAAAAAAAAACACCACCAAGATAATTTTAATTAAATTTTACCCACACCCACAAGAATAAAAATGTCAATTTTACCCATCACCACCATAAAAAAAAAATAGGGTTGCATTCTGACCCCCCCTAGATTTTTTCCTGGAATAGCCCTTAATAATTTAATGGCTGAAAAAAGCATGTTTCCAACCTAAAAAAGTATTATAACAATATGCCGTCAAGTTTTATTTCGAGTCATTAATTCAGGAGTTATTGCCCTTGTTTGATAGAAAGTAAGGTTTTAGGGTATCAACCTAAATGTTTAGTTAGTCATTAGTCAGGATTAAGTGCCCTTGGATTGTCATAGTAAAAAGCTGGGTTTCTGTTTGATAATGAATTCAAATTTCATGTACAGCAGTGTTGCAGACCAAGTTATTTACTCGATCATCATAAAGTTTTAAGTTCAAAGCTGAACTGCCAACACGGATAATATGACCAAGGCTTTGTTTTCCTTAAGGACGCCATTTTGAAGAAAAAAACACAACATCGCAGCTAATTTTTTTGTTCGTCTATGTAATGTAGACAATCAAAATAATTAAGGTTTGATTACTTGTAAATTCGGTTACATCGACTTCGCTGAAATATAGCTGTTATCACGTTCGTGTGTGATTTTTCCACGCGCCGTCGAGCGGTAACAGTGAAAGATTTATTTGAATCAGATACTTGCTATTAAATGTTATATTGAACATATATCTCTTGTTTTTCCTTACCTGTAAATGATATTTAAAACATAGGAATAAAGAGAGATATTAAGTAGTTAATTAATAAAAATGTCATTAATTAAGTTTGGCCTTGGTATGACAATATGACAGTCCTTGGACCAATAACTGGGCCAATATGAAAACACTTAATTAATTACATCATATACTTATATGTGTGAATATAATTATAACAGTCAATATTTGAGAAAAAGTCCTCTCCATAAACAAGACTGCCTACAATGGAAAAAATGTGTATAACATTCCTGCTCCTGTCTATATAAGTTTTACTTCAATTTTATGTCCGGTATGTACAAATCTGTTTCTACCAAATATCAGACTTAACCCTTTTGCCGTTGAGAAGGTTCTAGGTCCATCCTGCATATTTTTATCTAGATGTGTAAGTGGAGAGTGGGCCTGGAACCTAGAATGTTCATTCCTGTTGGTGCCATACAACCGTTTTGTGTTGGTGTGCAGTAAAATCCCAAATTCAGGTTAAATTCAAGATCAAATCATTATCTTTCAGGATCAGAGTGTTGGTAATCGTGTGGTTGAGGAAGTGTGTGTTGTAGATAACGAGACTAACCCATTACCGACCAAAGATCCCGTGTCGGCCCTCATGCAGTATGCCCAGTATGTCAAACTAAAGGTGGAGTTTATTGCATTGTCTAAGGATGGACCATCGCACAAGCCCATGTAAGTATTGCTGACCAATGTTGTTCCTTTTCGGGATCAGTATTTCGTGGAGTGAACTCCTCCTTAACCGGTCAAGTTCTTCCATCCCATACATCACAATATTATCCCATGTATCATGAACTTATCCCATACAACACAATCTTATCCCATGCATCATGAACTATTCTAGCATACCGGACAAGGATATCCGTCATTTTACCGGGGCTAGATTATAAGAATCTTTCATGGGTATCCGGTGAAGATAGGTAATTCCAACCCGAGGTACTAGTGTTTTCATCAGAACCGAGGCTCTGCCGAGGTTCAGATTAAAACACTAGTACCTCGGGTTGGAATTACCTATCTTCACCGAATACCCATGATAGATTCTTTATCTTGCATATCAGAGACATGTTGTGCGTTGATGCCACCAGCTAGTAACGTTTGGCATATGTTTTCTTGCATACCGGATGTTGGCGCGCGTGAATTTTATCTCGACCCTAGGGTGAGATGGAAATATCTAGCCCCGGTAAAATGACGGATATCCTTGTCTGGTATGCAAGAATTTTTCTTCTCAACCTACGGTCGAGATAAAATTTATGCGCAACAATAATGACATCAATAACGTAAACAGGTGCATGACGTCATTGTGTTAAAAAACATTAAAATGTTAGTTGTTGGCGACATCAATGCACAAAATGTCAATGATATGCAAGAAAAAGAATCCATCATGAGTTTATCCATGTGAGATAGGTAAATCTCACCCTCGGGATCAGAATTGCAACCAGGAGAGCTCGGCATAGCCTCGTCCCATGCATCACAATCTTATCCCATGCATGATGAACTTATTTTGTGCATCATGAACTTATCCCATGCATCGCAATATTATCCCATGCATCATAAACTTATCCCATGCATATTTCTTCTTCTTAGGATTTGAATTTCGTAGTTGTTTTTGTACTTGGATGATAATAGTTTCGGACTGCGGAAAAAACACTTTAATAATATTGAAGAAAATTATAATTAATTGTCGCGTCTTCGAAGAAGGTGGCAAGACATAGGTATCACTTTGCAGCAATAGTGATGGTGGCAACGACGACGTCAACATTTGCATTAAAATTTTGCATTAATTTTTTTCACACTATCTTTAGCTCTAACATTTTATATTTAATTCTTTCAAACTTTACATGTGTCTGCAGTATCACCAAGCCTACTCACACATCCAGAGAGGAAAACTGGCCATATATGAACTCTGTGTTTTCCAATTTAGAAATTTAATTATGTTAAAGTTTTGCTTTAAAGTTTTTCACAAACTAAAATCTTAATATTGCTTATTCAGATTCATTAAACGTTTGCATACGTCTTCAATATAATCAAGGCCACTCACATACTCGGGTTCCATAACTCTGTATAGCATTTTAGCAAAATGATGGATGGCCCTTATTGGCGAGACACTTATTGTGGACAGGCAGGTTTTCTTGCGTCGTCCGTCCGTCCGTCTGTCCGTCCGTAAACTTTTATTTGTAGCGACTACTTCTCTGAAACTACTGGATGGATATTCATGAAACTTTACAGAAATGTTGCCCATGAAGTCAAGTTGAGCCTAGCAAAAACTCATGTTGATGTGAAATCCAAGATGACCACCAAAGCTAAAAATAGATTTTTAAAATACAAGTTTGTAGCGAGTACTTCTTGAAAACTATAAGTGATATTGATATGGGACTTTTTCTAAAATGATCAGCATGACATGATGTTGATCCGAGTCGAACATTATTTTGATTCGACGTTAAACATGGCTGCCAGTGGCCATCTTTGTTTACATAGAGCTATATAGTAAAAACTTATAGCGACTACTCCTCTGAAACTACTTGACGGATGTTCATGAAACTTCACAGGAATGTTGCTCTTGATGTCTAGTTGATCCTAGAAAAATTTCAGGCTGGGCGGAAGTTCAGAATGGCCACCACAGCTAAAAATAGATTTAAAATAAATAAATTTGTAGCGACTACTTCTTGAAAACTATAAGTGATATTGATATGGGACTTTTTCTAAAATGATCAGCATGACATGATGTTGATCCTTGTTGAAAATTATTTTGAATCAAAATTAAACCTGGGCACCAGTGGCCATCTTTGTTTACATAGAGTTTTTATAGTAAACATTTGTAGTGACTACTCCTCTGAAACTACTAGACGGATTTTCATGAAACTTCACAGGAATGTTGCTCTTGATGTCTAGTTGATCCTAGCACAATTTCAGGTCGGCCGGAAATTCAAGATGGCCACCACGGCTAAACATAGATTTTTAAAAACAAGTTTGTAGCGACTACTTCTTGAAAACTGTAAGTGATATTGATATGGGATTTTTTCTGAAATGGTCAGCATGACAAGATGTTGATCCTTGTCGAAAATTATTTTGATTCGACATTAAACATGGCTGCCAGTGGCCATCTTTGTTTACATAGAGTTATATTGTAAAAACTTCATTTTGTAGCGACTACTCCTCTGAAACTACTTGACAGATTTTTATGAAACTTCACAGGAATGCTGACCTAGCTATCAAAATGTATCAGTAGAGCTTCAAGGTCATTGACCTCTTGTTAAAAGTAACTTTGTGTTATATAATTTAGTGGATCTTTATCACTACACATGACCCATGGTACATCCTTATCTGTCTACTGTTTCAGCTTCACATATGAAGCCAAGCTAGGAGACATGACATTCAGCTCTGTGAAGAGCAACACTTCTAAAGAAGCCAAGAAGAAAGCTGCATGTGTGGCCCTTAATTACCTGAAGAAAGATGGCAAACTACAGAATGTGTTCTCAGACACACAGGTAAACTACAGGCCTTGTTCCCAGATAAACAGGAAAACTATAGGTCTTGTTTCAAGATACACATGTAAACTACTGACCTTATTATAAGACACACAGGTAAACTACAGGCCTTGTTCCCAGATAAACAGGAAAACTATAGGTCTTGTTTCCAGATACACATGTAAACTACTGACCTTATTATAAGACACACAGGTCAACTACAGGCATTGTTCCAAGATTCACAGGTAAACTACAGGCCTTGTTCCCAGACACACAGGTAAACTACAGGCGTTGGTCTCAGACACACAGGTAAACTACATGCCTTGTTCCCAGACACACAGGTAAACTACAGGCATTGGTCTCAGACACACAGATAAACTACAGGCCTTGTTCCAAGCTACACAGGACTTGTTACAGGACACACAAGTAAACTACAGGCATTGTTCCAAGATTCACAGGTAAACTACAGGCCTTGTTCTAAGACACACATGTAAACTACAGGCCAGACACACAGGTAAACTACATGCATTGTTCCCAGATACACAGGTAAATTACAGGCCTTGTTTACAGACACACAGGTAAACTACAGGTCATGTACCCAGATGCACATGTAAATGTCGGTCCTTGTTTCCAGACATTCAGGTAAACTACAGGCATTGTTCCAAGTCTTGCAAGTCTTCTTCCCAGACACACTGATAAACTACAGGGCTTGTTCCCATAAATGCAGGTAAACTACATGCTGTGTTCTCAGACATTCAGGTAAACTACAGGTATTGTTCCAAGACTTTTAGGTCTTCTTCCAAGACACACTGGTAAACTACAAGACGTGTTCCCAGAAATGCAGGTAAACTACATGCCTTTATTCCAGACATGGAAGTAGACTACAGGCCTTGTTCCCCCACAGTTTGATGTTATACCAATTGGTCTGAGAAAACCATCATTTGCCTATAACCTGAGAATGCCACATGTATCTACAACACAAAGAAGTCTTTTACATGTATAATTACTTCCAAGACCAAGAAATTAAGGCCTTGAGAAGGCATGATGCTGATCTTGAAAGACATTCAAAGAAAGAAGAACTTTTATATGAAAAGCTATATGAGAAAACGATGGCAAGATCCCAGTGTAAAATCAACAGAAAAAATCAAAAGACAGAAAATGGCTCAGGATCCTTTAATTAGGCCAAAAGAAAAGAATCAAGAACTGGAAAGTAAACGTAAAGCACGTCAAGATTCTTTATTTAGAAATCGGGAGGCTAAACTCGACTTGAAATCCAAACAAAACAAACATAACAATGTACATGTATACTAAAAAGTTGTTGAAAGTGAGAAAAAGCGTCTGACTAGGTCTTTTGTATCATTCAGAATACAGGAAAAGTCCAGAGAAAAACAATCTTCAAGAGAAAAGCGAAAAAAAAAAAAGAAGATTTTAGAGCCAATGAAAAGAATTTGCGGTAAGAACGAAAATATGGTTTTGAACTAATTGAAATTCAAGCAAGCAGTTTCCACTGGATCTGTCTACGTTTGCACCTGTTGTCACCAAACATGGTTTAGACATTCTGTAGAAACTGCAAACTGAGCCACTTCATTTTCATAGTTTTATCTTTATACAATTTACATTATTTTTAATTACTACTTCATTTCTTGATCTTTGCGACAATATGACCTATTTATGTGTCGACATGCCGTAAAACACCATTCATTCATTTTCACCTTATTTCCAACTTTTTCAAAATTGCCGCCAAAATGGCCTAAAAGTGCAAAAAATGCTACAAAGCTGTGGAAAGTGAGAAAAAGCGTCTGACTAGGTCTTTTGTATCATTCAGAATACAGGAAAAGTCCAGAGAAAAACAATCTTTAAGAGAAAAGCGAAAAAAACACAGATTTTCAAGCCAATGAAAAGAATTTGCGAGAAGCACGAAAATATGGTTCTGATCTAAATGAAATTCAAGCAAGCAGTTTCCACTGGATCTGTCTACGTTTGCACCTGTTGTCACCAAACATGGTTTAGACATTCTGTAGAAACTACAAACTGAGCCCATGGCAAACAAGCTGGTTCCCTGATTACTTTGCAGTATACAACAGGGTATCAGTTGGTTCCCCGATTAGTCTACGGTATGCAAGAGGGTACCAGTTATATGGCAAATAGGACACATTCATTTTTAGCTCTACTGGCCGAATGGGATGACGTCCGTCCATCCGTAAACTTTTGCCTTGTGAACACTCTAGGGCCTTCATTATTATTCGGATCTTTACAAAACCTTGCCAGTGTCTTTATATCAATAAAAGCTCGGACAAGTTCGAAAACCAGCCAGATCGGATTAGTTTCACCGGAGTTATGGCCCTTGTTTTGCTTAAAAATGCCATATTAAGCCTTGTGAACACTCTAGCACCTTCATTTATTATTTGATCTTTACCAAACTTGCACAGATTGTTAATATCAATGAAAGCTCGTACAGGTTCGAAAACCAGCCAAATCGAATCAGTAACACCGGAGTTTACATCCGATCTTTTTCAAACTTTACCAGATTGTTGATATCAATGAAAGCTCGGACGAGTTCGATAACCAGCCAGTTCGGACCAGTAATAACAGAGTTATGTCCCGTGTTCATCTTGTTTACATGATAGAGGCCACATTTCTTGAGCAATCTTAACCAAACTTGCATTTTTTTTGTGACCACTCTTCGTCCGTCGTCTGTCGTCCGTCGTCCGTCTTCAATCGTCTGTCGTCAACTTTTAGCTTGTTAACACGATAGAGGCCACATTACTTGAGCAATCTTAACCAACCTTTCAAAGATTGTATATGACCATAAAATCTCGGACGAATTCGATAATGGGCCAGATCGGACCAGTAACACCAAAGTTATGGCCCCTGAATTATCAAAAAATGCATCTTTCATCTTGTTTTTAAGATAGAGGCCACATTTCTTGAGCAATCTTACCCAAACTTGCACAGATTGTATATGACAATAAGATCTCGGACGAGTTTGATAGTGGGCAAGATCGGACCAGTAAAACCAGAGTTATGGCCCATGAGTAAGCAACTAATGCACATTTCTTGAGCAATCTTAACCAAACTTGCACAGGTTTTATATATGACCATAAGATCTTGGACGAGTTCGATAATGGGCAAGATCGGACCAGTAAACCAGAGTTATGGTCCCTGAATTAGCAAAAATGCAGTTATTAACACGATACAGGTCACATTTCTTGAGCAATCTTAACCAAACTTACACAGAGCTTTTTTTATTAAAATAATTATTGTTTTAATTGTATTACTTTTTTTTTTAGAATTTTTTTTTTTAGAATTTTTTTCGATGAAACTTGGCATGAAGCATTGGTAAGATGTCTAGTTGTGAAAATCGCTGTATATCAATGAAATCTTGAACAAGTTTGAAAACCAGCTAGATTTTGTTAGTAACGACAGAGTCATGGCCCTTGATTTATTGAAAAATGCTATATTGTATTTTCCTTTGTTAAATCTGTAGCTACTTCTTTTTTTATCTGATCTTTACCAAATTTGTTTAGAATGTTAATATCAATAAAAGCTTTAACAAGTTGCCTGATTCATATCCGTCCATATACTCCCCACACCCACCCCACACCCCAACTCAATTTTATGAAATCTCATTCATAGAAGAAAGTGGGACAAATTAAAAAATACTCATGCCAGACTTCTTTTGTTATTTTTAGCTCTACTGATCAGAGATCAGCAGAGCTTATGCCGTGGTGCGGCGTCCGTCGTCCGTCCGTCTGTCCGTCCGTCCGTCCGTCCGTCCGTCCGTCTGTCCGTCCGTCCGTTAACTTTTATTTGTAGCGACTACTCCTCTGAAACTACTAGATGGATATTCATAAAACTTTAAAAAAATGTTGCCCATGAAGTTTAGTTGATCCTAGCAAAAATTCATGTTGATGTGAAATCCAAGATGGCCGCCAAAGCTAAAAATAGATCTTTTAAATACAAGTTTGTAGCGACTACTTCTTGAAAACTATAAGTGATATTGATATGGGACTTTTTCTAAAATGAACAGCATGACATGATGTTGGTCCTTGTCGAAAATCGTTTTGATTTGACGTTAAACATGGCTGCCAGCGGCCATCTTTGTTTACATAGAGTTATATAATGAAAACTTGTAACGACTACTCCTCTGAAACTACTTGACGGATTTTCATGAAACTTCACAGGAATGTTGCTCTTGATGTCTAATTGATCCTAGCAAAATTTCAGGTTGGCCGGAAATTCAAGATGGCCGCCACGGCTAAAAATAAATTTTCAAAATACAAGTTTGTAGCGACTACTTCTTGAAAACTATAAGTGATATTGATATGGGACTTTTTCTAAAATGATCAGCATGACATGATGTTGGTCCTTATCAAAAATTGTTTTGATTCGACGTTAAACGTGGCTGCCAGCGGCCATCTTTGTTTACATAGAGTCATATAGTAAAAACTTGTAGCGACTACTCCTCTAAAACTACTTGGCGGATTGTCATGAAACTTTACAGGAATGTTGCTCTTAATGTCTAATTGATCCTAGCAAAATTTCAGATCGGCCAGAAATTCAAGATGGCTGCCACAGTTAAAAATAGATTTTTAAAAAATAAGTTTGTAGCGACTACTTCTTGAAAACTATAAGTGATATTGATATGGGACTTTTTCTAAAATGATCAGCATGACATGATGGTTATCCGAGTCGAACATTATTTTGATTCGACATTAAACATGGCTGCCAGTGGCCATCTTTGTTTACATAGAGTTATATAATGAAAACTTGTAGCGACTACTCCTCTGAAACTACTTGACGTATTTTCATGAAACTTCACAAAAATGTTGCTCTTGATGTCTCATTGATCCTAGCAAAATTTCAGGTCGGCCGGAAATTCAAGATGGCCGCCATGGCTAAAAATAGGTTTTCAAAATACAAGTTTGTAGCGACTACTTCTTGAAAACTATAAGTGATATTGATATGGGACTTTTTCTAAAATGATCAGCATGACATGATGGTTATCCGAGTCGAACATTATTTTGATTCGACATTAAACATGGCTGCCAGTGGCCATCTTTGTTTACATAGAGTTATATAATGAAAACTTGTAGCGACTACTCCTCTGAAACTACTTGACGGATTTTCATGAAACTCCACAGAAATGTTGCTCTTGATGTCTTATTGATCCTAGCAAAATTTCAGGTCGGCCGGAAATTCAAGATGGCCGCCATGGCTAAAAATAGATTTTCATGCAAGTTTGTAGCGATTACTTCTTGAAAACTATAAGTGATATTGATATGGGACTTTTTCTAAAATGATCAGCATGACATGATGTTGGTCCTTATCAAAAATCGTTTTGATTCGACGTTAAACGTGGCTGCCAGCGGCAATCTTTGTTTACATAGAGTTATATAGTAAAAACTTGTAGCGACTACTCCTCTGAAACTACTTGGCGGATTTTCATGAAACTTTACAGGAATGTTGCTCTTAATGTCTAATTGATCCTAGCAAAATTTCAGATCGGCCAGAAATGCAAGATGGCTGCCACAGTTAAAAATAGATTTTTAAAAATAAGTTTGTAGCGACTACTCCTTGAAAACCATTAAGTGATATTGATATGGGACTTTTTCAAAAATGATCAGCATGACATGATGGTTATCCGAGTCGAACATTATTTTGATTCGACATTAAACATGGCTGCCAGTGGCCATCTTTGTTTACATAGAGTTATATAATGAAAACTTGTAGCGACTTCTCCTCTGAAACTACTTGACGGATTTTCATGAACTTCAGAGGAATGTTGCTCTTGATGTCTAATTGATCCAAGCAAAATTTAAGGTCGGCCGGAAATTCAAGATGGCTGCCACGGCTAAAAATAAATTTTCAAAAAACAAGTTTGTAGCGACTACTTCCTGAAATCAAAATCAATCAGTAGAGCTTCAAGGTCATTGACCTCTTGTTATTTATTTATTTTTTTTATTTAATTTTTAATTTTTTTTAAAATTATTTTTTTTTAAATTATTATTATGTTTTAGCTCTGCTGGCCTTCGGGATGACGAGTTGTCCGTCGTCCATCCGATCGTTAACACGATAAGGCCTTCATTTTTCATCCGATCTTTTTCAGACTTTACCAGATTGTTAACAATGAAAGCTTAGACAATTTCGAACCCGCTTAATTAGGTCAGTAAAACACCAGAGTTATGGCCCTTGTTTTTTCTGAAAAATGCCATTTTTTGCCTTGTAGACACTGTAGCACCTTCATTTATTATTTGATCTTTACCAAACTTGCACAGATTTTTAATATCAATGAAAGCTTGGACAAGTTCGAAAAACCAGCCAAATCGGATCCGTCACTCCGGAGTTATGGCCCTTGTTTTTTTCTGAAAAATGCCATTTTCTGCCTTGTGAACACTCAAGCACCATCATTTATTATTTGATCTTTACCAAACTTACGCTGATTGTCATTATCAATGAAAACTCAGACAAGTTCAAAAACTAGCCAAATTGAATGAGTCCTTTTTCAATATTTAGTAATGTACACTGGTAACCCCAGGGGTCGTTGGTTCAAATCTGACTGGAGGCTTTTTTTTTCCATAAGAAACCTTGGTTCATGGGTTCATTTATTTTTGAAAATTTTATTTTATTTTTTTTTATTTTTTTATTTTGTTATTTTTTTTTAAAATGTTTTTTCATTTTTTTCTCATAAGAAACTTTCTTCTTTTTTTTCTTTCTTTAATTGGGAGCTTAGGTGCCCTTGTTGGACCAGTTTTACATATTATGGGAAGCTTCTTTTTGTCTGAAACTAACAGAGATAAAGGTTTAATATTTTTTATTTATTATCAGCTATCGAAAGATCCTCTACCAAGTTTTTTCAAATGGTGACTATGGGGTCAAATTTGGCCCCGCCTCATGGGTCACAGTTTTACATAGACTTGTATAGGGAAAAACTTTAAAAATCTTCTGTGAAACTATAAGAGCCAAAGGTTTAATATTTTGTATTTACCATCAGCTTATTGTCATCTACCAAGTTTGTTCGGTCAGATTTGGCCCCGCCCCAGGGGTCACAGTATTACATAGACTGCATGATATAGGGAAAAACTTAACAATCTTCTTCTCTGAAACTACAAGAGCTAAAGGTTTAATATTTTATATTTTATTATCAGCTTATGTTCCTCTAAAAAGTTTGTTCAAAGGGTGACCTTGCGATGTAATTTGGCCCCGCCCTAGTGGTCACTGTTTTACATAGTATATACCGTATTTTACCTTGTATAGTACGCACCCGTGTATAATACGCACCCCCTTCTCGGAGGTCAAAACTGGGGTAAAAAAGTTGTTTCCGTGTATAGTACGCATCAAAATATTAGGCTTTCTTTTTCAGATAAAGGTGAAGTCATTTGTTAAGAAACATGAACAGAAGAAGTTCTTTTCATTTTCATTTGTATAACGCATATTCAGACTGTGATGTATTGTAGTAATAGTGGTAAAATAAACTAGTGGGAGGGGTGTGGGTGTGTTTATTTATTTGTGTTGACAGTAGTTTTCCTTTATGAACCATTCAACGAAAATAAAAATAATTTTTTTTTTTTTAAAAAAAATCACGATCGAGATAATTAGCGTACAAAAGAAAACATAATTACTTCAATCATTAATTGCCAATCTTCAGGGGAGTACCTATCTTGTATCATCTCATCAAAGAGCCAATTATAATGCCGCAGATAATTGTCCGTAATCCGATAATTACATCTACTAAAACACAACAAAGTCGTTGGTTACCGTAATCCATTACGCCGATTATACTAACATTGTGTATTCACGGGAACCAGAGTTGATCATAAGTGAATCAGATGTGTAACGCGTGATAAGTTACCTGTACCCCATGGCTAAATCTGGTAAAGGGCACACGGCGTGTCAAAGTGCATCCTCAGAAATAGTCGATACTCGCGGCAACTTCAAAGGATTATAAAAATAGAATAACCCATTCTACCCGTGTTTATAATGTGTCAAAACTGCAGCCGAGGTGCGATATTGTTTGACCCAATTATCAATCATCAAATGTGTACCGGTAAGCATGTTTTCACAAGGGTAACAAGCATTATTGAATAATTGCCATTTCAAAGTAGGGTGATTCTGCCTTTCTACGCCGTCTAAAATATATGTATTTCAAAATAAAGCAAAAACTTCTATAATTTTTTATAAAATATTAAATAAAATCCTATAAATATAAGAATAGAATAGAACTGTAAAAATACTACATGTACCCAGTATGTACCAGTCTAAACAGCTGGAAGTCACGTGATATTACGTCACGCGATATAAACAAAAAGTTCGAGGGACGATTTTTCACACAATTTATTGAAGTTTTACAACAAACATGCAAACATTTATACAAAAAGAAGCATCATAATACACTTGATTCATTTATAAATCGGATTAAGTCAATATATTACTTATATGAAGCGAATAAATTACGAAAAAATTGTGTATTATCGGTATTCACAATTTTCTGTCTCAATGTCTGTTCGTCGTCAACGTTTTTCTTCCCAGACATCGATTTCCTGCAAGAAAAAAAAAAGTTCTTTTTATTGTTTCCTTATATTGTACGCACCCCCCTTTCGGAAACCGTAAAAGTGGTAAAAAAACTGCGTACTATACAAGGTAAAATACGGTATAGGGAAAAACTTTAAAAATCTTCTTCTCTGAAACTACAAGAGTCAAAATTTTAATATTTTGTATTTACACTCAGCTTATGGTCCTCTACCAGGTTTGTTTGAATGGTGACCCTGGGTTCAAATTTGGCCCCGCCTCAGGGTGTTTTGATGGAGTTATGACTCTACATCAGGATTTTTCTAGAAATATCTTAAATTATAAAAATGTTCCAATTCATGATAAAACACTTATATCCATCAAAATATGATGTTCGAACCATATTGTTAAGGTTTAAACTTCGAATACACCATATAGCTAGGACGGAATCGGGCATACAATGCTGAAATTAACCCTGGTGCGTAACCTAGGATAGCACGTATTACTGTACAGAATGAATTTCCTTGTAACTAAGGGGTCATTTTTAGGATCATTCATTATGTTTAGGCGCTTTAAAATAGAAGATATCATATCTTCTATTTTAAGTCGACCCCTAACCCCTAATGAAAGATCCTAATGTACCCCTTAAGGTTACAAGGCAAATATTTTGTACTGTACTAGTGTCTCCTAGTTACGCACCAGGGTAATTTCAGCAAAACATTGCAGGGATGATCTGTACCAAGCCTAGTTGTGCATATCATCACCATGTTCCGGTTGAAAGATTTTTGGCAGAGTTATTGCCCTTTAAAGGTTTTAATACACAAACTTTGTCCAGACTAGTTCTGCTGAACCCCTGGCCGGACGAAACTTGGCAAGGATGATCTGTATCAAGCTTAGTTGTGCATATTGTCACCATGTTCCTGTTGAATGAATTTTGGTGGAGTTATGGCCCTTTAAAGGTTTTAATACACAAGCTTTGTCCCGACTACTTCTCTTGATACCCCGATAAGAGCTGTTTTAGCCAGTAGAGTGTCCACAGGCGTTCTTGGGCTCTTGTTTAATGGATGCCACCATTTTAGACCTATAGATTATAGGTAGTACCGGCCATGCCATCTTCTTGTCATTGAACTGAAATTCACTCAAGTTGGCAAGTTTGATTCTCTGGTACAAAAAAAGTATGAGAGATTGAATGACAGTTTATGTTTTATCGTTATATGTATAATTCTGCTTGTGACATGAGCAGGTTATGCTGCCCAAGCTATCTTACATACTGAGAAATAACAAGTAGTATAGAACTGTTGGTGTGTTTTGGCCATTTTAGGAGTTCCACACCTTCAAGTATATAGGATATAATATGTATATATATATATTTTTGGGGTCCAGAAATCAACTAATTAATATTTTAATCACTCTAAGTCCATCTTTTACTATCCTAGCTCAGTGCCGGTTGCCTGTGTATATATATAGTGATCTGTACAAAAATTCTGGTATACATATATTGATGAAAACTGGTTGGAAAACACAACTGAAAGTTGCACAGTAAAAGTGCAAGAGTTCTTTGTAAGAAATAATAAGGGCAAATTACCTACTGACAGTGTCATGTATGAAAATATAGAAAATGACTATGAAACGGATCACTTTAATGAAATTGATGGAAATGAAAAAGTTGTTGGTAATAGTGATAAAATAATTGAATCAGCTGATCCAATGGCTGACACTATTTACACATTTGCACCTGGTGAAGGACAAATACCCAGAAGTTTATATCAAGATACTAATGCTCCATCATTTCCATCAATATTTTGTGGGCAAAAAATACCAGCATATGAAGAAAAAACTGTTCCTGTTCATTATAGTGACATATGCAAGATGGAACTTTGCCATGTTGACAGAAGGGTAGTCTCATGTTCCAAACATTTTCTTCAAAATTAAAAAGCTGCAACTGAAACAAGTTTCGGACAAAGTTCATGTGGCTTTAAGAAGGTGTAAAACAGAAGGTAAAAAACTGACCGTGTCACAGATTTTAAACCCAGAATGTCAGGAGAATCCAGTAAAGCTTGATGAGGGTTTTTACATTTTCCAAACTTTGGGGAGTTCTCCACCATACTTAGCTCGAAAGAAAGATGTTTTTGCTATGATACGCCAGTTAGGTTTGCCTCCATGGTTTACCTTGTTGTCCTCTTCAGATACAAGATGGGTTGATTTGCTCAAGATCTTAACAAAAGTTAACTATGAAAAAACTTTTAACGATGATGATGGCGAGAAAATGACTTGGGTTGACAAGACCAAACTTGTTCAAACTGATCCAGTGGTCATGTGTTAGATACTTTGATCACTGTGTACAGGAGTTTATAGGAACTGTACTTAAAAGCTTATCATGAACCATTGGGAAAAGTCAAAGATTACTTCTATCGTGTCGAATTCCAACAGAGAGGGTCTCCACATATTCTAATGCTTCTTTGGATTGAAGGTGCTCCAGCATATGAAACACACACAAATGAAGAAGTGATATCATTCATTGATCAGTATGTTTCATGTTCAAAAACTGATGACCCACTTGTTGACTTTGAAATACACACGCATTCACTATCTGCAGAAAAAAGAAAAAGCTGTTTGTAGATTTGGATTTCCAATTCCACCAATGAAAAAAATAGTTATCCTTGAGCCACTTGTTGCAGATCAAGATGACATCAAAAAGTACAAAGAACTGTTTGTTTCAGTCCAAAAAAAGTTAAATGATATAAATAATGTGATTTATCATATGAACAGTTCTTAGCTGAACTAAACACAAATGAGGAAGAATATGTTAAAGCTGTTCAAAGTTCATTGGATAGACCTAAGGTGTTTTTGAAAAGGAACGTTGCTGAGGTGAGAATAAATGCCTACATGAAACCCATTTTGACGGCTTGGGGAGCCAATCATGACCTTCAGTTTGTTTTAGATCCATATGCATGTGCTGTATACATAGTATCATACATCAGTAAAGCCCAAAGAGGAATGAGTATCCTTATGCATGAAGCATGTAAAGAAGCAAGGAAAGGAAATATGGGGTTAAAGAAGCAAGTGAGACATATTGGTAAAAAGTTTTTGAATAGTGTTGAAATTAGTGTACAGGAAGCATGCTACCTTGTTCTTCAACTTCCACTGACCAAAGCTACAAAAGATGTAGTGTTCATAAACACATCAACACCTGAGAAGCGTACATTTCTTTTGAAATCAAAGGAAGCCTTGGAAAAATGTCTGAAAATTCAACAGATATCAAGGCAGACAATATAATTAATAGGTATTCAAAAAGGCCAAAACAGCTAGAACACTGGTGTCTTGTTGACTATGTATCACAACTTGAAATCATATATCCTGAGTCTGATGACACTTTTCATGAAGAAAATGAGCATAATGATGATGAAAAAGATGAACCTGAAGAAATTGATCCAGACAAGTTTGTTGGGGAAGGAATACAAATCTCCTTGAAAAATGGCATCATAATTAAATCCAGAAAAAAACCTAAAGTATTGCGTTACGTTCGGTTTTTATTAAAAGTGGATCCAGAAAACTATTACAGAGAAAAACTGTTGTTATTTCATCCATGGCATAATGAGAGCGAAGATGTTTTAGGTGGACACAGTTCTTACCAAGCTCATTACTTAACTTTGAAGAATTTTGTAGACATCAAAGCAAAACAAAAGGAAAGGGAAGGGCTACTGATGACTTAAAATTTGATGAAATAGCACCAAGCAGTGAACAAAGAGAATGTTATGATCTGGAGGAAGGTGCTGTTGCAAGTGACCAGATTGGTTATTTTGATCCAGATTGTCCAGAAGTGCAACGTCAGTATGACCTAGGAAATGACATAAGTGGTTCAATCGCGGGTAGACATAACTATAAATACGAAAAGAATGTCAGATGCAAATTATCGATCTCTTGTACAGTCTCTAAATAGAAAGCAAAGCGAATTCTTTCAGCATGTTCTGCAAAGTGTCAAATATAATCTGGATCCTTTGCAACATGTGTTCCTATCTGGTGGTGCAGGTGTTGGCAAGTCAGTACAGTTGTCTCAGCTTTACTGCTAGCACCTTCATTTTACATCCAACTTTACCAAACTGTGCCAGAATCTTAATATTGATAAATGCTTTGATGAGTTCAAAAATAACCAAAATCTGTTGATAAACATCAGAGTAATGGCCTATGATTTTATAAAAAATGCTATGTTTTGTCTTGTCAACACTATAGCGCCTTCATTTTGCATTTGATCTTTACCAACCTGTACCAGAATCTTAATATCGATTGGATGAGTAAAAAAACGACCAATATGTGTTAATAGACTCTTGAGCTATGGCCCTTCAGTTAAAAAGAAATGCTTTATTTTGTCTTGTCAACACTCTTGCACCTTTAGTTTGCAGCCTATCTTCCACCCGCAATTTTTGTTTTATAATATTTTATTTCATGAAGTTACCTAGGTCATAGAAGTAAATTGGCCAAAATATTAATTTTTTAGCCATGTCGGTCTAGAACCGGCAGAGTTATGGCCCTTGAATTATTTAAAATGCTAAACTTGGCTTTGTTACCGTTCTAGCTACTACATTTGTCATCTTTACCAAACTTGTTCAAAATGTTAATATCAATAAAAGCCTTTGATAAGTTGAAAAACAAGCCATATTTGAATTATGACTGTTGAATGATTTAATATATTATTAGGCCCCACCACGAAAGTGGAGCGAGCACATAGTGTTACTCTTGTCCGTACGTCCGTCCGACCATAATAATGTCCATATAAAATAGTTTAACATTCAAGTTAACTGCAACACATTGGAAGCTGTAGAGCTTTCAAACTTCACACATGTTTACATCTGTATGACAGCAGACTTAATTTACGTTGAACATTTATTTTATGTGGCCGACAGTGCTAAAGCAGGGCATGGAAACATTTTCTACTTTTTATAGAGTCCATTTACGGATCTCGACTTATGGCTCACAATGTCATCCGAGTGTATGTGTGTCAGTTCGTCCTTGCATCCGACTTTCATTTATTTTCGAGCCAGTTTACGGAACTCGTTTTAGCAATCACAATGTCGTCAGGGTGTATCTGTGTCAGTTAATTTGTCTATTTGTTCATTCGTGCTTCCGATTTTCATTTATTTATATCTTCTTCGTTATTTGCAGGATTTTCACCAAAACTCCACCAGAATATTCCATATATGCATCTAACATCATGTGCTAAATGTTGGGTCGCTGTGACCCACTTTGGAGGAAATATAGGTCACGTCCTGTCTACACTACAACATGAGTATCTTGCTCCTCCTCCAGCAGGATTTTCACCCATCTAACATCATGTACAAAATTAGGACCTACTTTGGATTAATTAAATTAAATACTTAGTACATGTAAGAAACAAATATCTGGGAATGACATTGGTGTTGGTTAAATCAACATATAGTGCCATCTGCACTATCTGAAAACTAAGAACTGAAAGCAACCGATATTAAGCTTCTTTCTTACCATTTTCAAATAGACCCCTCTCTCTTAGTTGCCCTCTGTGTGGCCATTGGTCCCCTCCCTCCCCCTCCCCCCGCCACACACACACACCCAATGCCGCAACATTTTTTTTTTTAAAGTATTTAAAAATAAGGGGACATATGGCTCCATTTCAGCAAAACCTGGATGCATCTCGCATCAATACCTCAAAATTACCTCAAAATGAATGCTAAAAAATGTGCAGCTAATGAATATCATGTTTCATATTTGAGTTTAATAATTAAAAGTGCAAATCATTGATGGCAACAACCGTCTGCATTGGTTATCAGTTGCAGCTTCTGCATAGTCGAGCGTCTGCATCTGCTTGCGATGCTCTTGTTTTCACTGGCTGGTAATTGTTGGAATAAATACATTTTATCTTCTTAACAACTTTTGTCTAGAGCATTGGCTTTGCAATATTTTAAACAATACAGAACAGCAAATAAATTGTCATCCAAATTAATTCACCATATTGTACATGTAATGTCCTGCCAAATTGTGACGGTCCGTTTAAGTTAGACAAACACATCTTTCTTGGTTGAAACAAAGATATTTATTTGGTTTAAGAAATTGTCGTTCTTAAAAAGTAATATATGTATTGGAATTTATCAACTCAAATACTGGTTTAAAACTAATCAAAACATGTTTACATTTTGCAGGTTCAAGATTATTTTTTCCCACCATGTGTTCTGAAAGACCCACCACCACCAGTTATCCTGACACCGTGCCAAACAGCCGACTCCATGTCTACCACTAAATTATGTTTCACCGTAGTAACACGATTCTTTCCTACCCAAGTATTTCACAGATTGTTAGCCACATGTCATTCACGGTGGCCCATTTCCAAACAAGATGAGAAAGAACAGATATATTGCGGCTGCGGTATATTCGATGTGGATGCAACGCACAGACTAACTCTGTACTTCAGCGAGAATGTTATCCAAATATGGGTGACAAAATATGGCCTTAAAAATCGTCAGCCAGTTTCAACCATCTGTATCGAAGTGAGAGAATTTGTGAAGCAGATGCTGCAAGAAATCATAGGTCTGGTATGTCCGTGCAATGAACTTGAAATATTCGTAAAATGTCCGAATGTTGGTGCTGGGAGCAGTGGGTTGCTAAAGTTGAATGACCTTTTGGAGGCTGAGGAAATTCCATGTCATTCCCATGGCATCTCGCATGTATTGACCACATCAGAGATGCTCCAGTTTTGGTTCAGCGAATATGGCAGTAGGATTAATCATGGAGGTATGAAAAGTATCCCCCTGTACATGTATTACATGCTTTACCTGTTATGCAGTATAATAATGCCATTTCACATGTTATATTCTTGCATACCTTTTTTTTAATTCCTGATCTTCACTGGATACCAATGACAGATTCGTAGATTATATTAACATTAGTGTAATACAGTATTTTAAGGACTTATGCATTGTTTGCATTGAGACATGAGCACTGAAGCAATATAAAAAAAAAAACATAATCTGAAATCTCATTTGTATTTTAAAAAAAAAAATGTTTTGAATAATGAACCGCTTGGTCAGTTTTGACCACACGGATAATCCTGAGTGTTTTTCAAATTTATTAAAATTAAGTCAGTGCGACATCCAAGATGGCCACCATTACCCTAAAAGGTTGAAACCTTATCAAATCTTCTTCTCAAGAACCACTAAACAGATTTTGACAGTTTTTCTTTGTTAATGATCACCAAGACCGTGACATCAATCAAGTTTATTGAAATGAAGTCGGATTTGGGGCTCAGATTTGGCCCCACCCCAGAGGTCACATGTTTTTCATAGACTTATATAGAGAAAATTTAAAAACATATTCTTCTCTGAAACCACAAGGTATAGAGCTCTCATTTATTACGTGAATCATAAGCTTATGATCCTCTACCAATTTTATCAAATTATGACCCTGGGGTCAAATCTTGCCCCATCCTGGGCATCACAGTTTTACATAGATTTATATATGCAATGTATATCAATTCTGCAACCTTTATTTTAAAAAGCTGGAGTATACATCACCTTCAGTGATAGTTCTAGTTACTTCAAAAAAAATGTATGGCTTTGTGCAGTCCTCTTCTACCTAACACAACTAATATTTACACTAATATTTACACTTAGAATAATCTTGCACCATAATAGTCTTGCACCAAGCCTTCCATAAACCTAATCTTCACCTCTACACTTATATCAGGTGAGTGCTTTGAGGCCTCTTGTTTCAGTTATTCCCCTTTGAAAAAGTTAAGCCAGGAACTTAACCTTGCCTTTTACAGTGATTGTAGCTAATAACTTTCCAAGTCGTTGGTGTACAACAATAACACTTTGTACACATCTTCAGCATGATCCACTGAATACATGATATAAAGGCCCATAACTCTCTGATTCATATTTTTCGAATTATTTCCATTTTGAAAAAGGTTTGACCTGGAACTTAACCTTAATTGCCAATAACTTTCAAAGTATTAGGTGTACAACATTGACACTTGTCCACTTCTTTAACATATCCATTTAAATGCCCATTACTCTCTGAATCATTTTTTTTGATTGACTCCCCTTTGAAAAAGGATTAACCTGGAAATTAACCTTGCCTTTTACAAGTGATTGTGGATAATGAATTTCAATTCAATTCAATACACATTTTCAGCATGATTCAATGAACACATCTTATAACGGCTCATAACTCTTTAATTCAATTTTTTTCAATTGGTACCTTAGTTTAGTTCAGGATTAACCTGGAACTTAACTTTGCCTTTTACAAGTGATTGTGTCTAATGCCTTTCAAAGTATTAGGTCTACAACAATGAAACGACGTGCATATATGCCCGGCTATGCGGTGCTCTTGTTTTGAAATATTCCATTATAATATATACTGAACAAAAATAACTTTAGCACAACATTTTAGAGACATATAGATTAAACATATGATACAATTGTTTGAAAATTTTAGAAATTCTAGGTAAGGATATGATTTTCAAAAAAAGTTATTTTATTTTAAGCAAAATATCAGAATTACCTCCCATATATTAAAAACTATTTATTTTATTATACAAAATAATGCTTTCAACCAATTTCATGTTTGGCATTGAAAAGAATTTCCCATTCTGTCATAGTTTAAAATTTGCTGAAATGTGTTCACGAACGATTTTTATTCTCAAACAAAAACATTCCAAATTTCGTAATATTAAAATTACCTCCCTTTTCATTGATATGACAACAATTTTCAATAACCTATAAAAGTTTATCACTGACATTTTACAAATGACTTTGAGCATTATGATTGATCATATGTT
>JAWPHD010004644.1:0-182249 GCA_037043455.1 Cyrtodaria siliqua
TTTTGATTTCCACAGAATCAATATCAAGTCCTAAAAATGATAAAGTGTGAGTTGGACCAACTGTTTTATCATTTGCAATAGGAACCCCAAGTTCCATGCACTGCATAATTCACTGAATGTTAACATAAGACGGGAGGAAACACGTGTTTCCTTTTTACCGCCAAATAAAAAAATCATCTAAATAATGGAGAATACTATCTTTATTCATCCGTCGTCTGACTGCCCATTGCAAAACGGTTGCACATTTTCAAACAGGGAACAAGAAATGGAACATCTCATTGGAAGACACATAACATAAAAACAATTCTCATAACTTTGAAACCCAACAACTCAAAATCTATGAAATCGATTGGCAACAATATAAATGCAGATATTATGTACATTTTTTCAAATTAATGCCCTGGGACCAAGATTACTTATCATTTCAATTGCTTGGTCGAAGAATTGAACTATACATTTATTTTGGGTCAATAAAGTGATTGACACTTGAACCCTTCGGATACGATAAACCGAAAATTACCGTATTTTTAGGCACCAAACCGATTGGTGAGATTCTAATATTTAGATAGGGTTTATCAAGAAACGGGCCTGCCATACGCCGCATATTTACTTCTTTGAAAACCAATTTTAATGCTTTATCTTCATTGATTTTAACCGAGCATAGATTGTCAGTCTGCAAACTGTCTAGGCCCAAAATACTGTACTCTAAAACCATTTAAAAACTCCCCAGCCACTTTTTTATCTGGGTATGATTCCAATAAGTTGCACAACGCTTTAATTGTAATTGGTGTTTGCCCGTGGGTTGTAATATCTTGACTGGTTCCTTGTTGAACCCCTAATTGGAACACTTGCTCTGTAGGATGGACTGAATGAGTATCCTGCAACGGGGGACGGGAATCGTTACCTCTGTTGAGCTCCTCCCCCTGCCCTAAATTTGAACATAGCACCAGAGTAATTCAAATTCTAGTTGCATCGCACTGATTGATGGTTCTCGGAGCAACGCATAGATTTATGTAGGTAAGTACAGGGACTCTTGCAGCACCAACCCATGTTATTGTAACCAAAACATTTCTTTAAAGGCTTCAGCAATCTTGCGATGATTCCGAATGAGTGTAGTACATATATAAAAGCCAGAGTTCCTGGTCAACAACTTCCCAGGAATTGGAGGACTATCGCGCTTTCTTCAGCCTAAACTGTTCATCATATAGTTTCCAACCCAAACCCCCAAAACGAATTGTACTTAAATATTTTAACAGCCCTTGAGTAGCCTCTGGGTGAATAGATGTGAAAATACTAATATAGATCAGAAGTGCATCAGTCGATTGATTTATGTCCGATAAGTTTGACACTACACACCTAGGTTGCAACACAAGCTGCCCGTCTACCACCGACAAATGCCGGAGCAAACCCAAGTCAAGGAACTCCCCCATTCATTTTTTTTTGCTTTAAGCGTGTCCCAGTGTTGGCCCCTAACCCATCCCCAATACTCCTTATCTGCCTTGCATTTCTTTTGTCCCTCTCCCCCGAGCATATGGACTTTTTATATTATTTTTGGCATGATCCGAAACGAGTGGCAAACGGTTTAATGATGCTATTCCAGCAAGACATGATAAGGTTTATATAATATTATTTTTTATTATTTTTTAATATATATATGTATGTATTTATTTATTTTTATTTCATTTTTTTCCCGTATGAATCCTTAATACTGTCGTGAGCTTCAATAAATTGACTAAAATTAATATGCAAATAACATACCATTGTACCTTTCTATCTTTTTTTAGAACTATGTTAGGCTATGTCCCAAATCGACATCAACACTTTCATCTGACACTATTGCATCATTTTGACGTAATAGCCTTGTGCATGCAATGCCACCCTATATAATGCAATACTTAGGCTGTGCCAGACAATTCGAATAAACACCTCAAGTTTTATTAGAATTATGTTAGGCTATGTTCCAGAAATCGACATCAACACTTTCGTTTGACACTATTGCTCATTTTGACGCGATAGCCTTGTACATGCAATGCCACGCTATATAAATAAACACCTCAAGTTCTTACTCCACCTACCTCTCGTACATTATTTAAACATAAATGTTGCTATAATTATATTTTTCTAGGATTAAAGCTAAGTTTTATCATCGCCTTGGCAAGGTCATCCACCATCCATCAATGTCCCGGCCGCTTTATCAACGATAAAACAAAACACATTTAGTAGTTTGCAAATATATATACAGCATTATTTTATTTACTTTTTATTCGAATAATTATATTAGTCTTATCTAAATTAGTATATACGACAGATTAAACCATCCGTTGGATGAATAATGTAAAAAAATCGATGTACCCATTGACCGACACATCGCGAAAAACGAAGTAAATTTCTATCTGTAGCCATCGTAACAAAAATACGGCCATTTCCAACATAAGCGGGGGACACCGACATGTAAAAAACATTCAACAATAATACTTGATGCGTATTAACAACAATTGGTTTCGTTATAGCATTTAAATATCGTGATTTTTAGAAACAAAAAACATGCCGATCTGTAGAAAAATGGTTGTCTTGGATCAATCAATTTCTCATTCGGGATCCTAACTTTGATTTCCACAGAATCAATATCAAGTCCTAAAAATGATAAAGTGTGAGTTGGACCAACTGTTTTATCATTTGCAATAGGAACCCCAAGTTCCATGCACTGCATAATTCACTGAATGTTAACATAAGACGGGAGGAAACACGTGTTTCCTTTTTACCGCCAAATAAAAAAATCATCTAAATAATGGAGAATACTATCTTTATTCATCCGTCGTCTGACTGCCCATTGCAAAACGGTTGCACATTTTCAAACAGGGAACAAGAAATGGAACATCTCATTGGAAGACACATAACATAAAAACAATTCTCATAACTTCGAAACCCAACAACTCAAAATCTATGAAATCGATTGGCAACAATATAAATGCAGATATTATGTTCATTTTTTCAAATTAATGCCCTGGGACCAAGATTACTTATCATTTCAATTGCTTGGTCGAAGAATTGAACTATACATTTATTTTGGGTCAATAAAGTGATTGACACTTGAACCCTTCGGATACGATAAACCGAAAATTACCGTATTTTTAGGCACCAAACCGATTGGTGAGATTCTAATATTTAGATAGGGTTTATCAAGAAACGGGCCTGCCATACGCCGCATATTTACTTCTTTGAAAACCAATTTTAATGCTTTATCTTCATTGATTTTAACCGAGCATAGATTGTCAGTCTGCAAACTGTCTAGGCCCAAAATACTGTACTCTAAAACCATTTAAAAACTCCCCAGCCACTTTTTTATCTGGGTATGATTCCAATAAGTTGCACAACGCTTTAATTGTAATTGGTGTTTGCCCGTGGGTTGTAATATCTTGACTGGTTCCTTGTTGAACCCCTAATTGGAACACTTGCTCTGTAGGATGGACTGAATGAGTATCCTGCAACGGCGGACGGGAATCGTTACCTCTGTTGAGCTCCTCCCCCTGCCCTAAATTTGAACATAGCACCAGAGTAATTCAAATTCTAGTTGCATCGCACTGATTGATGGTTCTCGGAGCAACGCATAGATTTATGTAGGTAAGTACAGGGACTCTTGCAGCACCAACCCATGTTATTGTAACCAAAACATTTCTTTAAAGGCTTCAGCAATCCTTGCGATGATTCCGAATGAGTGTAGTACATATATAAAAGCCAGAGTTCCTGGTCAACAACTTCCCAGGAATTGGAGGACTATCGCGCTTTCTTCAGCCTAAACTGTTCATCATATAGTTTCCAACCCAAACCCCCAAAACGAATTGTACTTAAATATTTTAACAGCCCTTGAGTAGCCTCTGGGTGAATAGATGTGAAAATACTAATATAGATCAGAAGTGCATCAGTCCATTGATTTATGTCCGATAAGTTTGACACTACACACCTAGGTTGCAACACAAGCTGCCCGTCTACCACCGACAAATGCCGGAGCAAACCCAAGTCAAGGAACTCCCCCATTCAATTTTTTTTGCTTTAAGCGTGTCCCAGTGTTGGCCCCTAACCCATCCCCAATACTCCTTATCTGCCTTGCATTTCTTTTGTCCCTCTCCCCCGAGCATATGGACTTTTTATATTATTTTTGGCATGATCCGAAACGAGTGGCAAATGGTTTAATGATGCTATTCCAGCAAGACATGATAAGGTTTATATAATATTATTTTTTATTATTTTTTAATATATATATGTATGTATTTATTTATTTTTATTTCATTTTTTTTCCGTATGAATCCTTAATACTGTCGTGAGCTTCAATAAATTGACTAAAATTAATATGCAAATAACATACCATTGTACCTTTCTATCTTTTTTTAGAACTATGTTAGGCTATGTCCCAAATCGACATCAACACTTTCATCTGACACTATTGCATAATTTTGACGTAATAGCCTTGCGCATGCAATGCCACCCTATATAATGCAATACTTAGGCTGTGCCAGACAATTCGAATAAACACCTCAAGTTTTATTAGAATTATGTTAGGCTATGTTCCAGAAATCGACATCAACACTTTCGTTTGACACTATTGCTCATTTTGACGCGATAGCCTTGTACATGCAATGCCACGCTATATAAATAAACACCTCAAGTTCTTACTCCACCTACCTCTCGTACATTATTTAAACATAAATGTTGCTATAATTATATTTTTCTAGGATTAAAGCTAAGTTTTATCATCGCCTTGGCAAGGTCATCCACCATCCATCAATGTCCCGGCCGCTTTATCAACGATAAAACAAAACACATTTAGTAGTTTGCAAATATATATACAGCATTATTTTATTTACTTTTTATTCGAATAATTATATTAGTCTTATCTAAATTAGTATATACGACAGATTAAACCATCCGTTGGATGAATAATGTAAAAAGAAATCGATGTACCCATTGACCGACACATCGCGAAAAACGAAGTAAATTTCTATCTGTAGCCATCGTAACAAAAATACGGCCATTTCCAACATAAGCGGGGGACACCGACATGTAAAAAACATTCAACAATAATACTTGATGCGTATTAACAACAATTGGTTTCGTTATAGCATTTAAATATCGTGATTTTTAGAAACAAAAAACAGGCCGATCTGTAGAAAAATGGTTGTCTTGGATAAAATAATGATTATGCGTTAGAACCCCACGTCTATAATAATTGCAAAGCTGAAAGATTCTCTCCCCTGAAATAATTAGTATTTGTTCCCTAATAGAACAAATCCCATTATAATTTTGAAAAAAGAACAGATTACTTCAGACATCTTTGTAACCATCAGAGCACCAAATTAAGATATGTGGTGTTATAAACGCCTAAGATATGTTTATATCAAAAAGTGTTCATTTGAGCCCCACCTTTCTCCCGAGTATCTAAACCCTTCCAACGCAATGATCATTCGTAAACAATAATACGTTTTATCTCTGGAACTCAGAAGCACTAATTCGTAAACTCCAGTTCAATCTACTGAGGATGACGTTGTTTCCACACATATCACTCGGTGCATTACTTTCGAGGCTGTGGTAGACGAAAAGCAAAACAAACTGCCTGATCCCTAAATTACATAAAAATTGTAATAAAGCTCGTTTTATTTTGAATTCTAGTGCCTGCGCCACCACAAACATCTCCAAGTGTTTAACTTCTTGTCGTACTGCCGTTAAGGATCACGTTAAGCAATAGTATGCTAAAACTTTTGAAAACTATGGGATTCATTTATGATGGTCTATTAAAATTCAGGAGACGTTCCTGATAAAATGTGCAATAAACGTCAAGTTTCATCTATAAGTACTTACGACTTCTCTACACTATATACAACCTTACCGCATCACCTTATCAAAGACAAGCTTATTGCTCTTATTCAAAAAACTTTCGTTAGAGAAAAAACTACATATTTGGCCTGTAACAATATTAAAGCGTTTTTCACTAACGGCATTTTAGACAGTTACACTATGTGGACTTGCCAAGAAGTTTGTGAAGCACTCATTTTCCTATTAGATAATATTTTCGTCCATTGTGGAACAACTGTTTATAGACAAATTGTTGGTATCCCTTTGGTTACGAACTGTGCACCTCTTGTCGCAGATTTTTTCTTGTATTGCTATGGAAGAGATTTCATGTTGAGTCTTTCATCCGATGCTTCCGATTGATCACGTCACCATAGAAGTCAGTTTATGAGAGTCCTCGTCGCAGAAGAGTTCTTAAACTACTTTCATATTTTAAATCTATAAAATGTCTACAGTATATCTAACAAAATAAAGTGTAGAAAAAAATCTGTACATGTTGCATATATAGTAGTGTGACCATGGCGAAAATCGATGATTATTTTAAAGGTTAGGAGGAAACAAAAAATAGAACAAAACATAGTATATATCAACATGTTCGTCTTGGTGTGAAGTTTATCAGAAAATCAGCATAAATTGGCAAAAATGAGGGCACAACGAGTAAACCAATATGGCCTCCAAGATGGTCGCCATTTTTGTAAAGATTGGTATGGAGCTTATACATATATATAAAATACCATAGGTCAATACTTGTGAGTATATTCTTACATAGTTTTAGCAATTTAATACTTATTTTAACCTTTTAGAGAAAAATAATTGTTCTTAATTTCAAAAAAGGGGCCAAAATCTAGGTCAATACTGCAAATTATTTTTAAAAAGCATGTTACAGCCATATCATTTTTGAAAATGTATTATATAATTGTTTTTGTTTTTAAATCAACTTTTTCTAACTTTAAAAGCTTTAATTAAATTATTAAATAAAAGTGGAGGATCAAATTGAACAAAATGTTTGCTGTATAATACATCTTGCTACTGCAGTGTGATATTTTAGTTAACGATTAGTTTTATGTAATCTTGTAAAGTTGTTTATCATAACTGCAGTGTATTCTAAATTATTAAGAAGTAGTCATAACATACTACTCGAAAGTATTTATCCTCTATGACTATTTTACCTGGGAGTATTTTACCAGAGCACCGGTAAAGTTTATGAAGAAGGAAACATTCAAATGTAAATTGTATACATTAGAATAACGTTCCTGTTTGAATAATCTCATTAGAGTCGGAAACGTAACAGCATGTTACTAAGATGTTTGAGATTAAAGAAATTAATGTATAACATTGGTAGTTGTGACATGTTTTGTGTTGACAGAGCAGAGCTCCTTCCGCTCTGGGCAGAATTTTAGTCCAATATAGCATCTGACTGCTTACATGACAAAGAAAAAGTAGTAAATACTCAAGTATAATCACCCCTCCTAATGAATACAGTACAGTGTACACTACACTCAAACGAACAAACGGACAATGAATGTCCTAGGTCAACTTAAAGATGTTTTAATGAACGTTTAATAGTACACGAAGGACAGGAGGAGCTCACTAAGAGTTTGTTTATGTCTTACTGAAAAAGACAATGACAAATAGAAAGATTCTGTGAAATGCCAATCAAAAGATATTCTGAGTAATTAGATGTATTTAGGGCTAATGACCATACACAAAATAGAAAATACGCCTCTGGAAAGAGTTGTGACTTTTGAGAATGCACCTGTAGCACTGAGTTAGTTTTGTGATGATGGGACAATGGTTGCAAACAAAAAGGCCGATATCATGGAAACAATTAAACAAAATATTCCACCAGTATCGGTGATAAAGGCCTAACTGCCCTATAAATGCCACTAGATGGAGCTGGGTAAGGTTTCCATTTAAATGTATTCATGGTTAAATAAGGGAGACCTTTTTCAAAATATTGAAAAGTCCACCTCATTAAAAAATTCCACCTCATTAAAAAATTCAATATTTAGCACAGAAGTAAACTGATATTAAACAAGTGTATTGGTAAAAACATATTTGCGTAAAAGTATTTCTTATTCCTAGTTTCAATTTTTTTTAACTCAACTGACAGAAAATATAGGGGAGGAGCCATTGGGGTTATGAACTGAGAAGTGTACACAAATACACTCAGTGTTAAGGCTTAGAGATACTCAGTGTTAAGGCTTAGAGATAGGCAGCAGTTATAATTGTGTGTAAACCTCTGTAACAGTACTCTGATGTGTGTATCTGTGACTATTCATGTGTTCCAGATAACAAATCATCCCTATCATTTTCACATCAGAATCAGAATCATCACCATGCACTTCTACATGTATATCCCACTCATGAAAACTGAATATTCCCTCCTCAGACTCAGTGATGTTTGTTCCTTAGTCATAACTATATACGATGTAATTCCTTATCTTATTATCTCCATCATGTCCAGCCATTCCTAACAATAATTTGTACAGTTAGGCTTTATTTTTTAATGTTTATTCCCAACACAATGTCATCCTAACATACATGTCAAGATTATACACATATCTTGTGTACTGCAGTATATATATATTCTGTTTCTCCAGACCAACTATAATTGGCAATTAATTTTCATGTATTGGTAACTTATGTCATAAAATATTTTCTTGCAGTGTGAAGTTCTGTTTAGTCATCAGATTACATTTATTGAAAAATTACATAGCAATTCTTTTTTATATTATACACAGTGCAGTGGATGTTAGATGAAAATAAAAGAGTAACTAAAGGGTAAAACATGAATAATACTAAAATAACTGTTACGGTTCCAATAAAATAAACAGAAATTATATACTAGTAGCTTGGAGTCATTAGATGGAAAAACTTTACTCCTAGCTGACTTTTAAGTTCATTTTCCTGTCGTCTGCAAACTCTGCATCTAGTGAGAGTTGTTTACATGTGCTATTTTTTAGAGTCATTCACTGTAACTGACAGGCCTGTACAGCTTGTGTAATTGATAAGACACAGATCCAATCTCTCCCTACCAAGGTAGGGATGTTGCCCCTTTAAGGAGTATCGATGAAGTGGATAGCATAATTTTCTACGGAATGGCTATTATTCAAATTGTACAGTGTGTGTTTGGGTGTGGAAAATATATTCTTTGAGACTGGTAAGCATTTATATTTGACCAGATTAATCCATATACATGATAGTGTTGATAAACTTTAATGTGAGCGGATCTTGCCGATGGTTTACATACTCACAGAGTGCGACACATGTTGCTCTTCCTTTGAAATTGGCAAGAAAATGGCATCTAATGTAATGATGAACAGTGCTGATGAGGCTTACAAATTATCTGTCGGATAGATGTATGTCTCTGAATACGTTGGGAATACAAACGGGTACTTGAAAACAAGAGTTTAAAACGAAGGAAGATAGTTACCCCCACCCACCCTCCCATGCTAAAGGACATGCTAAATATGCCAGACCCAACAGAGTGTGGCTATGCACAGTCCTCATGTTATGAACCAGTTGTTAACGACCAGAATTACTGAATGAGTTGGTCTGCTTCTGTGATTGTCAATGTAGTGATGTTAGTTCGTCAAATGAACAGCTGTGTGCATAATTATGCATGTATTTGCATGATATTAAGCAGGATGAAGACTTCTGATTAAGATAAGCTCGGAGATTTGAGATTTAATGATGTTAGTTCTTCAAATGAACAGCCGTGTATACAATTATGCATGATGAAGATAGTACATATACTGAAAGAAATAATTTTAGCAAGTAAATATGGATATCTAGCTTAAATAAATCAATTATAATTTTATAATGTGAAGTATTTGAAAACATTGGAATGACATAGGGTGATATTCTTTTTCATCTTTCATTTGTGTTCCAATGTAACTATCCGAGTTATCTCCCATTTAGTTAAAACAGCATATTTCACATTTAAAAAATACAAATATGTTAAAGAGCTTGAATAAACTTTATTAAATAATTGTTCTGGGTCTCAAGTTATAAAAAACGCAAAACCAATTAAGAATAACCTGACCATTATAAAGATATAAGGAACCAAAGGTTACCATTTGTGAAATTACCTCCCTTTACATTGAAATAAGAAAACGAAATTATAATTTCTGCATAGCTGGTAAATTTAAACATTTTGATTTTTTTCTCGCAGATATCAATGCCTTGTATATAATCCATAATGTATATATAATATAATATAATAATAATCCATAGCCGGATTGAGAAATAAATCCAGGATAAATATGGTTTGGATATTTCCGTCTGCATCTGTCCGTCCGTCCGTTTACGCGTTTTGACGTGTTGGTTAATGTTTTTGTTTCTTCTTTTCTCAAACAAATAATTGAAACTTGGCACTCTTGTTCATTATCATAATACACTGTTATATGAAAGAATCATAACTCCCATTCGCTTTTGGGATACAACCACTAGCCTTATAGGGGAGATACACCCAAATCCATTCCCATAGGCTCCAAGTATAGGATTGTCACAAAGACACTTTGTGCAATGGATTCACATAAACTGCATCCACGTCCAGTGAGTTTGAACCTAGGACTTTTGAATTCCTCACAAAACACATTCTACTGCGCGGCATTTTACAGAGCTGTTCACAACAAAAGATAGAGCGCGCGTCTGCCTCACGTCAAAAACTTCAAAAAGTGAGAACGGACAGAATGAGTGCTAATTCTTTTTTCAAATGCAGTTAAATAAATGAAATAAATGATGTAAAATAATTTCAGCCCAATACATTATTTATTTAATAGTACTTCTGATTTTTCCCTTTCTTGGTCACAAACATGAGAATGGACGCCATTTCCATAGTGATTCAGTGTAGAAAACATGTTACTGTCCCATTTTATTCCCCGCTTCCGGTTAGGTATAATAAGGAGACATTTCACAACTCTACCTGATCATTAAAAAAGCGTAACAACTTGCTTATTTACTGCTAACATGCTTCATGCATGAGTAGATCAGGTATATACACTGAACGCCCGATAACAGTTGTTGTCATTGAAAATTAGTCTTATATTGAATAATATCTAGAGTATAGCTACATAAATCGTTCCTATTTACATTTAGAAGAAACAAGTACAAATAAACACACTTTTGTTCTTTATTGTTTTTAGGGAATACAAACACAAATAATGAAAAGTCTGCATCCATGTTGTTAATATGTTTACTACCTACAACAGCTTTATCAGACGGGCCTCATCATCCAACACAAATTTGAAAAACACCATTTTCTCATACAAGTGCATGTCTAGCAGTGATTTCGTGTTGTCTAGTATATACATTCTGGGTGTGCGGATAAAATACTGAAGGGACGGGACCAAAGACTTTGCATATAGTAAGTACACGTTTCTCCAAAATGTAGTAAATAACAATTGTTTTAGCAATAACTTTTCTGAATAATTTGCAGAGGTATATAAATTGTACGGAACTGTGTCACAATAAATGTATACATCTGTTTTAGCTCACATGAGCCGAAAGATGTGGACCATGGTGAGTGAGTACATTATTACAGAGTACTAGTACAGACACAAAACGGATAGAAAGTTGATGCAAACAATATATTGGGAAAGCAAATTGTGTTTTAACCAAGAGTAAAGTCGTACGCAATAGTAAGAAATGACATCCTCAGAAGTTGTCATTAGTGCTATCTCCATAGCATTGGGACGATCTCTCTGGCACCGGAGCTATCTATCTCTTCTAAGAAATCGCGTATTTCTCCTCCAAGAAACGTTCACCGCATTATTTATTTTGTCAACAGGCGATATACTGGCATATACAGGTAGCGTAATTAGGCAAACATATGTTGCAAAACGTCGGTGGCGACGATAAAGTTGAGAAAAAACTGCAAAGTTCGAATGGGCTAAAAGTTCCTGGCGACAAAATAGGCATCTTTCGAGAGCAATTGTGGGTATGGAACTGCATTCCCTGGTTTTTCATATCAATGCAGATAAAGAAAATAACTAAGAAATAGCAGAGCATACTCAACTTGTTTACCTGTATTTTAGGCGCTGGAGCTACCTCGGAAGTGGCGCTGGAGCTACCTCGGAAGTGACGATGGAGCACTTTTGCAAACTGCGGTAGCTCCACTGATTACCAGCCGTGATATACCGTAACACAATGGTCTTTAGCAATTACACTTGACAGTGAGTGGTAAATGTACATGTATACTTGGACAATGTACAGCTAGCCATTCACTACCCTATTAAAGGGCAGTTGCCCGTTTCACATATTAAAAACATATAAGAACTATTATCGTTTAAAAACAAAGATAAAACGTAAAATAAGATGTCAATTTAAAGTCATGTTTACTTGCCCTCAGTTAAGACCAGAGATCGTTTTCGGATAATGTCATAACTAACGAGAATTGTATGTTAAGAATACTGCCGGACGCAATAACGATAAATGCCTTACAAACGGATGACTAGTATGCAAGCAATGTCATGATAAATTGAACAATGAAACTAAAAGGTTTAAAGAAATAACATAGTTTTTGCATAACACCATGCGTTTTTATGTATAATGTTCCAGTTGTCACTCGTCATCTGCTTAAATCACTACACTTCTGATTTGGTTTTAATAGAAACAGGGACTGTGGATAGACGGGATGTGCAACGCCCTATAATAACAGTAAAACATATCGATTTTTCGGTGCCGTTAGTATTTACTTCTTATCTACGCAAAAGCCGATAAGTGACCTTTACAGCCGCTCTTATCTTTAATTACAAACAGTATACGTTCTTACTGACTACAGCTCTTAATTAGGTTTGCATGTCTTGAAACAAAAAATAAATCAAAGAAACTGATAATTTAATAAAGAGTTCATTATGTACGTTTTGAAAATAAGTGGGTTAGTTTCAAAATCAATTCTCTGCTACTAGTATGATGATAATAATCTGAAAATGATATATTATTGTAAAAGGTACACTTAAAAGTTGCTAATGCAGTTTTTAATTCGCAGGCAATATGGTAATTGTATAAGTTCAAAGTGAAAATGAAAAGAGCAGTTTCTTTAAAAACAATACTGATTTTAATCATTTTATGCGTGTCCGCGCTGGTTGTTGTTTACATATTCAGTCATTGTTTTGAACTATTGTGTATTTAATACCTAAAGTCACTTGTAGAAATGTATATACTAACAGTCTGTATTTGTCATAAACTTTGACATGTTTACTATCGATAATCAATCTACGTCTGTGTACCGATGATAAAAAAAGCATAACAAATCAACTTGTTACTCTAACATTTGTTAAATAAAATATTTAACAAGATAAGTTTTGTTTTTTGGTGTTTTTTTTCAAATCCAACTAAACATAATCTATTTCTAATTGTTTAGTTTCACAAATGCATAATATAAATAAAACTGAAAATAAAAATATAACACAAATAGTGTATATATATTGATGAAAGCACACCACGGGTAGCCATTATTTGTAATTGCTGGCCTCTTTGATCTAAACAAACATCCTGCTTAGGACATCCAATTAGCCACGGGGTACCGCATAATTAATTGGAGCATTTTTTTATTTCTTTTGATCGCATAATTAATTGGAGCAATTTTTTATTTCTTTTGATCGCAATAAACAACCTGCCATAAATACATTAGCGACTCTTCAACTAATTGGGGTCTTTTTGCATGGCTATATATCTATGTAGGTGCTTTGATTTAAAGTGAAAACCTTATAAAAGCTTATAGTAGAAATAAAAAAAATAGAGTTCTTTTAATAATGTTACATATGCCGTAACAATTATCAACAGTAAATGCTATTTGCGATACAAACTGGAATATAATTGTATCAACATTATCTAAAGGAGAATGTATATACCCATCATGTTGTTAGTGATTAATTTAAAAATCATCATTTACAGTGTTGGACTCTCAAAATATTGATTATTATTTTATAGCTGGTCAAAAATATTAATATAAACCGTTCCTGTTACAAGAAAGTTAATTTAGAACTCTGGTTAAATATGATTAAAATGCAGGGACTTATTTAAGTGTAATATGCAAACCACACTAATACAATCATATAGTCTTTTATTATATACTTCCCAGTGAGAATATAAGAACAAGTAAAACACAAACATGCTCGTGTAACAATTGATTTTAAATGAGATATTAAACTACAGTATGTAATTTCTTAGAGTATAATAACATTACTAACTGCATTGGAGCTACCCTTTAAAACGTCACAGAGCACTAAATAAATGCTAGCGTGAATGCCAATGCATTGTGAAAAGGAGATCATTTGAAAACACCGAACTCAAACAAAAAAGAAAATGTAGCAGACACGGTTCATTAGAGGTAATATGCGATACAACACTTCCCTAACTTACAGCACCGGCTTAAAAATAGTCGTATAGAACCCACAGAAATCAAACGCAATGGCACCGTAGGTCCGCACTGCAACATATTCCGAAATATGAGAATATTTAAAATGTCAAAGAAAAGGACAATACGTAACATCAAAATGTTGAAGACAGGGTTACCTACTTGGAACGGCCAGTTGGCAATAAGGCCTATGTTAAGTGTACACAACCTCGCTATTATCCTGTTTGAAAGCCACAGTAATTGACTAGACTATCCAAAAGGCCCAGTAAGTAATAGTAGTACAGATCCATAAGGAACGATGTTTTACAGACGCCCTACAGTATTTTACGAACGCTAGTATGAATGTAAATACATACTGAAAAGAGGATCTCTGGAACGCACAAGTACAAACAAAATATAAAAGAAGCGGAATCGGTTTTATTGAGTTTGTGTATAAAATATGATATAGAGAAGGCCAGTAGGTGTACCTTTACACTATAGAAAATGTAGACAATGTAACCTATTGGAGGATGAATACCATTTGGTAATTTAGTAAAAAAAACTACAACGATTTAAGAACTATATATATATTAAAAATACTGTTGGAAACTCCCAAGCCTCTTAAGATTTACACAACTATTACACAGCACATGCGAACCTGAAATCAGAAGGTTATCCGTATTCGTCTACAAAGAATTTGAACCACGAATACCTATAAATAAATACTAAAGTAACACATGGAACTTGCCTTAACTTAATATGACAAACTCGATATGTATAAATACCTGTTTTGTAGAAGATCTCTCCCAAAGAGATATGTTAGTTATTTACTTAAACTTGGTATATGGGTGACATATTGAACATTGACAACCCTTTCTTTCCAACTATGGTTGATAGTATTTATCCTAAAGAACTTCAGCTTAATAAAGCAAATATATCTGATAATATCGCTTCTTTTCTTGATTTAGATCTCTCGATTGAAAATGATAAAATTCGTTTTTCTAGAGCTTGTACTCGAGTTGAGGACTTTAATATTCGTAATCTTTGTATATCTAAAAAGTTACTCAATCAGGGTTATCGTTACCATAAACTTCGTAAAACCTTTGCAAAATTTTATTATCGTAACCCTGATCTTCTTTCCAAATATAAAAATAATTTAAGGACTCTTCTGCGACAAGGACTATCACAACCTGACTTCTATGGTGATGTGATTTATAAATTTCGTAAGATTCTTGGTCATGATCTCTTTCATACTATATTTGTTAAACTTGTTAAAAAGTTTATCAAAAGAGGTTATGACCCTATCATTTTGCAAAGTACTGCATGCTTGGTGGTGGACCCTTTTTACAGTTCGCCACTATGCTTTCCTCTTTAATTGTACGATGACCGGACAGGCTGTGGACCCTATGACGACGCCTACCTAAAGCCCATTGGGACGGTGGCGTTTGATGTTTGTCTATGATCTTTCTTGTCGTGCCCTTAATAGTTTATTCTCTTGTTGCTCCGGCTACTGCCAAGTCATTGAGTACCTTCATTGTGTTTTTTTAGGCTATTGTTGTTTTGTATTATATTAACACGAGCATATTTGTGTTTTTCTCATATTGCCTATTGATGCAGCCTTGTTGGTCAGAGATTAGATCATGGCGGGGATTTCTTTATTTACGCTGTCCTGTTTTTGGTGCCCCTAGAACCGGTTTAGACCCCCAGTGGCCTATTTCGCCACTGATCGTTCCAAGGCGATAGCCCTATTGTCAAACAAATTGTGTTTGTGATGTCGCTTGCATTTATTATTACTTTTGCCTTATTGTTTGTCTGTTTGGGTGTTTGTTTCTGTGTTTTGTGGTTGAAAAACCTACTTGAATCCTACTTTTCCTGTCTGCTCTTTTTATATTTCTTTAGTGCATGAACTGTTATAAAAGGTGTAAGGTTTACAGATGATTCTAAGATAAGTGAGAACCACTGCAAACAAACTTCGATAAGTCCATTGTAATGTAGGTAGGGCAGCTTTAGGAGTTTGTTTTATAGCATTAATCTAAAAATGGATTAGTGTTTAGTTGGTTTGGCGCAGTGGATATGAAAAAATACTTCCAAGTGTTGATTTTTCTGAATAAGGTCACAGGTTCGAGTCTTACGAGTTTATTTCTATATATTTTTTTTAATTTTATTTTTAAAAAAAAGTGTTTAATTGATTTTATATGTTTTTAGAAAGTTAATTTGAACGCAGATAGACATATTCTGGCAGTAACAAGCAATAAGGCCCATATGTTAGCTTAAGCCGAAGTTATGTTTACACAAACACGCTATTATACTGTCTTCAACATCCAAATTTAAAAAAGTGTAAATAAAAGAAAATCCCATCAACAGCTTTCTCTAAAATAAAGTCTACATCCATAGAAATTAGCAAAAGATACACTTAAATGTTGTTGTAAAGCTATATAAAAATGCATAATTAGAAAACAAAGCTCAGGATGCATCCAGAATTGTACTGGACAACCACAACAGTTGCAGCGAAAGAGAAAACCAGTCTAGAGTATGACCAAAGAAAACCTGGGACGAACGTTCATGCGCCTATCTCTCTTTGTCCAGGTTTCAGCAGGCGCAATCATAGTGTCCCAAGAAGGTGTTTCTAGCTGTATAGTTAAGAAACATACGAAATAAGTATACAGTTACACTGGGCTCAACTTGTATCGAGTCAAAACATTGTTACCTCAAGGAAGATCCCGTTTTAAAGTTTAAGAGCTATATAATCAATATAAATAAATAAAGTTAATTCAAGCTTACATCTTGACAATTTGGGGGCTCGTCCGGGAAACTTCTGAAAAGGGTAATCAAGGCGGGAACGTTGACGCTGAGCCTGTGTTAAATATAAGAGGTAGTTTGAGACTGCTTATTTGAGACTAGTTTATTGTCATTTCTCGTTGTTGAAATACAAATTTTGGTTTTAAAGATGGACTATGAGAAATTCGAGCTCAGAGCTGTTGGCCTATGTTGAAAGAAGGAGAAGAAATATATTAATAGCGAAGAACATATGCAGAGGCGGAATGAAAGGCATCAGAGGTGGAATGAAGAGAAGTCCGAGGGGAATCGCAGGCATGAGCTTCAGCGCATAGGGAAGGAGCCTGAGCGAATGGAAAAAGAAGCATTATTGAATCAAAGTCCGAGAGGCAATTTTTTGTGTTTATGATGTCGTTTGCATTTTTTATTACTTTTGCCTTCTCGTTTGTCTGTTTGCGTGTTTGTTTTTGTGTTTTGTGGTTGACTGTCGTCCTTGAATGCTGCTTTCCCTGTCCGATATTTTTGTCTTTCGTGAAGAGGGAGGAACAAGAGCGCGAAGCGAGTTTGAGGAGCGAGGAACAAGAGTCGAAGAAGGTTGAGCTGGAGCGAGAGGCAGAATTGAAAAGAGATGAACAAGAGCGTGAGATTATGTTATCTAAACTTCGTGCTTGAACTGGAGTTTTCGGAGATGTTCAAGCCTCGGGTGAAACAAATAGCAAAAGACTTCGGTCGGAAATACGGAATTTCGAAGAAAATAAAGATGGTATGGATGCATACATCGATCGTTTTGAAAGGTTTGTGAGGTGTCAAACCTGGAAAGTCGAAACATAAACTTTAAGTCCGAGCTTGTTGTTAACTGGGAAAGGACTTTAAGTATACACCAGCATGCATCCAGAACAGGCCAGCGATTATCAAGTTTTAAGAATAGATCTCAGTTGAACAGAAGAAGGATTTTTTTTGAAGTTCGGAGAGAGCAAGCCGGAGCATAGTGAAACTGTGTATCAGTTCTTGGCTCGAATAGATGGACACTTTAGTAAATGGACGGAGATGGCCGAGATTGGTAACATATTTGAGATTCTCAACGACTTGATTGTAAGGGAACAGTTTATTCGAACATGTTCAACAGATCTATCACTGTTTTTGAAAGAAATAATGCCAAAGACCAGGGATTAAGTAGCAAAGTTGGCTGCGCACTATATCGAAGCACATGGTGCAGCATTACCTCAAACGGAACTGTGAAGAACAATAGAATAATTCTACGAACAAACCTATGCTAACCTTAGCACCTGTGTTCAAACCACAACCACTTTAACGCACAGAAGTGAAAAGAGGATATGTTGTCTTTGAAACAGATAGGGTCATATAGCTTGAGAATGTAACGATGAAAGTCAAAGGAAGATCAGGATGTGATGCATTGAGCTTTGAGGAGCCATACAGGCGAGAGTACAAAGTATGAAAAAAATAAATTCAAGTAAATAGGAGGAGTACAGATAACCAAAAGAGGTACGCATCCGGTGACAGAAAAGACTCAGCTTTATGTACGACTATGCCAGTGGATTAAAACGCATGGAGAGATTGTGTTGAAGACCGGCAATTGAAACTTGCGAACAGAAAGTAACAGATAATTGCCGGAGAATGGACTACCGATTCTGTTGAAGGTGACATAAGTTAGAATTGATGCTAGGTTATGTTGGGGATAGGGAAGTTCAGGTGTTGAGAGATACGGGTTGTGAATTAGATTAGCAGCAAGACGGCGAGACTTGGTTCAAGATGAACAAATGTTGGACAAAAGATATGTTAGTATAGCTATTGATGGATGATTGGTTCAAGCAGCCAAAATTAAACTTGATACACCCTACTACATCGGTGAAGTTTGTCATGGTGTTGAGCTCGGTAATTTGTGATCTAGTGATAGGAAACATAGCTGGCGTGCTTGATAAGGCGGGCCTTGAATTCACCAGGCATTCTTGAGAATGTTCTTAGAATTAAGCCCAAGTATGCACATTTCAATCACACGTATTTCTATAAGTCTAAAGGATAAAACTTTATAACAATCTGCTAGGTATATTTATGATACATACTAATAAATAGAAATCTTCATACGATTGTTTATCTTTAAAGGTCATGGGAATATTTGAGAACTAAATTTGAATCCTTGAGCTCAAGTCTAAGAATAAACTGAAGACCGTTTGGTGAATTCCAGGCCAGATGGAACATGGATGAGTAGGGACAAGATATGTTCTCCAGATGAGATCGACGCTTCGGCAGTTATGACCAGAGCTCAAACTCTCAAAGAAAAAAGCCGATCACATCGCTCAAAGTTCTTGAAATCCAAGACAACGAATTAAGCTCTGATCAGTTAAATAAAGCTCAAAAGGAAGACAAGGGTCTAGACAAGCATATGCCCATAACTAGAAAGAGCTGAACACAAAGAGAGGTCATAGGTATAGATATGAGGTAAAGAAAGAGGTTCTGTTTAGGTAGAAGATCTGACAATATTAGCAAAAAAAGGGGGCTGAACATTACCACCGCTACATGGATAAAACCTTAACAGCAGATGTACGTATCGGTGAATTGAGCGTTTCGACATTTTGTATCAGTTATTTTGTAATACATTTATATGTATGAAGAAGTTAAAACTATTTAATGATTACTTTGGTGATGATTGTTTTGATTCATATGCATAAATAAAATAAACTTCGAGTTATGCTTCGAGCAGTATGATCTATGAGCTACACAAACGTCTGTCTGATCATTTTCCCGCCTCATGCCAAACAGATAATCAAAGTTTAGGGAATACTCATAAAAACAGACCAAATCCCCACCCCACCCTATAACAACTTGTCATTAATCACCGAGGTTACGGATCCTTTAAAGTTGTATGAGACGAATTATATTGACATAATTTCACTAAAACAAAGATATTAATGTATTGTCAAGACTCCGACTTGTCAAGGCTCCGACAATGTCATATAGAAATAACAATATCTTTTAAACGTGCAAAGAACAGTTCTGGAATCGGTCTTGTATTGACATCGAATTACATCGACTTATCTTGAAGAGACTGAGACTTTCAGAATCCCACCGGGAGCTCAACTTTTAAGTGAAAAAGTGTCGAATCTTACGGATGGCGGAAGGTATACAACTTACTGGTTCTACCCACGAACAATGGGTGGTCTGCCTCTACCACACACACTAAAACAAATCTACCGTCACATATGGCCCAAAATGTGTTAAAATGACGTAACACACCATCAAAACAAACAAACCTAGAACAGCATGAAAATGCTCATTAAAAAATATAAATACTCTACTGTAGAGCAAGAGTACAAGGTGTAAATTAATGCAGCGCATGTTTTGCCTATTTTCTTTCTTTTGATACTGTCACGTCAGTGGTTTTGCCTGATAGAATTAATCTTAGGTTTCAACCGAAACATGCTCTTTATTTAAACTAATAGATGTAAGATCCCCTCAAACCCTTTGACATGTGGGTGCTATATTGCACGACTGACTCTTGATACCATAATGGGACAGCAACACATACATTTAAACAGGCTTATTTTCTCTTATTATATTTCAGCTCAGATATGCCCCTGTCCGACCCCAGCCACCCCTCAATTCATCTTGAGCAGTGTTGATTTTTACGTACATAGGACTATAAGAGGACTCCCAATAGTACCCGCTCAAACGAATACGCGCCTGTAGATCACTCCCAATAGTACCCGATCCAACGAATATGCGCCTGTAGATCACTCCCAATAGTACCCACTCCAATGAATACGCGCCTGTAAATCACTCCCAATAGTACCCGATCAAACGAATACGCGCCTGTAGATCACTCCCAATAGTACCCGCTCCAACGAATACGTGCCTGTAGATCACTCCCAACAGTACCCGCTCAAACGAATACGCACCTGTAAATCACTCCCAATAGTACCCGCTCCAACGAATACGCGCCTGTAGATCACTCCTAATAGTACCCGCTCCAACGAATACGCGCCTGTAGATCACTGGCAATAGTACCCTCTCCAACGAATACGCGCCTGTAGATCACTCCCCATAGTACCCGCTCCAACGAATACGCTCCTGGATCTTTTTACAATATTGCCATAGCCATCCGTAATGCTTCACAAAGCCTAAAATTCATTTTGACCCCTCTCGAGTGCATTGTAAAATATAAAACAACATGGCGGCGTTATTGTTAGAAATTGTCATCTGCGCATGTATGTTCCTCGGATTCGGATGTACCAAGTAAAGCTTAGGGTATGCAGGGTGGAGTTGTTGTTCAATGTTTAGGACCTCCAGCAATCGATCATACTTACCTTTTATTTTGGAATGAAAACCATTTTATCTAGCAAATAAAAAGTAGGTAGTAGGTAAATACTATATTGCCCTTATATTTTGTTATTTACACCACTATTAGTCAATTGATTTTTTAAGTCACACTACCCTATACAATGCATGTTCCGCCTTCGCCATTTTAGTTTTCGACTGTCAATAAAATTACAGGTAAATATTGGGGGTCAAAATGAATTTTTGGCTTTGCGAAGCTCAGCCCATTCATTCTATTCTATCATATCAGGTATGAAAACATACAGAAAGTAATAAAAAAATCTCGATTCATATTCGACATCAAGGCACCCTGAGAAAATCATTGTTTTCTAAGCAATTACTGTCTCTTGTTAATAAAAGCGCTATGCAATTACTAGTTCAAATCCAATGGATAAATGTTTGGTCCCGGGGGTTAGCGCTTCGGCATTTGGAGCTTTTGTTTAGTGTGTGTAGCGCTTCGGCATTTGGAGCTTTTGTTTAGGATGTGTGGGTTTGTGTGTCTGTGTTCAAAGCAGTTTCTGGAGTTTTGACCCATTTGAATCTGAAACGCTCCTTGACAGGGTTTGACTGCATTTTTGTCTTTCATAGTTACTTATTTCTTTCTTTGATTTAATTATGCCGATTTGTACATCGTAGAGTAATGTTTACACGAAGTATTTTTGATTGTGGTCATTTTGTTATCGAAAGACCAACCGTCGCCCTCCATTCTCAAGGCAGAATCAATGTTGTCTGATTTTGTTATAGCCACCACCTTTAGACCCATTTCATCCGAAGTAAACTAATTTTACAAATGTAGCATTATTTATATATATACCTCGTCGTCAGTAGGTTTAGAAACGGTGTTCATACGTCGTAAAATGTGGCATAGTCACTTTAAATGGATTGTGAGATTGGACTAATTACACATGAGCTGATCAATAACGGCCATGCACAGCTGTTAAAAAGGATTTACATAGCTGTTAACCTTTTAATAAATAACGTTTGCTAGGAAAAAAACAGCAAATATTTTAATAACGGCAATTATAATAAGAACAAGCGCTGGTATAATGAATATTTTAACAGTTTTGTTAGATTTAAGGACATTAAAAATATCTAACAATAAGTCTAAACTATTTATTAGATAAATATTCAAGGCTTAAATAAATAATTACTATACATAATAGAAATGAAACAAGTAAATATGGATAAGGTATGCAAAAACCTCGCAAAATTAAAAAAAAAGATATATAGAAAATTCGTCAAAAGGGAAAAACTTCAACCTTTTTAAAGATGACCTATCATTCATAAAATATCAAATTAACAGAAGCAATTATATTTATTTATTTAAATTCCGTACGACTAACCATAGGTTCCCCGTTGAAACTGGCAGATTTACTAACACTGCGTATAACCTCAGACGTTGTACACTTTGCGATTCCGACACAGGTTACAACTTATTAAAATGTCCACATTTTGATAAAATGCGCAAACATTACATACCGCGTTATTTCTATCAGGACACGAATGTCATTAAATACAAGGAGCTTTTAACCCATCCCGCAGTCAAAGTCCAAAAAAAACTAAGTGTCTTCGTCAGAATTCTTTTACAAAATGCCAAGTAACGTCGTACATGAGACGTATTTTATTGATAATGCTTTCCCCCTTCACATTTAACATATGTATTGATCCTTGTATACCGTTTAGTTGTACCATTTGTATTTATGTAATGTACCTTTCTCTCTTGTTGTAACCCATGTTACCTGAGATTGTATATAATGAAAGATTTGTTCTGTTCTGTTCTGTTCTGTTTAATATTCAGCAAGCACGTTCAAACAGAATATAATCATGATAATGTTGTTCGCTCGGATTTTTTAGACACAAACATTAATAAAATTAATAAACTAAATAGATTACAGTTGAAAATAGATGATATACTTAAAATGATGAAAACAATCTAAAAAAAAATAATTATAATTTAAATCTTGATATATAAATATCGGAAAGTGTAAATATTCTATGGTTAAATATGATGTTTTAGTCATGACAAAGGCTATTGTCCAGTGCCCGTATTCATAAAGCAATTAAGTGGAAAATATTTCTTAAGTTAAAATTAAGAGGTTTACATATTTTTAAGTATCCGTATTAACCATTTCACTACAAACCATCTATATATTTCAAGATAAATATTTAACTGTAAGTTTATTGATCCATAGCCTTATTAACAATATTAAGACAACGTTTTAAACCAATAAAAAAAGATGTTTAAAAAATGATCAAATTTGACTTAAGATATTGCTGAAAAGCTTGATGAATATGGACCAAGGTCTACTTACATAATTTATTAAATGTTTTTATTTAACTGTATTTAACTGAAAGCTCTTAAACGTGGAATCGGTGTCTCAAAAGTGCTAGGATTGATTGTTTAGTTTGACTGTTTTGGATAGTCGGCGTGGTGTTCCAGTGTGGCAGCACACAGATGAGCATATAGCATTCTGGGCCTGAAGTTAAGGACCTATTTCGAGCCTATTGTATTAGGGGCATAGGGGGTTGGTGTGTGTGAGTGGGGGGAGAGATTGTGAGACAGAATTTGTATAGGTAACAGTAAATCACTGTTAGACATGCAAATTCATGAGAAAACGATGTTATTCAATTGTGCATCAAATGATGAAACCCACTTAACATGCTTAAAACAGTGAAATATGAGTCTTGGTTCGGTCATTTCCGTTCAGCTCGATGTGTCTCGTAGATTTCCGTAACCGTTTAAAATACGAATTACGGAAATCGACGAGGTAGTTCCGTTGTTCGATGGCATATGTTGAAAACCGAAAAGACATACGCCATCATTAACCGACAACTTTATAATATAGGACTCTACAAGGCAGTTACAATAATCCTTATGAGCTTTATTGGGTGAGGTGACAATAAAATATTGAATTTATTTAAATCGTAGAATAAAATTGATAAGATGCCCGGCAGAGCCTCGCATCACATACTTTATTCAACTCGTTTAATGCTTTCATAATTAAATATGCACTCATGTAAGAATTCATATTTAAATTAGCACTTGTGTAAAATCTTGGTGGTGGACCCTTTTACAGTTCGCCACTATGCTTTCCTCTTTAATTGTACGATGACCGGACAGGCTGTGGACCCTATGATGACGCCTACCTAAAGCCCATTGATATTTGTCTATTTTCTTTCCTGTCGTGCCCTTAATGGTTTATTCTCTTGTTGCTCTGGCTTCTGCCAAGTCATTGAGTACCTTCATTGTGGCTTTCTAGGCTATTGTTTTTTGTATTATATTTACAAGAGCATATTTGTGTTTTACTTATATTGCCTATTGATGCTGCCTTGTTGGTTAGAGATTAGATCATGGCGGGGATTTCTTTATTTACACTGTCCTGTTTTAATGGGATGACAGTAGGGTAAGTGTGAGGTTTGGTGCACCCTAGAAACGGTTTAAACCCCCAGTGGCCTTTGTTGCCACTGACCGTTCCAAGGCGGTAGCCCTATTGTCAACCCTTTTGTGTTTGTGATGTCGTTTGCATGTTTTATTACTTTTACCTCCTCATTTGTCTGTTTGCGTGTTTGTTTTTGTGTTTTGTGGTTGACTGTCGTCCTTGAATGTTGCTTTCCCTGTCCGATATTTTTATATTTCTTTCTATATATACGTGTATCGTTTTCTGATTTCTCTGGATGTGGACTTTATTGTTAGAGAGCTCCTTTTGATTGGGATGTACTTTTATTTATACTGTCTTGTCAATTTGAGCGCTGAAGACAGGATAATAGCGAGGTTGTGTACACATGATATCGATTAAAGTTAACCATTGGGCCATATTGCCTCCTGACCATTCCAAGTGGGTAAACATGTCTTCACCAATGTTTGTGTTGTGCATTGTCCTTTTCATTGCATATTTAATTTCCTTTTTGTTTCTGGTAAGGTGCAGACCTACGACGTCATGCGTTTGGGTGCTGTGGTTTCTATAGGATCATTTTTCTAAATCAAGTTCAAACATGATATTTATTATACCCACGTTTTTGAAAAAAAAGGTATATTAAAATCGCCTCCGTCCGTCCGTCCGTTACCTCATCTCCTCCTAAACCGCTGAACGGAATTCAACCAAACTTAGGGTATGACATCAACATGTGATGACGGCGTGCAAGAGCACTATTTTTGGCTCCGAGCCCAGGGGCCCTCAGTGGGGGTCAAAAGGTCAGATAAATTAAAAATTCAAATACAATGTCATTTTTTCATATTTTTGCTCATAACTTGGTATATATAATTGTCTATAAAAGATAAACAACATATCAAGCGATTTTTATATTTCGCAACTCGAACGTCTGCCCTGGGGACCAGGGTGGGTGGAGCTGGCGGGATTTGGGGTAATTTTTTTTTTGATTTTTTTTTTTGTAATTCTGTCTCAAATGAAACATTAAGATGATGGTTCTGCACCCAGGGTCCCTCAGTGGGTCAAAAGGTCAAATACACTAAACATTCCATTACACTGTCATTTTTCCATATTCTTGCACATAACTTGGTTTGTTTCCTCCTATGTTATAGTTGGGCCTGGAGGAAGGGGCATCAAATATACTAATAATGCAATTACGGTGTTTTTCATACTTTTGCACATTAATTGGTATAATAGTCTAATAAAGAGATACACAGCATGTCAAACGATTTATTATTTAAAACTCGGACGTCTTCCTTGGGGTTCGGGTTGGAGGGAGTGGGTGGTGGGTGGAGGGTAACAGGGGGTCAATTTATTTAAAAAATATTTCTCAAATGAACATTTTGATGAACGGATTACATTGTATATACTGTGGGGCTGTGTGTGGTGGGGGAGGGGGAAGTGACATGTGTGAATACTGTGTGGGTATTTTACGTCGGCCGCGCCGTCGAATTCGTTCTAGTTCTATATGTTACATGTTTGCTTTTCAATATAATTCCATCATTAACATTTCTGGCTATTGCTACTTAAATAGTTATAATTAAAGTGAAATGATTCGATGTCACCACCGAGTAATTATGCCGTCACCACTTTCACCAACAGTAAGTCATTATTTATGTTGGTACTCCCTTTGTTCAGTTGTAATTTAGAGGAATTTGATTGACGCCAACAGTAAGTCATTATTTATGTTTGTACTCTTTTCGTTCAGTTGTAATTTAGAGGACTTGAGGAGTGATGCCAACGTCGGGAACCTTATAGTTCAATTGTAATTTAGAGGAATTTGATTGACGCCAACAGTAAATCATTAGTTATGTTGGTACTCTTTTTGTTCAGCTGAAATTTAGAGGAATTTGACTGACGCCGACGGTAAATCATTATTTATGCTGGTACTCTTTTTGTTCAGCTGTAATTTAGAGAAATTTGACTGACACCAACAGTAAATCATTAATTATGTTGGTACTCTTTTTGTTCAGTTGTAATTTAGAGGACTTTGATGGACGCCAACAATAAACCATTATATATGATGGTACTCGTTTTGCTGAGCTGTAATTTAGAAAACTTTGATTGACGCCAACAGTAATTCATTGTTTATGTTGACATCTTTACTGTTCAGTTGTAATGTTGAAGGATTGACTACAAGACAGAGTTATTAATTATTAGGTTTATCTACTAGTTCAATTGCAACTGCATAAGCATGTGTACAATAAAGCAGGTATCACATATAGTTATTCATACAAAACGTATGTGTTGTATTACTTTCAGGTCCTGTGCAGATTCATTACCATCAACTGTTCAGTTAACTACAGCACTGAAGCCCAAGATCTTAGAAGATGTCGAGGTTACGCTACATTACGAAAAAACGTATCGTTTTAGCATGCGCGTGTCTATTCGTTATAGGCTTAATCCATGTACTCTTGAAAAAAAGATTTAAATTAATTGAAGGTATAACAGTTACGGCAGTGTGTGAAGAATCAGGCAGAATTTTGCCAACTGATATAAAAGCGTCTATAATTATGAAAAACGAAACAATAGACACTATGATAGTACAACTGAAAAAGTTAAATGAATCATTTTTCCCCAATTATTTCTGGAATATGACCATGTCCCAGTTAACTAGACATTTAAGGAAAAAAGGAAAAGCGTTATTCAGGTATACATCAATATTTTATTTAGTTTGAACTACTAGTGCTGCTCCTTTATTGTGGCTGCTGATATCACTATATTGATACTACTACTACAACTACTGCTAATGCTGTTACTACTTATACTACTACTACTACTACTACTTCTACTACTACTACTTCTACTACCACTACCACTACCACTATCACTATCAATATAACTGCCTCTGTCACTGCCACTACTACCACTACTACTACTATTACTACTACTACGACTACTGCTGCTACTACGACTACTACTACAAATGCTGCTGCTACAAATAATGATACTGCAACTGCTGCTACTATTGTTGCTGCTGCTGCTGCTGGTACTACTACTACTACTACTAATAATAATAATAATAGTGCTGCTTCTATGTCTAGTACTACTGCTACTGCTTTTTAAAAGTACATACATGTATTTTATTTATTTTTTTAATTTTTCAACAATCATTCACAACATATTCATTATAATATTGAAAAACTCCGTCATGCCTTTCACTTTTAATATCAGTTTTGTACTTAAATACATGAACATCAACTTTTATCATTTGTGTTGTATGTGTGTTATTCTGTGTTTCTTTTCATGTATGACCATCAGCGAAGGCAAATCGTCAGTATTACCCATTTGGCCGATGTTTCACGGGAATATTCACCAGTATTCTCTATATGACCCCGACGATCCTGATATTGAAGCCTTGCTGATTGACATGGCCACGTTACCCATTTTGAAAATTGGTATATATAAATGTCTATATAGCTGGTGATATGTCTGTTTACTGGTACGTCCGTCCGTCTAATCGTCCATCTAATTGGCAGTAACGAGTATTTATAAATCTTTTGTATGCTCCCCAAAATTTTCAGCACAGCATATAGTCGCCGCTTTGTTCCTCCGTCCTCTGTCCTTCCGTCCATCCGTCCTTCTCTTCTGTCCGTCCCATTCTTGTCCGGAGCATACCGTCAAAACTACGTATGGGACTGCAATGAAACTTCACACAATGGTAGAGTTTAATGAGAGGAAGTGCAGAGTGCAAGAAACGTAACTCTGTCTCTATTCAAATTAGAGTGATTGCCCGTTGTAATTTTATATAACTTAGAATGTATAACGTTTTATATTAATTTATAACTGCAGCAAGAACGATTGCAGTCTGCCAGAGCAATATAAATCACATACCTGCATGTACTTTTGCAGAAATATGTTTGGTATTTGTAGGAGTAAAAGTTACTGAAACCAAATTCATTTTATGTGAATTAGTAGTTTGTGATAATCTAGACGTGAGATATGAGAATCATGGCTCTTATGATAGTATGTACCTACCATAGAGCCATGATTCCTTGTTCTTTAATTATCCACAGGACCCCGTACCGACCTCTTACGCACTTTTCCGGCGAGGTTTCTGAAGGCATCACGCAATGACTGCATAAAGCACCACCGTATTGCAATAGAACAAACTTAAATAACACAACTGCATGCCGAAGACTTACCAAATTGAATAATTTCCATTAAATGCTGTTTCTCAGTAAAAACGAAGCATTTGAAATTTTCAAATAATCGAATTCATAATTAAAAAGGCATATATATTTTTACGTACGGTAAACTATATGAATATTTTTACGTACGGTAAACTATATGAGACACACCAAATTGATCGTTGTTTCAAGTTAACTATGGCAATGTTCATAATGCAAGTCGCTGAATATAGTATGTGATTTTTTTCTGTGTAACAATTGTGTTGATTAAGAAAGTTCTTTACACACCAAAGTGAAAAATACATATTATTTTGATTCTCCTATATTGTGTGACATGACACCAACAACAGACAAATGGGAAAATAATTCAAAGCATAAATATAAGCAAGATAAAACACCCATCTTTTAAACATGTTTGTATAGAAATTGATTGAAACAACGATTACACAAATATTACAACTGGACAAAACAATTGTTTCTTCTTCAAACTAATTGGTTAATGCAAAGAAAATGAAAGAAAAAGATGGACATAACTGAAGACAAAGAATATGTTTTTGTAAAAAAACAAAAGTTCAATCATTATAAATCAATTGGCGGTTTCATCAGCCTATTATGTGACGTATGTTACGTGAGGGTTTCATGTATACCGGATTACAGAAGATCGACAAACATCATATTTATACATTTTCATTTCTTGACAAAAGGAACAAAGAAAGTGTTCATATAAGCATATCTAAACATATTTCCTCCCCCTCCATCCCCCCCCCCCCCACACCCACCCCATTCCTCCCACCAAATAAATCAATAGTACAAATAAAATTAGCAATCCTAAATAATTATAGTATAACAATTGTAAAGCATGACTACATACATAATTATGTATTTATACAATGCCATCTGTTAAATGTATAAGCTCGAATATATCAATAGTAGCATATGTTTCATTAATTAACATTTACGTATATGCTGAATACTAGAGTTGCAAACCAGTTGTCAAAGTAAGGGTAATCACTTATGTCAGTTATATTCTCTTCTAAATGTTCATGAACTACTTATTTTCGGCTATAGTCTATGTTTTGAAATATTAATGTATGTTTAATAAAAGTGCCGTATGGTTCATTAGAGATGTAATTCAGTCTGTAGACTACTATGTATTAATCTGCTTGACTTAAATTAGTTTTTAAATTTAACCAAACACATTGTCTTTCAGTATGTATCTTATTAGATTGTATATGTAAATACCAATGTAATTGCAATCCGTGTAAGGTAACGTATGTTACATGACGTATGTTACATTTTAGTTTTGTTGAAGCATTATTTTAAGAATCACACAGAGAACAGGTCAACTACTTATATCTATGATTAGGGTAGTACAGCAGGTTTTACGAAAATACAACATTATTTTTTTAATAAGCTTGGAACATAGCAAAAGGGATGGTCACGTATATTACATCCTTAAAATGCCTTGATTGTTATAAATCATTTAAGCCTATTTAAAAAGAATCGGCTGAGATAATTTTAACTTCAAATGAATATAGTGTTCATGGGTCCACATTAATATGTTCGGCAATGTGTATGTCTCATTAAAGCTAGGGTATGTAGTCTATGATACTCTCAAGTTATGGTAACGTATGTTTCATTCATTTTGGCGACATCTTTGAAGAAAAAAATGTCTTAACATATTCTAAGACGTTTTACTTGTAAGTTTAACATGATATTCCAACTATTCTAAAGTTTATGATATTTATCTACAATGTATGATTTATACGAATTATCTACTTAATTTTCAAGTGTCAAATTTGTTACTGGCGACAGTAACGTATGTTACATATTAATGTGTTTGACTCAACATAATAAACACAACTTGGAACAAACTGTTAGTGCTCCGACATACTCAACATAATTTCATTGCAAATGTACACTGACCGTGATTGTTATACTATTACTAGTAACAAGTATAACTACGGCGACAACGATTCACGGTTTTACTGAAAAATAGCGTAAAAATATCGAAAAACAGTAGTTCGTTTATGTCGTGCTCGGCCGTTTCCAAAGGTCCATTATCATACTCTTTTATATGTATAGAGCGCCATAACCTTGGTGTTTCTTTTTCCCCATATTAACCAGAATCAAACCCGACATGTAGTTTGATACCAAACAGCTTCATAGCAAATACATACTGAAGAAAGCAACGTTAATAACATAATTATCAGCTTATAGACAAAATTAAACAGATTATTATTTTTTTGCTTTTTATGTTACATTATGTTTACTATCATGCTTTGTACGAGCAAAACATATTGTCTTTTGCATGTACCTTTGAGTGTACCTTTGCGTGTACCTTTTTTTTCGCCTTTCAGGTGAAAACGGAGTTGGAGCAGAATTGAAACTTGATGTATGGTTCAGTAACGGCGGGAAGGCTATAATGAAACCCATGAAGTATGCCCTTTATTCTTGAATATCGAAATAATGAAATTAATTTATTCCTCCGTGAATGTTACATTTTGTATCTATTTTTTTCATTAGTAATGTTAACTCTTAGTTATCAACATTGTCGTTAATATTACAGATCTAAGAGGTAGTGATTGGGCATTTACTCAAATCTCACATAATCTCGTATGAAGCAAGGTAAAACTTCAAAATCTTGTTCTTTATTTTCTCTTCTTATATTTAAGACAGAAAGAATTAGTAATATAACTAGTACACCCTTGCTATTATTTTCTTTAATTTGAGACCAGTTGCAGACTTCTGCTGTGAAAATGAGTTTTCTTTACAGTTCCAAATGTTAACATATCTGCAACAACAACAACAACAACAACAGGAAGTAGCATAACATAGTCCATAGTCGGACTTTTTAAATATCATGTGTTGACGTTGTTAGTAAACATAAAAATATTTTACACTACATTCCAAACATAAATGTCTTCAATTCGAGACCATTCACAGACTGGTGCTGTAAGAATTTTTTTTCTTTTGTTTATTTTTTTTTTTATTTTATATCGTTTATTTACCGAGATACAGAGATACTCTATCTAAGAACTAGCGTTTCGTCTCACATCACCATTAATTGTCTATAGGGTCCCAACGTAATGTTTTTGTTCGTGGCATAACAATAAACAAAATGTACATGTCTGTATGCTTAAAGTCTTCATTGATCCAATATCTGCAATTTAAAACACAATTAGCAAATATTTACCAGGTTGAATATTTTAAATTTCATGTTTGCCTGTTAAAATCAAGCGTAATAAAATGGCAAAAATACAACCCGTGGTGATTAGACCCATGGTGTGTAAAATGAGGAAAAATTAGCTAGAAAGCTTATATCAGCAAGAAATTTTCTGTGATCTCTTCTAAAATGCAGTAGATTTAGAACCGGATAACGATACATCAATGAATGCAATGGAAAGTCCTGTAATAAGTAGATAAAGGGAACTGTTTTTGTTATCTATCCCCTTCAAGTTTTGAGACTGTAGTGAAACTTCGTACAATGTTAGAGGGCATGAGAGAAAGTACAGAGCACCATAACCACAACTACACTACTCACCTTTTATAATCGATCACTTATCAAATAATTATATATTTTTTAATAATTCATTTTTTCATTTGAAATTTTAACTGGCGTCGTTTAACAAATATCGCTAGCGATTTATAAAACTTAATCTGCCTTGATTGGACTAAAACCTTATTGATAAACTTATACAATATGAGTAGGTATTTCGGTGATTTCCAGTTTTTAGTATTCGTGTTATTTTCAAAAAACCTGGGTGACCGATTATAAAAGTTGAGTAGTGTATATTTCATTCAAATTAGAGTTATTGCACGTTGTAATTTTATACTTATAATTAATGCAGCTCTATATAGTCTGACATACTTAGTGCTGGTATGTTAAACCCAATAAAGTCACGTCTAATTCTGCTAAATAATTAGTTATGAAAAGTGGTTTGAATTTTTTTTTTTAAATATATTTGCACTTTTGGTTTGTCATTAAACCAAACAATACATTGAGGCGATACTGTTTCCGGCGAATTTGATGCCTTGCATTTTCTCTTTTTATTTTTGCTTTATTTAATACAATGTGGATAGCTGTTGTTTTTTTTTCCAGAATTGCGAGAACTCAGGAGGCTAGCCCTGATTTGGAGATCATTGACGACATTGAACGACATTTTGCTGAAATTGCAGCATTTCATCTTGACAGGTAAAACATTGCTATAGTCTGATCGACGAAATACTCACTTTTATCCCACGTTATCATTTTTAATTCTCTGTTATTGTTTTGTTTTTAGTAGATTAGGGGTTCACCACCCTTTCTGTTGTTTTTTGTCTCTTTCATTGTAGTTTCAAGTCCTTGTTTGCAGTACAGTGCGGACCTATGATGCCATTGCGTTCGGACGCTGTGGTTTCTCTAGGACCCTATATATCATTTTGAATAAATGGATGGGGTCATTAATATTATTTAGAATATTTGGTCTATGACAACTTATCACAATGTTCTCCAAATGGGATCCGGGGGTCAAGGACGGTCTCTGTGGGTTGCTGGAAATATTTTGTGATGGTGGGGTGGTGGGTGGTGTGGTGGGGAGGTCTTATGCATTTAGGCATTTTTTTATTGTTGGGGTGTCATAATGCCTTGTTCGAGTAGTTTATTTCAGACAATCGTTTCTCCAACTTTAACATAAACGTTTTAATAATACGTACATAAATTACATGTCATTAGATGTGAAGAAATTGGTAAATAAATATAGTTCAGTTTCGAAACTCGATGGAGAATATAAGAATCGTTCATGGGTATCCGGTGAAGATCGAGAATTCCAATTCGAGGTATAATGATTTTTGCGAGGCTCTGCCGAGTTTCCAATTAAAACAGTTATACCGAGGCTTGGAATTTCCATATCTGATGCTTGATTCTTTTCTTGTATATCATTTATATTCTGCGCGTTGACGTCGCCAACTACTAAAGTTTTGCATGTTTATTTACACAATGACGCCATGCAACTGCCATTGTTGATATCAGCGAGTGACTTTTATCTTCCCCCATGTGTAAGATCAGTCTTTCCATCACCCATGTAAAACGCGTATAACCATATCCGGTATGCAAGAAATAAATATTGTATAGCCAAAATGCTATTTCGATTGGACTATTCCCATGTAAACTCTTCGCTAGAAAATTAAGAAATCTAAAATAACTTCATTTAGCCATAAAAGTTTGCTATAAAATGTTCAGGGTTTCTTAATTTACATTTGTCTAACACAATCAAACCATGTTGGGATACAAATTCTGAAAAACAACAAAAAAATTCTAATTGTTGAAGCAGGAGAACTTTGCATTGAAAATGACCCCTAATAAACAACGTGACAGTTTTATTTCTCATATGATTTGAAAAGTAAGGTATTTAATTTAACCACTATAATGTATGTTTCTCTGATATACAACTTATCTACGTAATAATTATATGTTGTATGAAAAGATCAGCGCCCGAACAACAGTTCTCCGTTCATAGTTTACTTTGATTAGTATACATTTAGGTCGTAAACCATTTATTTGACAGAAACATTTACGTTCGCTGTGTCAATCACATGACCAATCACATGACCAGCGTCTGGATGTTGTAATGTTTAGGAATTTGACTCGTATCCATGTATGTTATATATACGAGTATGTATATGCAAAACAAGGAATTTTATACTGCTACAATTAAAACATATTTTAGTTTGATATTTTAGTTTGCCCAACCCATGGATATACAAGTATGTAGATCTATGCCCAAACCCGATGTTAAATTCTTCCGATTGGTTGGTAGTAGGATACATATGTTTTCTTCTTCCTTGTATGAATATAGGCCCGGATGAAATACATAATAAAACAGCGAAAATAATCGATGGCATCCTCTACGGATGGAGCGCCACCTCGTGAATAACAAGGGTAGTAACTAAAATCTTAGCAATTAGAAATAAGCGTCTCTGTCACAATGAGGAATCGTATAAAATGCGGATACCAAAGGATACAGCTAAAAAAATAATAATCATATTTTTACTGCAAACAAGTTCAGAGTCCGGCCGATGTCTTTTTGACCGGTCATGTTCGGGCAAACAAACACACTTTTAATTATGCCTAGTATACGATCTATGAGGGCTACAATATGAATGAACCTTGTGGTATCTGTTTTAGTTGAATGCATTATAATTACAGCATGATGTGTGGTTTGTTGATGTAAAATTAAACGTGAGTTGTATTTGGTGTGGCAAGGACAGGGAATACAATGGAAAAGTTATGCAATAAAGATGAAATATTATTATTTGAAACTAAACATGTAAAAGTGTTTTGCTATTGCCAGAACTTCGATATATCCATAATGTCTTTATTTGAAATATAGAAGGAGCTGGCCGCGGTACTGAAACAAATCGCTATAGCCGACAACTCGATATAGTTATGTTTAACAAGAGCACCGCCTAGCGGGGCACATACACCCGACGTTTCATTGTTGCAGACCTAATACCTGCATTCATTGAATCACGCTGAATATGTGTATACAAAGATTCATTGTTGTACACCTAATATTTTAACAGTTATTAGACACCATCACTTGAAAAAGGCAACGTTATGTTCCAGCTTAGACATTTTAACAAAGGGGAATAGTACAAAAAGAATGATGAAATGGTGATTTATTTGCCTTTATGGGATATATTCATTGAATCCTGCTTAATGGGTGTACACACTTTCATTGTTGTAGAATATACATTTTGAAAAAATACTTTGAAAGTTATTAGCAACGGGAAATGTTAAGTTTCAGGTTAAACCTTTTTTCAAAGGGGAATAATTAAAAAAACATGAAGTACAGAGTTATGGGCCATTTTAGATGTAGTCATTAGATGATGCTGAAGATATGTGCGAAGTTGCATTGTTGTACACCTAATACTTCGAAAATTATTAGCCACAATCACTTGTACAAGGCAAGGCTAAGTTCCAAGTTAAACCTTTTTACACATGGAATAATTAAAAAAAATATGAACCAGAGAAAAATGTGCCTTTATCAGATAAATTCATTTGCTCATGCTGAATATGTGTACATAGTTTCACTGTTGTAGACCTTATACCTTGAAAGCTATTAGCCATACTCACTTGTCAGGTAAATGTTAACGGACAGACAGACGGAAGAACAACGCTAAGACATATTTCCATATTCGTTACTTCATCGCGCCTTAGAGTCCCGACAACACAAAATTGCATTCGAAATCAAAGATATCATCCAAATTTTTCAATGTCACTCAGCCGATTGCTCCATCAATAATTTATGTACATGAAAGCAGTGATAAAACCTTCATCTGCATTTTAAAAAACAAACATTCAACGCAAAGTATACATCTACACGTGTGGCTAAGGGCTATATTGTTTACATAGCAACAGTGCACTACTTTCTGTGCCGTTGCCTTCCGGCGATCAAAATGTCCAGATTTTGAACATAGCGAAGCCTCGATATACACACGATGCGTGATCCCGAAGGATGGCGGGATTGGCCGAGTTTTCACGATTGCACTACCACCAGATCGAATGAGCTAGACAGAAACATGTTTTGTAATGCCTTTTTTATAAAGAGTTGCGTTAGAGTGTTTTGATAAATGCAAAATATAAGACCTGAAGCTCTTGCAGTTCCAGAGATTTTTTTTTTTAAAGAAATCTGATTTTTATTAACTCTATTAACAGGAAATATAAACGTGTTCGCACTGATACCATGGACTTTTTTTGCTTCACTACATTGTTCTCAGTAACATGATATCAGTAAGAATTTGTCCCTTGAAATGGCAACAAAACCTGTATGGTTCATGATCCATAATACTGTATTTTTTTATTATTATTATTGATTATATACCTGCAACATGTGTTTATCTAAAAAAAACATTTATCAAATTTGTATTTGTGTTCCTTAATTGTAACGTGTGATGCAACATGTGTTAATCTCACAGTTTTCTGTCAAATGTATATTTGTGTCCATCATTGTTTCAATGATTGAGTAATGGTAGTGCAGGTAGTGGTACAGGTAGTATTGGTAGTGATGGTGGTGGTGGTGGTGGTCTTAGTGATGGTGGTGGTAGAATTAGCAGTAATAATAGTAGTAGTAGTAGTAGTAGTAGAAGTAGAGGTAGTAGTAGTGGGAGTAGTAGTGGTAATGCTTGTAGCAGTTGCAGTAGTAGTAGTAGTAGTAGTAGTAGTAGAAGTAGTAGTATTAGTAGAAGTAGTAGTAGTAGTAGAAGTTGTAGTAGCAGTAGCAAAAGCAGAAGCAACAGCAGCAGCAGCAGCAGCAAAAGTAGCAGCAGAAGTAGTAGTAAAAGTAGTAACATTAGAAGCAGTAGTTAGCAGTAGTAGGTAGGTAGGTAAGTAGGTAGTAGTAGTAGCAGTAGTAGTTTTAGTAGTAGTAGTAGTAGTATCAGTAGTAGTTTTAGTAGTAGTAGTAGTAGTAGTAGTAGTAGTAGTAGTATTAGTAGTAACATTAGAAGCAGTAGTATGTAGGTAGGTAAGTAGGTAGTAGTAGTAGTAGTAATATTAGTAGTAGTAGTAGTAGCAGTAGTAGTAACATTAGAAGCAGTAGTTAGCAATAGTAGGTAGGTAGGTAAGTAGGTAGTAGTAGTAGCAGTAGTAGTTTTAGTAGTAGTAGTAGTAGTAGTAGTAGTAACACTAGAAGCAGTAGTTAACAGTAGTATGTAGGTAGGTAAGTAGGTATTAGTAGTAGAAGTAGTAGTTGTAGTAATAGTAGTAACACTAGAAGCAGTAGTTAACAGTAGTAGGTAGGTAAGTAAGTAGGTAGTTATATTAGTAGTAGTTGTAGAAGTAGTAGTAGTAGTAGTAGTAGTAGCAGTAGTAGTAACATTAGAAGCAGTAGTTAGCAATAGTAGGTAGGTAGGTAAGTAGTTAGTAGTAGTAGTAGTAGCATTAGTAGTAGTAGTAGTAGTAGTAGTAGTAACACTAGAATCAGTAGTTAACAGTAGTATGTAGGTAGGTAAGTAGGTATTAGTAGTAGAAGTAGTAGTTGTAGTAGTAGTAGTAACACTAGAAGCAGTAGTTAACAGTAGTAGGTAGGTAAATAAGTAGGTAGTTATATTAGTAGTAGTTGTAGAAGTAGTAGTAGTAGTAGTAGCAGTAGTAGTAACATTAGAAGCAGTAGTTAGCAGTAGTATGTAGGTAGGTAAGTAGGTAGTGGTAGTAGTAGAAGTAGCAGTAGAAGTAGTAACATGAGTAGCAGTAGTTAACAGTAGTATGTAGGTAGGTAAGTAGTAGTAGTAGTAGTAGTAGTAGTAGTAGTAGTAGTAACACTAGATGCAGTAGTTAACAGTAGTAGGTAGGTAGATAAGTAGGTAGTTATATTAGTAGTAGTAGTAGTAGTAGTAGTAGTAGCAGTAGTAGTAACATTAGAAGCAGTAGTTAGCAGTAGTATGTAGGTAGGTAAGTAGGTAGTAGTAGTAGTAGTAGTAGTAGTAGTAGTAGAAGCAGTAGTTAGCAGTAGTAGGTAGGTAGGTAAGTAGGTAGTAGTAGTAGTAGTAGTAGTAGCAGTAGTTAGCAGTAGTAGGTAGGTAGGTAAGTAGGTAGTGGTAGTAGAAGTAGCAGTAGAAGTAGTAACATGAGTAGCAGTAGTTAGCAGTAGTAGGTAGATAGGTAAGTAGGTAGTAGTAGTAGAAGTAGTAGTAGTAGTAGTAGAAGCAGTAGTTAGCAGTAGTAGGTAGGTAGGTAAGTAGGTAGTAGTAGTAGAAGTAGTAGTAGTAGTAGTAGTAGTAGTAGTAGTGGTAGTAGTAGTAGTGGTCATAATAGTAGTAGTAGTAGTAAGGTGTAGTAGAAGTAGTAGTATTATAATTGGCGTGTTATTTGACAGATGTTGAATGTGAGACTTCTTTGGTATATACAAGTATATTCGAAGGAATATGGACACTGAACCAGGGTTCCGTGTTTGTATGGAGAGATCATATATGGACTTATCTAAAATATATTTGCCTCAGAACTTCTGGGCATTTTGTTCATAATCCAGATTACGATGTAATTCCATATAACCCCACCAACTATCATTCAACTGGAACACGGCGACGACATGCGCAGCTAAACATGATACTGGTCATCCCTACAAAGTTTCGCTAAAATCAGGCCAGGCGTTTAGGATAACTAGTCCGGACAATGATCGGCCATAACTCCGCCAATAATCAGTCAAGCGCAACACGGCGACAATATGCGCAACTGATCATCCCTGCATTCCAGGGGTTCAGAAGAACAAGTCCGCATACAGTGTATGTATTAAAACATGTAATGGGCCATACCTCTGTTAAAAACCATTTGACTGGAACACGGCAACGAAATGCACAACTAGGGTTGATACTGATTATCCCTACCAAGTTTCGTTGACCGGCCAGGGTTAAGAAGAACTAGTCCGGACAACGTTTGTAGATCCAACCTTAGGGCCATTTCTCAACCGGAAAACGACAACGATATGCGCAACTAGGTTTGGTACTGAATACCCCCGCCAAGTTTCGTTGAAATCCGACCAGAGGTTGAGAAGAACTGGTCCGTACCAAGTTTGTGTATTAAAACCGTTAAACGATCATAACTCCGCAAATGTTATTCAACCGGAACATGAGCAACTGGACTTGGTACTCATCACCCCTGCCAAGTTTCGTTGCAACCTGGAAATGGAGTTTAAAAAAGACTAGTCTGGACAAAGTTAATGAATTAAATATTTTAAAGGGCCATAACTTCACCAAATATCATTCAGCCCAAACAGGGTGACGATATTCCTAACTAGGCTAGGTACTGATCATCCCTGCCAAGTTTCGTTGAAATCCGGCCAAGGGTGAACTAATAAGGACACAGTTTGTGACATAAACACAGACGACAGAAAGCACAAAACAATATGAAGTATACGAATATTCCATGGGTATCCGGTGAAGATTGAGAATTCTAACACGAGGTATAATTGTTTTACCGAGGGTTGAAATTGCCCTATCTAAACCGGATACCCATGCTTGATTATTTTTCTTGCATGTCATTTACATTCTGCACGTTGACGTCGCCAACTACTAATGTTAATGTTTTGCATGTTTACTTACAAAGTGACGTCATGCAACTATCATTATTGATATCAGCGCGCGACTTTTATCTTCCCCATGTGTAAGTTTAGGTTTTCCGTCACCTACGTATAATTTGCGTTGCTTTGTCTTTAATTAAGAATTGTTCACTATCAAACAAAAGTATAAATGTATGCTTAATTACTTTGCAAACACATTACCATGTATACATGCACAGTTCAACAGTGTAATGACAATGGATGATCTTTAAAGAGAAGCTTCTGAAACATTCTTTTATTTGCTTATTTCAAAAGTTATTATAAACAGCTTTCAATTGCGATTTTTGTATACCTTTTGAAATTGGGAATGTGTCCTTTTGTCGGTACCACACACACACAAACACACACACACACACACACACACACACACACACACACATATATATATATATAAGGGGGTAAATCAAGCTGATGTTTTACGTTATTTTTATCACATGTTAGGCCATATGTGACGGTCGATAAGACGTGCATATAAGAAGACGGAAAAAGTGATCCCTATATACCGTTTCGAATTCAAAAATAAAATAACATATAGATTGAGGATAATGTCCGAGTAAACCCCTTTTTTTCACCTACTGAATATCTCAACATCTCGGAAATGTGTAACTAATGACAGGATGTGGAAATTATAAATCGGGTATCCTTTACTTATTCGGTCTTTTTCGTGGTAACCATGAAAAAATGTGATAAACATTTAAAGGAAGCAGAGTAAATCAAAAGGCCAATAGTCAAAATACTGTTTAAATGGTATGTTATATAAATAATAAACGTTTGATTTCGGGACGATACAGGTTTGTTTATTGTTGCAGATAATCAGATATCTGCTGCGAATACACTGAATTTCGATCTCTTGAAAATATCAAATTGGGCAGATAGATAGCTTGTCAAATTTAATCCATCAAAAACTAAATCTCTTCTTATTTCACGTAAAGTCAATTTTATCATCCACCCACATGTTTTTATGAATGACCAAATAATAACTGAAGTCGATGATCATAAACACATCGGCGTTTTTTTGTCAAATGATTTATCCTGGCACAAGCACATCGAATATATCCAACCAAAGGCATGACAGAGGATTAACATTATGCGAAAGCTTAAGGAGTGTCCTTAGAAATATATTCGTCCTTCATAAGACCTTTTTTGAAATACGGAGATATTATATTCGATAACTGCAAACAATATGAAAAATATGAGTTAGACAAAATACAAAATGAGGCTGTTCGGATAGTAACTGAAGCAACGAAGCTTGTCTCTATTGACAACCTATACAAAGAAACTGGGTGTGAAACTCTCTCAGTGAAATAGGCGCCGTAAGCATAAACTCGTTATGTTTTATAAAAAGATAAACCACTTAACTCCCTTTGTCCTCTCTGAGCTTGTTCCTCCTTCTGTAGGTAATATATCAAGGTATAACTTACGAAATTCTACAAACATACAAACTGGCAACGCTCATGCCAACTACCACTATGATTCTTTTCTCCCTCTCGCGAATGGAATAACTTAATCGAAGAATCACGGCAAGCCGAAACAGTTCTTTCCTTAAAACAACACTCTTAACCGTAATCAAAACAGAACTCCCAAACACTATCACTTCGGAGAAAGAAACATACATCAATTGCATACTAGACTGCGTCTAAATTGCAGTTCCCTTAACAACGATCTGTTTTCCAAAAACATGGTAGTTTCGCCTCTTTGTTCATGCGGATGTGTAGAAAACGGTGACCACTTCTTCTTTAACTGCAATAAATATACTGATATTAGAAATGTATTGGTAAAGTCATTACCCCGTCTACCAAATCACTTCTCTTTGGATATCAAAATGTATCGTATGATATAAATATTCTTATCTTCGGTGCGGTTTAAAATTATATTAAAAACTCAAAACTAGTAGATCGATATGTTCTTTTGTTGAATTCCCAATTCAACTACACCCATATACACCTGTGTCGCCCCAATCTGTTTTTTCAATTTACAATGGAGATTTGTAAATAAATATTAATAACAATTAAATATATTTGCATAATCTATTCATTTAATTTTTTGTCTATTTGAATTTCGTATAGTTCAAGTTACTTTCTATTTTTTTCCTTTCGTTTTTTTTTATTATTTCAATTATAGAGCTAATGCTTTATGTAAGCTAAACATTATTCTAGAATATATACCAAGAACTTACAAACTAAAATATTTAGTTCTCATACTTCTAGAATGCATATTGTGAAAATATATAATTCTTGCTGTTTACATGCCATCAATTGTGTACAATTAATATCATACCTAGGAGAAGAAGATCTGTTTAAGCCAAGCATATCTTTCGGCATTAAACTCAGAAAAAGCAAAACTTAATAATTGAATAAAAACAACAAAAAACTAAACAAAAAGCTGTGTAATAAACAGTTTCGCTAGGATAAATAACTAGCAGCAGAGATTAATCCTTGACTATGGCTATCACATCATAAATTGCGATTAATGTTTTTTTAATAATTTCCCATTGAAAAAAGGTTTAACCTGAAACTTAACCCTTTGCTTTATCCTTCACTGCCTGATAAAGCAATATGTTTAGGTACAGAAAAGTGCTTATCTGCACGATAAAAACAAGTTAAGGTTCAGTTACTTTGAATATGAGAACAATACACAGGGTATGCTAGAGATTTTTTTCGTTGTTTTGTTGTTGTTTTTCTTGTTGTTGTTTAGATTTTTGTTGTTGTTTTTCAATTACTAAGTTTTTCATAATTTGTTATGTTTTTTCTGAGTTGAATTCCGAAATATATGCTTGGTTTAAACATATTTTATTTCACAAGCTTTTACAACATATAATTTGTACACAATAGAAGGAAAAGGATTAGAACGAAAATAAGTTACTTATTATGTTCTCCTAGTATGTATAAATGTTGTTTTTTTACAATGCATATGAAGGTTTTATCACTGCTATCATGTAAATTAACTATTGATGGAGCAACCGGCTGAATGACATTGCAAAATTTGAATAATGATAACTTTGATTTTGAATGCAGATTTGTTTTGGCGGGAATATAAGACGCGATGACCTAACCAATATGGAAACCTTCGATTTACATTTGATTAATGCTGCAAAGTAGTGTACGAAATGTTGCGAATGCAAACATAGCTACCAGCGACCATCTTTGTTTACATAGAGTTATATAGGAAAACCTTGTGCCGACTACTCCTCTGAAATTACTCGACGGATTTTCATGAAACTTACAAGAATGTTTACTTTGATGTCTAGTTGATCCTAGCGTAAATTCAGGTCATCATCACCAAATGTTTCATTTGAGATATAATTACAAAATAAAGAAGAAAAAATCCCCACACCCTCCCGCCTCACCCACACTGGGCTCCCGCTGGGCAGACGTCCGAGTTCGAAATAATAAAATCGTTCGATATGTTGTTTATCTTTCATAGACGATTACATACACCAAGTTATGTGCAAAAATATGGAAAGATTTCAGTGTAATTACATTTTTAATTTTTAGTGTATTTGACATTTTGAGACCCCCTCCCCCCCCCCCCGCCCCCCACCTCCAACCCACCATCCCACTGAGGCCCCTGGAGTAAAAAATAATGTTGCTCTTGCACGCCGTCATCATATGGTGAAGTCATACCCTAAGTTTGGTTGAATTCCGTTCAGCGGTTTAGACGGAGATGCGGTAACGGATGGACGGAAGGACAGACGGACAAACGGTGGCGATTTTAATATACCCTGTTTTATTTCAAAAACGTGTGTGTTTTAGTTAAGACGTGCTGTGATAAATCACATATCTCTTCATCCTCAGTAAAATATAGTAAAACCGTTCTATAGAACTGCATTATACCTCTTTATCTCTTGTTTCGTGTTATCTCTTTTTTTCCTCAATTTTATTTTATGAATTGATGAAAGAACTAGGTATGATATGGGCAAATTTTGGCCCCTACTTAAATGTTGATGACACATGCATAGATGTTTTGCAAAATATATTTCAACAGAAGGTAACCAGACATTAAGAGCAACATTCCTGTAAAATTTCATGAAAATCCATCAAGTAGTTTCAGAGGAGTAGTCGACACAAGTTCGTCCTGTATAACTCTATATAAACAAATATGGTAGATGGCGGCCATGGCAAGCTATTTTGGTAAAGGTTCCAAATCATTATCACTGATGGTTTTTCCGAAGTCGCCACCAACATCTATTTTTAGCCATGGCGGTCATCTTGAACTTCTGGCCGACCTGAATTTATGCTGATAGTTTGCCACAAGTTTTTCCTATATAACTCTATGTAAACAAAAATGGACGCTGACATCAAAACAAAATGACGTTTGTTTACGACCAGTCTAACTACATACCATGTTTTCTGTTTCGTGGATTCAGTAAAGGTCCACACTTGACTGCCGTAATTAAGAAATTAAGATTAGACGTTACATAAGCATCGAACAATTGTTAACACTTTTCTTAATATTTATGAGTAGAAGGTTCATATCCTTCAGAGTTCAATCGCATAATGTTTGCTGGTTAATGATGAAATATATGGCATATTATTTCTTAGTATCGCTAATTCAACCTTCAACAATCACACTGAATGCTCCCTTTTTCGATCCCAAAATTCAACATTCCAAAATGTCCGCATGCAGTTTTATCAAAGATAGAACGCAACTCATTAAGAAATAGTTTATGCTTTATTTGTCTTAATAAAATATGTCATAAATAACGAAGTACATGTATACTGTTACTGTAATAATATATTCACCAGAGCTTTTTTGGCTGCTGATCCCCGTCATGTTGAATTAAGCGCGAGACTGGTACCCTTTTGAAACGGTGCCAATTTGTTTAAAAAGGGATAAGTCAATAATCACTCAGATTGCAATAATTCTATTAACGATATAAAAATTGAACTAGCGATATCAAGAATTGAACTATTGATATCAATAATTGCTTTTCAATTTTTGATCAATTTCGTTTGAGCGTTATCAATAAGTTAATTTTCGATATCGAAATATATGGTATTTAGAGACATCAAGCATTGAACTATCGATATTGCTTATAGAATTAGCGATATCGATAAATGAGTTTTTGATATCAAGAATTTAATTTTTGATATTGGTAATTGAATTAGCTATATCACTGAATAGTGATTAAATGTGAAAAGAGCTTGCCATAAAAACATCATGTACAGGTAAACAACTCATAAACATTTAAAATCACCGATAACAATGAGAAAAGTTTCTGCATAAGAAAAATGTTCAGTTATATGTTTTTTATAAAAGTGTAAGTATTAAAAAGATATTATTTAAAATAAATGCCCCGCCATTTTTAGCTCTACTGGTGAGTTGACCGTCGTCGTCGTCCGTTAACTTTTGCCTTGTGAACACGATAGGGCTTTCATTAATATTCGGAGCTTTACCAAATGTTACCGGCGTTCATTTATCTATGAAAGCTCGGACAAGTTTGAAAATCAGCCAGATCAGATTAGTTTCACCAGACTTATAGCCATTGATTTGCTAAAAAATGCCATATTCTGAACATTCTAGCACTTTCATTTATTATTTGATCTTTACCAAACTTGCAAAGAGTGTTAATATTAATAAAAGCTCGGACATGTTCGAAAACAATCCAGATAGGATCGGCAGAGTTATGGCCCTTGATTTGCTAAAAAATGCCATTTTCTGCATTGTGAACACTATCACCATCATTTATCATTTCATATTTACCAAACTTGCAAAGATTGTTAATATTAATGGAAGCTTGGACATGTTTGAAAGCCAGTTAGATCAGATTAGTAACACCTGAGTTATTGCCCTTGATTTTCTGAAACATTATATTGTCTGCCTTGTGAATACTCTAGCACCTCCGTTTATTATGTGATCTTTGAAAAACTTGCAGATTGTTAATATCAATGAAAGCTCAAACGTGTTCGAAAACCAGTCAGATCGGATCAGTAACACCAGAGTTATGGCAATTGATTTCCTGAAAACATGCCACTTTCTGTCCTGTGAACAGTCTCAACACCTTTATTTATTATATGATCTTTACCAATTTTGCAAATATTGTTAATATCAATGAAAGCTCGGAAAAGTTCGAAAACCAATCTACAACAGAGTTATGGCCCTCGATTTGCAGAAAAATGTCATTTTCTGCCTTATGAACACTCTAGCAGCTTGATTTATTTTTTGATCTTGTTAATATCAACGAAAGCTCGGATAAATTTGAAAAACAGTCAGATCGGATCAGTAACACCAGAGTTATGGCCCTTGGTTTTCTGAAAAATGATATGTTTTGCCTTGTGAACACTTTAGCACCTTGATCTATTATTTGATCTTTGACAAACTTGCACAGATTGTTAATATCAATGAACTTTACTAAACTTTGTCAGTGTCTTTATATCAATGAAAGCTCGTACAAGAAAATGGCCCACGCCAGGGGTAACATGTTTTACATGGACTTATATATGGAAAAAAAAACTGTTAAAAAAACTGAAACTAAAAGAGCAAAAGGTTTAATATTTTGCATTTACCATAAGCTTATTGTTCTTTTTCAAGTTTGTTCAATGGTGACCCAAGGGTTAACTTTGTACATCCAGTAGATCGATACAGGCCCTCTTGGGTTTCTTGTTATCTATTAAAGGAGAGTGTATCATATTGATTCCAGAAAAGTGTACATTCTATATGTCTTTATTGATTCCAGAATAGAGTACATTCTATATTTGTCTTTATACCAAGAGAAACAAGTAGTGTCAAACAAACAATCTTTACTAAACTTGCATATATTGTTAATATCCATGAAAACTCGGATAAGTTTGAAAAACAGTCAGATCGGATTGGTTTCTTTCATTAACGAATTAAAATAACTGAAAATCATCCAAATTCTCCCTGCGCTGGTTTTCAGGACTTTCAGTCCTTTGATTTCAGCCTGCCATCGTATATCCCGAGGTCATCGGTTATGCGACGACAACAATGCACTCCAGAAACGCCCGATTTTGTTTCACTTCTGTAAAATATGTATATCTAATGGAACGCAAAATTAACTGAAACTAAATTAATGAACCTCACTTTAATTATTTGGACCTCACTTTAAGTCCCTATCCCGGAGTGTCCCGTTACGAAAAGTTTGTGTGCATCTCCTTCCACAGTTGTCAACCTATAGTTTCGAAACTTTACAGGATGCTTAATGATGTCAAGATTAGCATATTGCCAACGTTCCTTAATCTCGTTCAAAGAAATGTTAATATCTCCTTTTACTCCTAAGTGGAAAACTCTGAATGTTCACACTTGTGCTCTCCAATGGTTATAGCTTTAATCGGTATCGTGAAAAAAAAGAAGATCTATGTCAAAAGGCGCGTGTTTGTCTTGAAAGTGTGTAAATTGTGTGTCTTTCTTAAACCTTTTAAGTTTACAGTAAAATAACTCGTCTATTTTCCATTAATATGGACTGAAAACGTATCGACATAATCTGCATACTTATCGGAACATCCTAGCATATTAAGTGTTTGTAATAGTAATCAATATGCATAGCTATAAGTAAAAAAATAAACCTACCGTTTCGTCAGCACATCAAAATAGGAACCGATGTCGGACTTTATCCGACTTTGCGATTGCCGGTTATACGGTGTGATTTTGCTTGATTCTTACACACGATACCATAGGAGCTCGCCTGCCTCTCTATACGATTTATGAAACTAGTTATGAATTACTTTAATTTTAACTCTTCAAAAGGCTCAATTCATAACTCGTTTCATAAATCTGATACGGAATGGTAATTCGTTTAGGATCCTATATATACACATTGTTGCTATATTTGTATGTTGCCTGAATGAAATAACGAATTTGAATTGACTTGCAGAGTTTTAGGATTTTACCGAGTACCGCCCACCACTGGACGCTGGATCAATCTGACGTCTGAGATAAAACCACTGGCTCCAAGGAAGTCAAAGATACATTTTATAAATCGAAAGGTTTGCTTTTACTTTGCTATTGGCTCACATGAACCGAAGGATTAAGCGAGCTATTGTGATCGATTTTCGTACGTCGTCCTTCTGACCGTAAACAAGTGTAAACAACATCTCTGAAACCTCATGGTCAATTTTGACCAAACTGAATAAACCCGATGTCACTTACTTCCAAATTAAAGCCAGCAAGACATTCAAGATGGCCGCCTTTACTATAACAGATCGAACCCTTAAATCTTCTCAAGAAACACTAATCAGCTTTCAACAGTTGTTTTCTATAATAATTGCCAACTCATTGACTGTCAAATTCAAATGAAGTCCCCAGGTCGAAAATGGCCGCGCGCCTAGGTCCAACGCTTTTTTTTATAACGATTTAGCATATTGTACATATACTTATACAGGAAAAACTTTAACAATCTATCTTTGATCCGTGTAGCAAGGCACGTCAGCATGTATCATACCTCTATGTGACATTAGTCCGCGCAGCAAGGCATGTCAGCCTATAGCATATATACCTCTATCAGGAATTGGTCCCTGCATCAAGGCATAGCAGCATATAGCATACCTCTATCTGAAATTGGTCCGTATAGCAAGGCACGTCAGCATATAGCATACCTCTATCTGGAATTGGTCCGTGCAACAAAAAACGTGAGCATGTAGCATACCTCTATCTGACATTGGTTCGTGTAGAAGGAAACGTGAGCATGTAGCATACCTCTATCTGACATTAGTCCGTACAGCAACGCATGTCAGCCTATAGCACATATACCCCTATTTGGAATTGGTCCCTGCATCAAGGCATGTAAACAAGTAGCATAACTTTATCTGGAACTGGTCCGTGCATCAATGCATGTCAGCATGTAGGATACCTCTATCTGACATTGGTCCGTGTCGGAAGGCACATCAGCATGTTGTTTACCTCTGTCTGGCATTGGTCCGTATAGCAAGGCACATCAGCATGTAGTATACCTCTATCTGACATTGGTCTGTGCAGCAAGGCACGTCATCATGTTGCTTACCTCTATCTGGCATTGGTCCGTTCATCTAGGCACGTCAGGATGTTGCTTACCTGTATCTGGCATTGGTCCGTATAGCAAGGCAAGTCAGAATTAGCATACCTGGTAAATCAAAATCCCTCCATACATGCAATATTTATGGAGCAGACACTAAATGGGCCTTACTATTGGCATATACGAAGTGAATGACCTTCAGAGTGACATTCAGAGTCATTCGACATGGGTGTGGGTTTCTGAACATCGTCTTGATGAGATTAGTTATTTTGAAATCCAGCCATGCATGAAATTATTATTGAGCAGACCCGAAATGTGACGGACAGATGGAGACTATTTCTTTATACATCTCCAACTGCATTACACTCCCACTACGCGGCGTGGGGATAACACGATCTAGCGCTTGTTCAGACGTCAACACAAACTGGGGCTACGTAGCCGGCGTTTACTCAGGTGGCAACGTATACCAGCAGGCTATACATCTGGCGTTGGTTCAGGTGGCAACGCATACATGGGCAACATATCTGCAGATCTGATGTTGGTTCTGATGGTAACACATGTCAGCTGCAGGCTACATATCTGGAATTAGTTCAGGTGGCAACGTATGTCAGCGGCTACATATCTGGCGTTGGTTCAGGTGGCAACGCATGTCAGCAGGTTACGTATCTGGCGTTGGTTCAGGTGGCAACGCATGTCAGCAGGCTAAATGTCTGGTTTTAGTTCAGGTGGCAACGCATAACAGCGGCTACATATCTAGTGTTGGTTCAGGTGGCAACGCATATTCAGCGGCTAGATATATGGCGTTGGTTCAGGTGGCAACGCATATTCAGCAGCTATATGTCTTGTGTTGGTTCAAGTGGCAACGAATATTTATTCAGCGGCTACATATATGGCCTTGGATCAGGTGGCAACGCATATTCAGCGGCTACATGTCTGGTGTTGGTTCAGGTGGCAACGCATATTCAGCGGCTATATATATGGCGTTGGTTCAGGTGGCAACGCATATTCAGCAGCTATATGTCTGGTGTTGGTTAAAGTGGTAACGAATATTTATTCAGCGGCTACATATATGGCCTTGGATCAGGTGGCAACGCATATTCAGCGGCTACATGTCTGGTGTTCATTCAGGTGGCAACGCATATTCAGCGGCTACATATATGGCGTTGGTTCAGGCGGCAGCGCATATTCAGCGGTTACATGTCTGGTATTTGTTCAAGTGACAAAGCATATTCAGCGGCTACATATATGGTGTTGGTTCAGGTGGCAACGCATACTCAGCGGCTACATGTCTAGTTTTAGTTCAGGTGGCAACGCATGTCAGCAGTTTACGTATCTGGCATTGTTTCAGGTGTCAACGCATGTCAGCAGGTTAATTATCTGGCGCTGGTTCTGGTAACAACGCATAGAAGCAGTCTAAATATCTGCCGTAGGTTCAGGTGACAGCGAATGTCATCAGGCTATATATCTGGTGTTAGTTCAGGTGGCAACGCATATCAGCGGCTACCGATCTGGTGTTTGTTCAGGTGACAACGCATGTCATCAGGCTACATATCTGGTGTTGTTTCAGGTAGCAACGCATGTCATCAGGCTACATATCTGGTGTTATTTCATGGTGGCAACGCATATCAACGGCTACATATCTGGCTTCGGTTCAGGAGGCAACGCATATTCCGTGGCTACATATCTGGAGTTGGTTCAGGTGGCAACGCATGTCAGCTGGCTACATATCTGGAGTTCGTTCAAGTGGCAACGCATGTCAGCGGCTACATATTCGGAGTTGGTTCAAGTGGCATCACATGTCAGCAGGCTACATGTCTGGCGTTAGTTCAAGCGGCAACGCATGTCAGTAGGCTACAAATCTGGCGTTGGTTCAGGTGGCAACGACATCTGCAAGCTAAAGGTCTCGCCTCTGTTTATGCAGCCACGCACGTTAACAGGCTATTATATCAACATCCTACAATTTAGTTTTGGGTTTCAGTAACAATACATAGTAGCAGGCGATATATCTAGCGCCAGTTTATGTAACAGCGCACATCACCAGGCTACAGATATGGCGTGAATTTATGTTGCAACCTACCTATCTGTAGCAAAGCCTAACATAATTACACCTGAGTCGAACTATAAATGTAACTGACGAACTCAATAGATTGCGATAAGTATTGCTGTTTCATTGGATTCCCTCCCTTCACATAATAAAACTTTCTCCAGTTTCCAGTAGCGGAAGAAATTCAACTGTCAATGCTTGTCCGACTCAGTGGCAAGATCGACTCAGGGACGAGTTACCCTATATACCGTAAAACCACCTTCAGTTTCAAACGTTTCTTGTCTTGTCATTGCCGAAAGAACACCATTTGGTGTCTGCTATTAGTCAAGTGTGTAGCACCTAAAACAATACAGAAATGATGATGAAAACCTGTAATGCCAAAACAAACGTGAGTTTGTGGTGAGTATATTCCTCTGCCTAGACAAACGGTGGCCTTAATTCCTGACTGGGAACAGACATTGTTTTTAGAGAATTGGAGGTGTGGCTGGTATTTTGTTACCGGTAAAATATAACAAGAGAATAAGCATAAAGCATCAGCAGGATTGTTTAAAATATAATCAACAAATTTATTCAAATACTACAATGACAAATACAGAAAATACATAAAATGGATCCAGTATTTCCAAATAATATTGGCAAGTGTCTCTTTAACCTAAATTGTCAAGTGTCCATTTAATAAAAATTGTCAAATGTCCCTTTGATCAAATTTCACTTCAAGTCTTTCATGGTTTATTAATTTACAGTAGTACAAATAATCCAATTCGTTATAGGTGAGCATAATAATTGTTATCCTCTCACAATGTAATTCTAATTCATGGCGTCCAATATTTTCACTTTATACCGAACGTAATTACTGAGTTCAAATACTGAACCAGATACTCAATTCTGAATACTGAGAACTGAACCAAACAACAACCTCAAAAGGCTGTATTTTTACTGTCATAGAATGTCGTAGATCATTTAGAATATTCCAATAAGATAAACAAGTTATTTTTAAATAACGTTAACAGTCATTTGATGCCTCTAAGAATGTCATAGAATATTTTGAATATTCCGATAACCTTGATATGAGTCATATGATGTATCCCATCATAAACGCAATAACATTATGTGATGTTAAATGTCAACAATCAACAATCTATTTACTCATCCACAAAGGGCCATGTTATTAATTATAAATGAATGACCTTGACTGACATAACAACTTGTTTACATCTTCATAAACATATTCATAGGTAAAAATTTAATTAATCTTTCTTATATCTTATATTTACTTTATAATAAGCTGGAAACGTATGCTTCATTGGAAAATGTAGGCACTATTGTTCCAAGAAATTTTCCGTATGCGGACCTCCGGACATGACGGAAGTGTCACTTATGGCGTTCTTACCTAAGATGGATGCAATTCAAGAATTAAAATCGCCTTGGTATCCGTTATACTCGCAAGCGTAAGTCATTGTTTGTGTGCTGTATTGTCTGTTGTCTAGAGAACTAGTTAAAGAATATTTTTTGAATTTCTTCTTTAATCATACTCCATCGTTATGTAAATCTCTGTTGCAGTTTGCACGTTCTTTTCTTCTACATCTTTAGCACGATGTTTTAGAAACAAGATTAAACATATGGACATTGATATAATTGTTTGATATTTGATATGCTAGTAAGAATTTTATAATTTTGTAAGCGAAGTATCAGAATTATCTCCAATACATTAAAACAACTTATTTACAAACATATTGCTTTGAACAAATAAAATGTTTGGCATTGACTAGAATTACCACATTCAGTCCTTGTTTAAAAAACCCATTGAAATGAGTCACAAACGATTGTTATTTTCAAACAAATACATTTCAAATTTCATAATTTTAAAATTATCCCCCTTGTAATAAAATGAGAAAGATTTTTGATAATCAATAAAAGTATGTTCACATCATCATGATCATATTTGTTTTATTTGTATCACCGACTTTGTTTACAAATGCCTTTATAGCATTATTATTGGTCATATCTATGTCACATTATCATGGACCTCGAACATACACGGCTTTGTATCTCGTCTATAGTAATAATATGCATCTTATGCGTAAGTTTATTTTGCTCAGTATATATTACCATATCGTACAAAAAAATAATTCTTTCCTCAAAAATATACACAATGTCTAAATAAATCAGTTCCCTGGATAAACGTTCTTTTAACAAAAGCTTTCGGGCTGATATGGCGTCTCAGGCCTGATATAGGATGTGATATGAAACTACCTATTTATTATTCTCTATGTGTTTCGTAACAATGTTATTAGTCACGTTCATAAATTGATACATAAATAATGTATTTATCATTTTCTTTAGGCATTCTCGGACTTGGACGAGGGACGCGCATTATTGCGATGGAGTGAGACGTGATGAAACTTTCAAAGGGAAACTACTCGTTGATATTATTGATGCTTCAACATTTGACTTTCTGACAGGTAGGCCAATAACTCATAGTGTTTAAATCAACCAGTTATATTGCCCATTTCACTCCGACGTTCGTCGAACAATCTCGGATAATATCTCCGAGTAGTCAAATAGGTCGACCGATCAAACCCTGGTAAGCATATTACATATTCGTTGTGGCGGTGCCCAATGCGAAATTTAAAATACTACACAAATGTTATTAACTGTCAGACTATAAATTTAACGCAGGGCAGATATATGGTATTAAACTGTTTTTTACTGTGTAAAACCATAATTAAAAGCATTTGTGTTGATTAAATTTAAAAACAGGATAGTCACAATGAATATTTCTGTAGTAACACCGGTTACAACATGCGCGCACATGCTCCGATGTACACAGTTTAACACTCAGTCTTGAAATCTGATCTAGTTTCTAACGAATAAGTCAATACGGTTTCTGTATAGAATATCACTAATGACTGTGGTATTTTAGCAAAGGAGTGCGCATACTTTAGCTCAATATATATAAACATTGAAATTTGTTAATTTGGGATTTTTGACACTTTTGTGGCTACCAGCATCTGATCAGTTCTTGAAGTCATGTGACTTTGCGCCATGTGACTAAAATTCAAAACATTGTACGGAGATGTTCGATTTACCGGTGAAATGACTGGTGCATCCTTGGCCGGGATAGCAAAGACGCTGCGTCTACAAATGTCTCGCTTCTCACCGCTGCCGATTCGAATCACACTGGGAGCTCGACTTGTCAAGTGGGAAAATGTCGATTGCTACTGATGGCGGAAGGTAAACAGTACTGGTTATACCCAGGAAAAGTGGGTGGTCTGCCTCCACCACAAAACAAATCGACCGTCATATAAATCCTAACATGTGCTAAAATGACGTTAAAAAGAAATATAAAAAGATCGGACAGGGAAAGTAGCATTCAAGGAGGACAGTCAACCACAAAACACAGAAACAAACACGCAAACAGACAAACAAGATTGCAAAAGCAATAATAAAAGCAAACGACATCACAAACACAAAAGTGTCGACAATAGGGCTACCGCCTTGGAACGGTCAGTGGCAAAGTAGGCCACTGGGGGTTTAAACCGATACTTGGGTGCACCAAACCTCACACTTACCCTACTGTCATCCCATTAAAACAGGACAGTGTAAATAAAGAAATCCCCGCCATGATCTTATCACTAACCAACAAGGCAGCATCAATAGGCAATATAAGTAAAACACAAATATGCTCGTGTAAATATAATACAACAAAACAATAGCCTAGAAAGCCACAATGAAGGTACTCAATGACTTGGCAGAAGCCAGAGCAGTAAGAGAATAAACCATTAAGGGCACGATAACACCATTCAAACAAACAAATCGTATGTTGCTATCATTTCAAATCCGCTGATCATATTTCATTATACGTGATTGATACACCATTATACGCGTTTCATATTCCATTATACGATGTTAAAACACATCATTCGCTGTTCGTATTCCATTATATGATTTAAAACACAGTATTGGAGTACTATATAAAGTTGCGGGTACCAGCGCAGTTTTCCCTTCGAGTGCCCCAGAACCCAAGTATTCAAAATGTGCTAACTACGGCTCTGGACTCAAGCACGCCATTGTTTACAAAACCCAGCAAATAACGATGATAAGCTTGTTGTTAGAAGCCTTTTACACGTCATTTTAAGTATTAGTTAGAGGCTATGAAGTGACATTTTAACAATTAAGAAACCCTAAGGGAAGGAGCGCAGCGACTGAGCGGGGTTTCTTAATTGTTAAAATTTCACTTCTAATTGACTTAGTGTTTGCCCTTCTTTTCCCCAGCGCTTCTACGAAACCACGTCTGAACACGTTCGCGTTTCTACTAAATCCGCCTCCTTGTTTCCAAACAAGCGCGTGCCATATAGTAAGCGATTACTTAATGATTAAATGGTTAAAATTGGTGATCGTTAGAAATTTACATGAATAAGATTAAAATTCCTCACCGTCTGATTGGAGGAAAAAGTAGGGCAAACACTAAATTGCTTAAGTAAGGCCCTGCTCGGGAAAACAACGCAGATACCGCCACTTTATATATTACTCATCAATCTGGTATATCAATTCAATGAAAATAATATTCTAATCCAGATTCCTTTTGTTTATATCTAATAACTAAAAACATTTGAAATCAAACAAAGTCAGACGGAACTGGACAGTAGTCTTCATCATCGCTACATTTATACATATCATAATCTATCATGAAATATTTCATTTGTCTACATTTTGCTATCTTTTATTTTATTGCAAGTAGCTCTTCCCTGTTTATATTCAGCTTTTGTTGATAATAATCCATTTCAGTCAGCAATCTTTCCCGCTTACTGACTTTTTTTTTAGTATCTATAAAATCATCACGGACTACCTCATATGCTGCTTGGCCCTGATTGCCTTGCATTATTTTTTTTCTATATTTATCTTTTAATTTTTCAAGTCTTTTGTAAATCGTTTCTATAGTTTTTTGTTCCATTATAATAATACTATATATTATTTTTTTATTAGCCCTTATTTAATATTATGAATATCCTTAGACGGTACTCAACTATTAAAATCATCCTTATAACCCTTCCACTTAACCAGCGCTTGTTTCTTTTTAAAATGAGGTCGTATAACGTGTTTAATTCTAAATACCACTTGGTCGGCCTTTATCATTTCTAACTCGTAAAAGCTTCCGGCAATATTTTGTTTGGTTAAATCCTTTATTCTGTATGTTATAGGAATTGTATATTGAATTTCATAAATAGAAAATATTTCTTTAGTCCAATTTGGCGTATATACTTTCTCAAACGTTCTTTTATATTTTGCTGATTCAAACCTTGTCTCCTATTTTAAACTTAGGTGAAGATTTATTAATTTTCATCTTTCCCATACAAGTTGAAATATACTTCTCCTCTATTCTTTTCATCACTTGCTTCAGTCGTTGTAATTTTAATACGATGTCTTGTATTATTATACTTATCAACCATCGCCTGCAACACGTCTAAATATGTATTTGTATTGTTTTCTGCAAAATATTTCCACATCCTCTCTTTTAATGTTCGGTTGAACTGTTAAATTACTACAGTTTTTTCGAAATCAAAAGTATGATACATTTCAATATTATTGTCACCAAGAAATTGTTTGAATGTTTTATTGTAAAATTCTACTCCCTTGTCAACCCAACGAAATTTACACTGTCTTCCTGTACTTATAATCTTTTGGAAAGCTTTAGTAATTTCTAAACCAGTTTTATTCCGAACAGGCAAATTTATTAAATACATCAATAAGAGTAAGCAAGTATTTAATACTTGTATTGTACTTCCAAATGATTGCATAATTTCAACTACATCAGCCGACCATATTTTATCAATTTCATTAACAATCACGCGGCGTTGAGTGAACTTCCTTCGTATAGGCTTATGAAGTTCAGCAGTCCATTTCGACGTATTTTCTTGTTTTTTGGTGCTCTAAGTCCAAGTTTGTATTTAGTACTAATAACCGGCTTGACTATCAGGTTTTTAGCAATTTTGTTTACGTGTTTTAGACTTATTAGTTTTTAAACCAGTCAGCATGCTTTTATCATACATTGATTTATTACCAGGATGTTCGTCATACCAATAATAATGCTCTTTACAAATAACATATAATTCATTTGATGGTTCTCCACTGTCAAGTGCGTTACCCGGATTGCAATATTCGAAACACCTATATATACTATTTATAACCAGGAATTGTTAGCCCCTTGTTAGGTAATAAATGAGGGTAAAGATTTAAGGATATAAATGTTTCCACCTTGTGTACTTTTAACAGTGTTTAGGTAATAACACAAGATGCACAAGATGCTTTTAACATTCTTCTGCCATTATGTGCTAGCATACACTGAGGATTAACATATTCCGTTATCATCTTTCCTTTAACACAGTAACTAATATATAAAATATGATTAGATAAAATATGCGATGTTTTCATGTTCCACAGGTCTGTAAGTTTCTAATATTTTATAAAGAATATCGTACAAACTATTTCCTTTTTGCAACTTTTCAATAAAGAGTATACAGAAATACCCACATAGTACACTGTTTATATTGATAATGAATAGTGTTGTATTTTATATCAGGTATGTAATTTAAAACTTCTTTTGGTGGATATAAACCAAACGGATCAAAATAATATTCATTACAGTAACAAAGAAATATAAAAAGATCTGACAGGGAAAGTAGCATTCAAGGAGGACAGTCAACAAGAAGGCAAAAGCAATAATAAATGCAAACGACATCACAAACACAAAAGGGTTAACTTAACATTCCATTCCTTGAATGATACTTATATTTCTTTGCCTGTTAAACCACTAATAAGATATCCAAGAAATCCTCCGTCTTGTTGTTGTTGCTTTGTTAGTTCAATAGGACAACATCCTTTAGACTTTATTATCTTTTTTCTTTGTGATGGTGTTAAGGTATTTGATTTAAGCAGCGCTTGTTTTATCACTAGGTGCAGCTAGCGTTTGATTTCCAAATAGTTTACCGATTCCAGTACTTGCCAGACCTCTAAGTGGTCCTATCGCTAGTGGTACTAATACCATTGGAGCAAATCTAGCAACTTTTGGTAATATTGTTTTAGTCAACAAGCCATCTAATGCTCATAAAAAAACTCCATTTAGACTGAGACCTCATTTTTGATTTTGATATATGTATCTCTAAACCGTGCCCATTTTTCATAGCCTTGTTAATAATTTTAATTTGAGTATCTGTCAGCAGTAAAGGCAAATCCCCAGTTAGTTGGTTATTCTTTAACCTGATCGTTAATTCACTTTTGTTTTCATATGCTTTTGATAAACTTTGTTTTTGAACATCTGTTAAATTGACTGATTAAGCTGTGTAATTCTTGTATATTATAAGCTAGATTAAACTATAACTAGATCATTATTCAATAACAACAACTTCTTTATAGAAACCAGAGCATATACTTTATACGGAACTGCAGGAGGTATATTACAATATATCATACACAAAAGCGCGATAACATTAAGTACGTTATGTAAAGTTCCTGTGTTTTTATCATTTTGTTTGTAAGAATAATTAATAATATCTCTGCTTATTCTTATATTATTATCATAACTGTATTCAGTTCCTGGATAATACACACCGTTTCCGACATCCAGTCTAGCGGATTGTAAATAGCAATTAGTATTGTCAGCATATCTAAAAGATGAGGATTTTGTGTCTGAGAAGAACTCTTGTCTGATCTTTGCAAATACACAAAAACGTGTTTTGAATTTTTGACACCACCCGTAATTCTAAATACAGAATCAGTTGGTTTAGAACTTCCGCTTTCTTTTATCATTTCACGAAGATAAGTCCACCTTGTTGATGTCATATGAGTTGCCATTACACAGCTTAAACTATAAGAATTAAATATCATTTTAGGTATCCACAAAACTAATGTATTAATAACTACTCGGCTATCAACCCCACTTTATTGGAAAATAAGCACATTTATTAGTTGTAAACTAAGCATGATTGTTTTTAAACCTCCGAAAAATTAATATTTGTTTAATGGAATTATATAGTTAACTGTTTTATTAGTTATGATTAAAGCATGTCGAGCAGTATACCCGAAATTATAACCAGCTTAATCATCCCGAGATTCTGCTGCAGATGTATTGTGTAAATAAAAGTTTCATTTGTTCCGGTTGTTTTTGCATAAACTTCAGACATTTTCAGTTTAATGTGTAGCGTTAACAAATACCGTCGTAAACTTTCCGTTTTGCTTTACTTGAATTTGATCAATCAATGAAGCTACATCATTAATTAAAGAAATTCAGTCGGCTTCTTGAACAAGCTTTTTTACTTGCAAACTTATTTTAAAATATGCATTATACCAATCAAAGTGAGGTCATTTGTCTAGTAGCATTTCCGGGTCTTATTATAGTGGTATCTAGTTCATATCTAGTATTATACTTTTCACTTCAAAATGTCTATATATGCTATTGATTAGATTATGTTGTATTAATGAATCGTTTAATTATTGTATAAATAGTTTTATTTCCCCTTCCAGATAGTAATCTATTGATTAATCTATTGATTTTTGCATTTACATCCTCTTCTATTTCAGCTACAGCTTCTGATGCATCTTCTTTTTTGTTGTCAGCCTTTATGTTATTTTAAAATTATCTCGCCTTCTGATTTAGGTTTTACAACTGAAACTAATTTATCAGCAGCCACTTTTCCTACTTCATCTCCAAGTTTTTTAGAACTACTCTCTATGATTTGTTTTCCAGCAGTTTCTAATGCCTTCTTACCTGCTGTTTTTACAGACCCACTAAATATTTTTGAAACTATGTCGAATAGGCCAGCTCTCGTTAATATATTTACTTGAGTGTAGGTTCCCGTACCAGTGTCATAAACGTTTCTCAAACGTGCCATATATAACTTATATTACAATAATGTTTATAAAACGATTTGAAATGACGTATGAACTCCATTAATATTAATAATTTTACCAGAGAAAATGGTTACACTGGCTCGTTTTATTAGGTTGACAGTAGGGTAAGTGTGATGAGGTTTGGTGAACCCTAGAACCTGTCTCATGACTTGTCGCCGCCAACTGTCAGTAGCTCATACAGACAAACCTCGCTAATTATAAATTTGGCTTCCCCCGTTTGGCTAACTAGTAGAGTCATTTCCATAGGGAGAAAGGTGAACTTCTATCTGCAGTAGATTGTCATATTTTCTATTTAGTTTAGATTAAAAGTATTTTAAAATCTCGAATAAGGACAAGTTAGGGTATATAATAAACATATTCGATTTATATTTAACTTAGTAGGATTTAGGAAGGCTCATCCTCGTGTGGATTCAATTGTATACTTATATTTGAATTATGTAATGAAAACAGTCGACTATAGTTTATATTTGCTCCCCTTAGATTGAATAAGCACTGCAAGCCAGTTTAGCCCCCAGGTTATGACAATATAGTGTTACTCTGGAGTCAGTAGAAAGCCGGTCCTTTTACACTGACCGTTCCAATGCGGTAGCCCTATTGTCAACCATTTTATGTTTGTGATGTCTTATTTGGCCTTCTATTCATCTTTAAATTTGTTCTTTGTTACTGTGTGTGTTTGCGGTTGACTGTCGTTCTTGAGTGCTGCCTTTCCTGTTCGATGTTTATATCTATATATAAATAGTAATACTATTAATGATTGTTTCATTCACTTCACAGTACCCAACTGTTATCGGTTCATCTTTAAGTGGATATGACCTTGTAAGATCAGCTGTACTTATTTCATAAATAACATCTTCAAATAGCCTCCAGCGTCTTGCTGTCAACCATTCGTTGTTTGATGTCTTTCAAATCATTGTTGATATCATCAACGTTAGTGTTTATCTGCCCATTTATATTTTTAATTTGAGTTATACGTATCAAAATCATTTCTCATTTGTCGTGAAGTATCAGCAATAGCAGCTTTAAGCTCATTATTGTCCACTATTTGTTTACTGGTATCTACAATCTGTTTATTAATATGTTCAACACCAACTTGTATTTGTTCACCTAAATTTGTATAGAGCTTGCTATCTTCCACTCCATCCTCTTTCTTTTCTAATTATTTTAAAGCATCACCCAGAAGTTTTATTTCATCTTTTAAACCGTTTTGAATATCAATCATTTTCTCACGGTTTGTTTGTAATTGTTTTTGTACTTGACTTAATTTGTTTTCAACACCTTGTTAAATGTTTTATAATTTCTGGATTTTGTTCAATATTAAAATTGTCTATGATCTTTCTTATTCGTCTTAAAGTAAAAATGTTTTGTTGCTACGTCATCTGCATCTGTTGGATTATCAACATTGACAATTCTGTTATTGGCCATGTTAAGATCACTTCTTAAAACATTTTCCTGATGTTTACCCTGGTGGAGATAATTAACCAGATGTTTTTGTTTTACATACTCAGATAGCACAATACGAAATTATGTAATATTAACACTGCCAGTACTACCTTCCTCGCCTATATCGTAAAAAAGTCCCTTTATATATAATAGGATTAGATTAAATGTCACATGTAAAGTTTCTTTTAATCAGCTTTCTAGGCGTGTCCAAATACAGAAAGTTATACTGCTTGTCAGTTGCATTTTTGTACTGATCTCTTGTAATACCTTGTTCACTAGAAAACATAACCAGCTCACGATTAACTGGAGTTGCAAAGACGATATAAAGAGAACAATTTAATCGGATGTGTTTAGGAGTTTTGTAATAAGATTGTGTGAAATAAATTAACACAGCATTTTGTATGCATGCCTTCGATAAAATAATCAATAAAATCATTTTGATTACGTTCACAAACAAAATCATTTAAAATAGATATCTTTTGAGTATCGGAGTCCAAATCATTCACAGGGATATTATCGTTTGGACATTCTAATATGTCTTCGGCTGGAATTGTATTCTTTTCTGCTATGTTTTTCAAGTTTCTGTGACAAGACCTGATAGTTTGACTGTTCAAAGATTTTAGCAAACATGTAAATATTTGTCATAATAAACTAAAGGTTTTAACAACAGAAGCGGAAATACAACATACAAGCATCCTAAAACAGCAGTCTGGCATAAAGTTCCATATCTGTTTGAAATTACCGTTTTCTGTCTTCATATCATAGTTTGAAATTTCCATATAGTATATGGTTAATTATTATCTAATTATTAATATATATATCTCAAGTTTATTGTGGAATAGCAAAGACAATCTCATATGGTAATATACTTGGAACAGAAGAAGAATGTTTCAAAGCTAATCAAGTCAGATATTTTTGTTTGGTTAAAGTAGCTAAGGATGTACAGAAAACAAAAGAAGCAAAAGCGTCTCCTTCAAGGAAAACACCAACAAAAAAGCCAGGTAGTCATCTGTAGAAAAATATCCTAACAAACTTTATCTGATAGGTTTAAGAATTGTACGTAAAGGAATCAATAATAATTTTTTAAAAAATACTAAAACAGACAAGGAAGTAACACAGCTGAAAAACAGATTAGCAAAACGCAGAAGAAGAGAAAAGGGCAAGAGCAAATATTGCTGCGATAGAAAAAAAGAGTTCAGCTTGTAAGTAGAAGAAACCATCAGTTAAAGCAAAGAAACAACCAGCTAAAGAACAGTTAAAAAATCAAAACCATCAACGAAAACAGAACCACTGCACTATGGCACTGATCCAAAATTTCTTTCTGTATATGATCCAGATGGCATTCTCTATAGACAGTTTTCACAAGAACCTTTGGCTGATAGGCTAAGGAAATACAGATACCATAGAAAGCAGAACCGGTATTAAATTACCCGAGCTGAGTATGGTAAATATAGCTACACCATATTTAATTTATCTTATCTTAATGTATCTTATCTTATTTTTACCTAACCTGATATATACATGTCTTTGTTAAATGGAAAGAATTAGCAGATAAAATGCAAAAATCAAGTTAACTTTTAAAGAGGGTGAAAATAAAATAATTTAAAAAAGAATAGAAAACGGATATAGTCGTGATTTATACAAAAAAGTATTTAAACCATTAACTAGCGAAATAAAATATCAGTCAGAACAGTTAACTAAACAGTTAGCTATTATTCCAGAAATGAGCCAACAATTAGCTGCTCTTCCTAGAGCTATTGCTAGTGAGGCAGTGGAAGAACAAGCGTATCGGGGGCTACCTAAGTTATTTGATGAGAAGACTCATAAAACATCAAAGCACCTCAGACAAGTAATTACTATTGACCCGGATGCTGGAATTAATAAAGCTGTGATTGAGAGATATGTCTTCCATTACCATCGGAACTAATTACGAGTGGATATGGCATAGACGAGATCCGTCAAATTGGTCTGGAATAAACTGCTCTTACTAAACAGTTGAACACGGAAAGACATACAGCAGAAAAGAAAAATCTTCAAGAAGAGGGAAAAGCTTTGGACATAGCTTCTAGCGCTTCGTTAGAAAATAAAAGCAGAGTTCTCTCAATAATTGATAATGCTCCTGTTTTTTCAGGGAATGGATTACAACAAAATAGAAATTCTTATAAAGTTAGTAAAGATGGCCGTAACGGTATGTTGCACATTGATTTGCCTAACTTTTTGGTGATCACAAACTAATTGCTAGACATGGATAAGCAGTTGTATTAAATCAAAAAAAAGACAGTAATTTTATTGACTTGATAAAAAAGCAATAATATGATAAATGCTTTTAAGAACCTAACAGACTTATCTGGTTTACCAATTAATCAAGGTTCTCCAAAGTTCAAGAAGATTTTAGAAGGTTGCGTTGATGTTGAATATTACAACAGTTCTGATGATTTGGTTAATGATCTGGAGTTAGTATGTGGAGTATCGAATCAGAAAATAATTGTCCACAGTTAATAAATAAAGGTATTAGTATAAATAATTGATCGAATTCATTGATTACTTGACACGACTTGTGGCTGCATACATACGTAATTATAAATTGTGTGGTATTGTAAACACAACGTTACACATTAACAGTGGAATAATTGGTTGTGGTGCAGTTCTAGCATTAGATACAGCAATTCCTGCTTTCGTGGCTGCAGTTGGTGCAGTTCCTCCAGTAGTTGTTGTTTTAGTGAGTAAACAATAATAGCAGAAATAAAGACTGTCGAAAACACATCATAGAAGCATAGAAGTTTTAAACAACTTCTTTCATATGTCCAATCAACTATAGGACTAGAACTAAAGTAATCATAATTTCATTTAATACAATGTTTGAGATTCGAGTATAACTTTACAGAACCTCTGGAAATGTACATAAAGAAATTCAAACTGAATGGACATGATATCAATCATAATTGTTTTTCATTTTTTTCCAGATCCTATATTAGCTTTTTTTTAAATCGCGTTTACTTCTTTTTTACTTTTATTGTCATAAATATTTTCTGAAAAAAATATTCAAATTTGACTGATCTTTTCCGACCTTCTATTTTGTCTAAAATCTTTAATTCATTATACTATAATATAGGATTATATTTTTAATTTAAATAAATATAGGCTTAAAGTAAAAATATCTAATGTAATATTACAAATGGAGCAAGAAATCATAGATTTGAAGAAAGATTGGAATAAACAAATTTCAATAAATGATTGGGAGATTTAAGTGAACTTGACTTAATATATACACTTTAATACACTTTAATGAGTTAGTTGAAAAGATAATCTCTAAAGCACGTGAGCTAAACTTACCATGGAAAATTAGAAAGAGTGATATAAAGAGATTACATAATTATTGTAAGAAAACAATCTCATCTGAGACTTGTGGTTTTATAAATAAAGATTATTTTTCCGTTTACTAGAACACTCTATTAAAACGCGGAATTGATATTGTTATTTATGATGGCTAAATTAAATATAGGCTTAAAAAACAAATCTTATGTTATATTATATAGTGAGTTTTAGAGAAAATTCCCAAAACAATATAGCAAAGTTTTTCAAGTTCATATTGTAGATAAAACGGACCCACATGCTCAACTTTGGCAAAAAAAAAAATTGAAAATGAATTAGTACGAATAAACGGTTTTGAAATGAGTGTTGATTTAAAAAACTACTTTTTCAAAAATAGCGCATGATCAAGTATGATAATGGACCTATGGAAACGGCCGAGCACGACATATACGAAATATTGCAGTCTCGGTTTGATTGAGACTGTTCATGAGCGGTAGTGTAATATGCTAGCTACCGCTCACGCCCTCTAGCCCCGGGTTGAGCAGAACTCAATATTCATAAAATCAATAGTACACAATTTTAACCATCCCGAAGATAGCATGCATACGGCGGTGGACATGGAGTTGTATAACTTCATATAAAACTCAAGGGTGGGCATTCGGTAGATGATTTGCGTGTCTGTATAATAGAGAACGTAAACGACAAAAGCACTACGTACAGAAGGACAAGATAATAATTCTGGATTGAGAAACTAAAGACAGTCACACCTTCGTGAATAAACAGGAAAACCAAATAGATCATTACATATCTACCCAAAAAATGGACTGTATAAGATGATATAATAAACAGAATATGATACATATAATGCACAGAATACTAGTATAATGATATACTTAAAATGGACTATATAAGATGAAATAATATATAGAATATGATATATATAATGAACAGAATATTAGTATAATGATATACTTAAAATAACTATAGGTCATAACATTATTTGATTTGGTTGAGTTGGTTTCTATCTAAGTATTTAAATAGGGTCGTATTATAAAGATAATAATTTCAGGTTCTATGTCTATGTATTAGAAAGACAAATTATTTTAATAGACAAAGTTGGATATTTGTATTCTTACTATAGAGAAATATATATATATTGTGTATTTTAAGTACTGTTGTACAAAAATATGGTAACACCATACAAACAAACAAACAAAACAAAAACCTTTCAACTTTTCAGTATCTTAACTTTCATGATTGAGTTTGACGCTATTTTAGTAATGGCAATTCAGCTTAATAATTGAATGATGTTGTGACGTCATGACGTCATAGTGACGTCGTGAAACATTTGTGTTAGGATTGTCAATACAACAAGATGGATCTTACTTAAATTTTGTTAATTATTTTGTAACCTTGAAAAAGATGGGCGAATCCCACTGAAACGTTAGATTACCAGTGTACATTAATAATTTTGAGGAAACTAAATTACCGCTAAACAAATATGGAAACCATTTAATATTGGAAATCAGGAAAATATCATGACCTATATCTTAATTCTGATGTGCTGTTACTAGCAGATATTTTTGAAAACTTTAGTAAAATGTGTTTTGAGTATTACAAATTAGATCCTTGCCATTACTTTAGTAGTCCCGGATTAGCTTGGGATGCATTTTTTAAGATGACTGAAACTGATATTGATCAATATTTGTTGATAGGAAAAGGGATAAGAGGTAGAATAAGTTATATTGCAAATAGATATTCAAAGGCTAACAAGAAATATTTGAAATGTTATGACAGTGAGAAAGAAAGTAAGTACATAATATACCTCGATGCAAATCAAATAACTTGTATGGGTGGGATATGTGCCAACCATTGCCTACTGGCAACTTTAAGTTGGTCAATAAGATTGAGAAAGAAAGATAAAACTATATCGTTGAGTGGAATCTTGGGTATCCTTAAAATGGACTATATAAGATGAAATAATATATATCATATTCTATATATTATTTCATCTTATATAGTCCATTTTAACAGAATAAAAGGAAAACTAATTTTAAATCGTCCTTGTTATGTTGGTATGTGTATTTTAGACTTGTTTAAATATTTGATGTATGAATTCCATTACAACTACATTAAAAAATAAACATGGTAAGAAGCTGAATTGTTGTTTACTGATACTGATTCTTTGTGTTAAGAAATTAAAACAAAAGATGTGAATTCAGATTTTTATAATAATAAAGAACTTTTTGACAATAGTGATTATGATTCAAAAAATCCATTTCATTTCAATGACAATAAAAACGTTGCTGGTAAAATGAAAGATGAAACTTGTGGAATACCCATTGTTAAATTTGTTGGACTTCGAAGTAAACTAAATTCATACATGTTAGATAATGAGACTGGTACAAAGAAATGTAAGGGTATTAAACAATGTGTTGTTAAAAAATATTTAACGCATGATAACTATAAGATCATTTTATTTACAGCATCAGAAAGCTGCCACGAGATGAAAGTTATTTGGTAAAAAAAACATGAGCTAAACAGCTATATTATAAACAAAACGAGTTTGTCAGCATATGATGATAAGAGGTACATACTGACTAATGGCCAAAATACATTAGAATACAGTTAACAATAATAATAATCATCTCGTTTCCCTTTCGGGTTCCTGTTCTGGTTAGCTACGTTACACCAGGTTTCCATTACAACAATCAAAAAGTAACAACCCCAACTTTCGTTTTATAGTTAATTAATACACAGTTATATCCTTAGCATTAACAATGGTCAAAGGGAAATAACTCCTACTTCCGTTGTATGGTAAATAAATGCGGGGTTATTTCCCTTGGTATTTTTCAATATGGTGGCTAAAATCAAAAATCTTTTTACTTCAAGTTTATGATAAGTCTGTGTATCATATATAGTAGGTATATAGTATAAACACTCGTGTGCCTATGCTAGGATGTGCCAGTAAGATAGATTTCGCTTCGATTTCGTTTCGTTTTCAAGTAAGATAATTTACCAAATTTCTGCGGTTCGTTTCGATTTCGTTTCTTTTCGTTTCGATAGAGATATGCCAAAATGGAGTCTGATGACGTCTGTGGAGTTCATTCCGTGACATACGTGGCTAAATTCGCAGTATTAAATTCTACACGAAAGGACCCTTACACAATTTTGCCTTTTAAGGAGATAGACCTATACTTTTACATGCATTAGCATAAAACTAAAATTATTAAACGCCCTTCCGGACGCCCTCTGGCGGCCACTTCAAATGTGCACGCTTTTCCGAGTTACCTGCATATATCATGGACATTGCGAATTGGTTTCAACTGAACAATGGATTAGGGTGTAACTAACAGGTGCTTACAAGAGCTATGTACGACCAATACGCTCTACCCGTGACATTTTGTGACAGAGCCAGGGCCATTGAACAAATAAATGGATTGCGAGAAGGGCATTTATTCGTACAGCCTTTCATGTAAAAGGCACAAGCATGGCACGGGGCTTTTGCAAATATATTTGGATTAAAATATTATTTGTATCGGCTTGATAAACCAGATTGATGAGTAGTATATACAGTCCCGGTATCTGTGTTGTCTTCCCGAGCTGGGGCTTCTTTAAGCCTTTAAAATGTGTTAAAGGCTTTTAACAACAAGTATAGGATCGTTATTTGCTGGGTGCGCTTGAGTCAAGAGCCGTGGTTAGCACATTTTGAATGCTTGGTTTCTGGGGCCCTGCGAAGGGAAAACTGCGCTGGTACGGCCACTTTATATACTACTTATTAGCTGTTCTTATTCCATTATACAATGTTAAGCACAGTATTCGTTGTCCATATACTAGTATACGTTGTTTAAACACAACATTCGCTGTTCATTTTCCATCATACTATATTAAAACACAGCATTCGCTTTTCATATCCTGGTATACGATGTTAAAACACAGTATTCGCTGTTGGCATATTCCATTATACGATGTAACAACACAGTATTCGCTGTTCTTAATCCATTATACAGTATTTGCTCTTCATGTTCCATTATACGATGTTAGAACACAGTATTCGCTGTTCGTATTCCACCATACGATTTTAAAACACAGCATTCGCTGTTCTTAATCCATTATACAGTATTTGCTCTTCATATTCCATTATACGATGTTAGTACACAGTATTCGCTGTTCATATTCCACCATACGATGTTAAAACACAGCATTTGCTTTTCTTATTCTAGTATACAATGTTAAAACACAGTATTTGCTGTTGGCATATTCCATTATACGATGTAACAACACAGTATTGGCTGTTCTTAATCCATTATAGAGTATTCGCTGTTCATATTCCATTATACGATATTAGAACACATTATTCGCTATTCATATTCCATTATACAATATTAGAACACAGTATTCGCTGTTCATATTGCATTATACGATGTTAGAACACAGTATTCGCTGTTCATATTCCATTATACGATGTCAAAACACAGTATTCATATTCCATTATATGACGTTGTGATGACTGGAATATTCCATTATATGACGTTGTGATGATTGGAATATTCCATTATATGACGTTGTGGTGATTGGAATATACATTATATGACGTTGCGGTGACTGGAATATACATTATATGACGTTGTGGTGTATGACGTTGTGGTGACTGGAATATACATTATATGACGTTGTGGTGACTGGAATATTCCATTATATGACGTTGTGGTGACTGGAATATACATTTTTAATTTAAGGAAACATGGACAGGCACACTTACTACTTTTTCAAAGAGTTTGGAACAGATTCATTTCCGGTACTTTTTGATAATGGACGAGGGTAAGTTTTATACATATACATACCCTATACTCAAGGTCAATGAAAACGCATCACAAAACAAATCCTTTTAAAAGTTAGAATTTGAGGCATTTTGGAGAAAATATGATAAAACTCCATTTAACTAGTCGACGTTTAACACGTTTTATGTACATATCGGGATTCTGTGCATTCCATATTGGGGTTAGGAAATGCATTTCCGGGTTTCTTCAGTTATAGCACAAAAAGAGATCATTTTTTAAAACAACCCTCCATTGCATAATACTGTCAGAATGCAAAGAATAAAAAGGTAAGTACAACGAATTGAAATTTATTCCGAGACAGATTAATGCAGCTTGAAGTTTAGAGGAACGGTTTTCTTTTTATAAGTATTCATAGTAAACAATGTTAAATGACAAGGTAAATAATTGCGTAAAAGAGTGTCATAAAAACATTTGAGACACGTTAGGTGTCAATATATAATACCTTAAAATAGAAGTTATTGGTTCATCAGTTTTATCCCAATTGGTTTGCGAATATTCAAACAAATGGCGTTAATGGGGCGTTTATATTCATTATATACATTTAGTTCTGTAATGTTTTAGTGACAAGTCAAAGACGTTTGATTTCTGTGTCTCTCATCATAGCTAGGCGCCCTGCTGTAGTTCGTTCGAAGGTTGTCTGTCCTTGGTTGTTCACAAATATTTCTCCCTGCATATAATTCTGCTTTGTGAACATGAATCTCTTATATCCCAATTTACGAAAGTTGCCGCTGTGAGTTTAAATGATCTCCCTTTAATATATACCATTTACTGAATTCACAGTATCCTAGTGATCCGGCACCTTACATTGTCACTGTCTTAATATAGCGTGTGGTAGTTGAATGCTTAAATGTGATCCTACTAATATGAGCTATAAGTGTATGTATGTATGCGTGTATATGTTAAGTGTGCCTCCAGATGAGTGTGTTATGATGTAGAGATAGTATATCAGCATGTGTTGCAGCTATCCTTTTTCAGGAAGTGAATGCATATGTTTGATTTCTGTGTCTCTCATCATAGCTAGGCGCCCTGACGTAGTTGATCCGAAGGTTGTCTGTCCTTGGTTGATCGCAAATATTTCTCTCTTATAAATGTTATTTTCCACATATAAGCCACACTTGGTATCAGTTGAATTTCTAGAAATGTGTTAAAGAGTCCTAGAGCAAAATTAGCTGACAGAAGTAGATGAAATCTTATGCAACTGCTTATCGCCATACGTTAACCTTTGGGACAAAGAGACTTGTACACTAACATAAAATTTGAACAACAAACTTGTGGACTAAACATAATCGAAAATCAAATTCATACATGTATACTTATATATATGTATACATGTATACATTATTTATATATACTAAAGGAAAAAAAGAAACACAACTCGGAAATTCCCGCTATATAACATAAAATACGGCACACGTAATCCATGTAATATTCCAGAGAAATCCCAAGACGTACTGCAAAAAAAGGGTTGCAGTTAGTTGGAGAATGGACTAAACTAACCTGCTGTTGACTTTTTAAATGTAGTAAAAATTCCTAAATTTCTAACTTCCGCTTTGAAAATTTGAGCGATTTGAGTACTGTATTAAATGTAAACAGTTGCAAAAGTTTACATCCAACATTTTCTCACCTGCTAAGCGAAATGTGTATAATGAAATTATGAAGCCATACTATTTGGAATACTGTCTTTTTCCGAAATGAGAAGTTAAATGCAGACATGCACCATTCGATTTACAGCAGCATATTTTACATACAATATATATCGGAAATTTATTTTTCATTCACATTGTTTAACATACCATAATTCTTCGAAATATATATATATATATATATGCGAGTGTATATATATATATACATATATATATATATATATATTATATACATATATATATATATATATAATTATATATATAGGGAGAAATATTTGTGAACTACCAAGGACAGACAACCTTCGGTCGAACTACGGCAGGGCGCCTAGCTATGACGAACTAGATAGACAGAAATCAAGCGTATATATTCACTCCTTAAAAAAGGTAGCTGCAACACACGTTGATGAACTGTATCTCTACATCATAACACAGTCGTCTGGAGGCACAATTAACATATAGACGCATACATACATACACTTATAGTTCATATGAGTGGGTCGCATTTAAGCGTTCAAATAAAACTCTTTAAAACGCAACTTATCGTTTGGCAGTGTTGCAGAAACTGGTTACGTTGAATAGACACTCTGGAGTCAAATGTGATACTAATAAAAGAACATATCTGGTTGGATGAGGGAAAAACTGTACCCTGACATTTAGTTATGAAGAGAGAGTAAAATATCAAAAAGATTACCCTAGGACAGTAAGGTAATTGTGATGTTTGTGTGCTGTACTTTAAAACTCGGCTACTCAACCACCTTACCCCAGGAGAATAAGGTAATTGTGATGTTTGTGTGCTGTACTTTAAAACTCGGCTACTCCTCCACCTTACCCCAGGAGAATAAGGTAATTGTGATGTTTGGTGTGCTGTACTTTATAACTTACTTCAGGCTTAAAAATAAAATAAAATCAGGTAAGTATGACGTTTGGTGTGCCGCCACTTATAACTCATAACTCGGTAACTCCCCCTCATTCCTCCAGGACAATGGGGTAAGTGTGACGTTTGGTGTGCTCTATCTTATAATTCGGCTACTCCACATCCATACCTCAGGACAATAAGGTAATTGTGAAGTTTGGTGTGTTGTATTTTATAACTCGGCTACTCCCCCTTCTTACCACAGGACAATAAGGTAATTGTGAGGTTTGGTGTGCTGTACTTTATAACTCGGCAACTCCCATTCCTTACCCCAGGACAATAAGGTAATTGTGAGGTTTGGTGTGCTGTACTTTATAACTCGGCAACTCCCATTCCTTACCCCAGGACAATAAGGTAATTGTGAGGTTTGGTGTGCTGTACTTTATAACTCGGCAACTCCCATTCCTTAACCCAGGACAATAAGGTAATTGTGAGGGATATTGTGCTGCACCTTATAACTCGGCTAATCCTCCTCCTTAGCCCCGGACAATAAGGTAGTTGTGAGGTTTGGTGTGCTGTACTTTATATCTCGGCAACTCCCCTTCTTTACCCCATGACAATACGGTAATTGTGAGGTTTGGTGCGCTTTATAACTGGGTTACTCCCCCTCCTTACCCTAGGACAATGCGGTAATTGTGTAGTTTGGTGTGCTGCACCTTATAACTCAGCCACTCCCCCTCCTTACCCCGGGACAATAGGGTAATTTTGACGTTTGATGTGCTGTACCTTATACCTCGGCAACTCCACCTCCTTACCCCAGGACAATAAGATAAATGTGAAGCTTGGTGTGTTGCACTTTAAAACTCGGCTACTCCACCTCCTTACCCCAGGACGATAAGGTAATTGTTAGGTTTGGTGTGTACCCCTCATAACTCGGCTACTCCACCTCCTTATCCTAGGACAATTAGTTAATTGTTAGGTTTGGTGTGTACCCCTCATAACTCGGCTACTCCACCTCCTTATCCTAGGACAATTAGTTAATTGTGAGGTTTGGTGTGTTGCACCTTATAACTCGGCTACTCCACCTCCTTATCCCAGAAAATAAGGTAAATGTTAGGTTTGGTGTGTTGCACCTTATAACTCGGCTACTCCACCTCCTTACCCCAGGACAATAAGGTAATTGTGAAGTTTGGTGTGCTGCACCTTATAACTCGGCTACTCCACCTCCTTTCCCCAGAACAATAAGGTAATTGTGAAGTTTGGTGTGCTGGACCTTATAACTCGGCTACTCCACTTCCTTACCCCAGGACAATAAGGTAATTGTAAGTTTTGGTGTGTTGCACCTTATAACTCGGCTTCTCCACATCCTTACACCGGGACAATAGGGTAATTGTGACGTTTGGTGTGCTGTACCTTATAACTCGGCAACTCCACCTCCTTACCCCAGGACAATAAGATAAATGTGAAGCTTGGTGTGTTGCACTTTAAAACTCGGCTACTCCACCTCCTTACCCCAGGACGATAAGGTAATTGTTAGGTTTGGTGTGTGCCCCTCATAACTCGGCTACTCCACCTCCTTATCCTAGGACAATAAGGTAATTGTTAGGTTTGGTGTGTTGCACTTTATAACTCGGCTACTTCACCTCCTTATCCCAGGACGATAAGGTTATTGTGAAGTTTGGTGTGTTGCACCTTATAACTCGGCTACTCCACCTCCGTATCCCAAAAAATAAGGTAATTGTTAGGTTTGGTGTGTTGCACCTTATAACTCGGCTACTCCACCTCCTTACCCCAGGACAATAAGGTAATTGTGAGGTTTGGTGTGCTGCACCTTATAACTCGGCTACTCCACCTCCTTACCCCATGACAATAAGATAATTGTGAGGTGTGGTGTGCTGCACCTTATAACTCGGCTACTCCACCTCTTTACCGCAGGACAATAAGGTAATTGTGAGACGTGTTGTGCTGCACCTTATAACTCGGCTACTACACCTCCTTACCGCAGGACAATAAGGTAATTGTGCAGTTTGGTGTGCTGCACCTTATAACTCGGTTACTCCACCTCCTTACCTCAGGACAATACGGTAAGTGCTAGGTTTGGTGTGTTGCACCTTATAACTCTGCTGCTCCACTTCCTAACTCCAGGACAATAAGGTAATTGTGAGGTTTGGTGTGCTGTACTTTCAAACTCGGCTACTATCCCACCTTACCCAACGAGAATAAGGTAATTGTGAGGTTTGGTGTGCTTTACCTTATAACTCTGCAATTCCTCCTCGTTACCCAGGACAATAAGGTAATTGTGAGGTTTGGTGTGCTGTACCTTATAACTCGGCTACTTCCCCTCCTTAGCTACGACAATAAGGTAATTGTGAGGTTAGGTGTGCTGCACCTTATAACTCGGCTACACCTCCGACTTACCCCAGGAACATGAGGGAATGTTGACGTTTGATATGCTGTCCCCCTCCTTACCACAAGACAATACGTTAATTATCAGGTTTTGTGTGCTGTACTTAATAACACGGCTACTCCCCCTCTTACCCCATGAAAATAAGGGAATTGTGAGGTTGGGTCTGCTGCACATTATAACTCGGCAACTCTCTCTCCTTACACCAATACAATAAGGAAAATGTGAGGTTGGGTCTGCTGCACGTTATAACTCGGAAAATCGCCCTCCTTACCCCAAGACAATAAGGAAATTGTGAAGTTTGGTCTGATGCACGTTATAGCTCGGCTACTACACCTCCGTACCCAGGACAATAAGGTAATTGTTAAATTTGGTGTGCTGCACCTTATAAAGAAATATAAACAGATCGGACAGGGAAAGTAGCATTCAAGGAGGACAGTCAACCACACAACACAGAAACAAACACGCAAACAGACCAACAAGAAGGCAAAAGCAATAATAAACGCAAACGACATCACAAACACAAACGGGTTAACAATAGGTCTACCGCCTTGGAACGGTCCTTGGCAAAGTAGGCCACTGGGCGTTTAAACCGGTTCTAGGGTGCACCAAACCTAACACTTACCCTACTGTCATCCCATTAAAACAGGACAGTGTAAATAAAGGAATCCCCGCAATGATATATTCCCTAACCAACAAGGCAGCATCAATAGGCAATATAAGTAAAACACAAATATGCTCGTGTAAATATAATACAAAAAATCAATAGCCGATAGACCACAATGAAGGTACTCAATGACTTGGCAGAAGCCAGGGCAAAAAGAGAATGAACCATTAAGGGCACGACAAGAAGATCATAGACAAACATCAGACGCCACCTCGGATAACTCGGATACTCCATCTCCTTATCCCAGGACAATAAGGTAATTGTGAGGTTTGATGTGCTGCACCTTATAATTCGGATACCCCACCTCCTTACCCCTGGACAATAAGGTAATTGTGACGTTTGGTGTGCTGCATCTTATAACACGGCTACACCACCTCTTTACAACAGTACAGTAAGGTAATTGTGAGGTTTGGTGTGCTGTACTTTATTACTCGTCTACTCCCCCTCCTTTCCCCAGGACAATAAGGTAATTGTGAGTTTGGTGTGTTGTACTTTATAACTCGGCTACTACCCTTCCTTACCACAGGACAATACGGTAATTGTGAGGTTTGTTGTGCTGTACTTTAAAACTTGGCTACTCTCCCTCCTTACCCCAGGACAATAAGGTAATTAGGATGTTTGGTGTGCTGTACTCAATAACACTGCAACTCCCCCTCCATTACCCAGGACAATAAGGTAGTTGTGATGTTTGGTGTGCTGCTCCTAATAACTAGGCTACTCCCCCTCCTTACCCCAGGACAATGAGGTAAGTGACGTTTGGTGTGCTGCACCTTATAACTCGGCTAATACATCTCCTTACTCCAGGACAATGAGGTAAGTGTGCAGTTTGCGTGCTTAACCTTATAACTCGGCTACTCCACCTCCTTACCCCAGGACAATAAGGTAATTGTGAGGTTTGGTGTGCTGTATTTTATAACTCGGTTACTCCCCGTCCCTACTCCAGGACAATAGAGTAATTGTGACGTTTGGTGTGCTGTATTTTATAACTTGGCTACTCCCCCTCCATACCCCAGGACAAGATGGTAATTGTGATGTTTGGTGTGCTGCACCTTATATGTCGGTTATTCCCATCCTTACCCCAGGACAATACGGTAATTGTGCAGTTTGGTATGCTGCACCTTATAACTCGGCTACTCCCCCTCCTTACCCCAGGACAATAAGGTAATTGTGAAGTTTGGTGTGCTGTATTTTATAACTCGTCTACTCCCCTTCCTTACCCCAGGACAATACGGTAATTGTGAGGTTTGTTGTGCCGCACGTTATAACTCGGCTTCTCCCCCTCCCTACCCCAAGACAATAAAGTAATTGTGAAGTTTGGTTTGCTGCACCTTATAACTCGGCCACTCCAACTCCTTACCACAGGACAAGAAGGTAATTGTAAAGTTGTGTGTGCTGCACCTTATAACTCGGCTACTCCACCTCCTTACCTCAGGACAATACGGTAATTGTGAGAGGCTTGGTGTGTTGCACCTGATAACTTGGCTACTCCACCTTCTTACCCCAGGACAATAATGAAATTGTGAGGTTTGGCTTGCTGTTCTTTAAAACTCGGCTACTCCCCCTCTTTCCCCCTGGGCAATAAGGTAATTGTGAGATTTGGTGGGCTGTACTTTATAACTCGACTATTCCCCCTCCTTACCCCAGGACAATAAGGTAATTGTGGCGTTTGGTGTGTTGTACTTTATAACTCGGCTACTCCCCCTCCTTTCCCCAGGACAATAAGGTAATTGTGAGTATGCTGTGTTTTATATTAAAACTTGGCTACTCCCCCTGCTTACCCAATGACAATAAGGTAATTGTGAGGTTTGTTGTGCTGTACTGTATAACTCAGCAACTCCCTCTCCTTACCCCAGGACAATAAGCTAATTGTGAGGTTTGCTGTGCTGTGCTGTACCTTATAACTCGGCAACTCCCTCTCATTACCCCGGGACAATAAGGTAATAGTGAAGTTTGGTGGGCTTTAACGGCTATTCCCCCTTCTTACCTCAAAACAATAAGGTAATTGTGAGGTTTGTTGTGCTGTATTTTATAACTCGACTACTCCCCTCCTTACCCCTGGACAAGAAGGTAATTGTGACGTTTGGTGTGTTGTACTTTATAACTCGACTACTCCCCGTCTTTTCCCCAGGGCAATAAGGTAATTGTGAGTTTGGTGTGCTGTGCATTAAAACTCGTATACTCCCCCTCCTTACTCACGGACAATAAGGTAATTGTGAGGTTTTGTGTGATGTACTTTAAAACTCGACTACTCCCCCTCCTCACCCCGGGATAATAAGGTAATTGTGAGGTTTGGTGGGCTGTACTTTATAACTCGGCTATTCCCCCTCTTTACCCCAGGACAATACGGTAATTGTGAGGTTTGTTGTGCTGTACTTTATAACTCGGCTACTCCCTCTCCTTACCCCAGGACAATAAGGTAATTGTGAGGTTTGCTGCGCTGTACCTTATAGCCCGGCTACTCCATCACCTTACCTCAGGACAATGAGGTAAATGAGAGGTTTGTTGTGATGTACTTTATAACTCGGTTATACACCCTACCCAAAGTAAATAACAAAATTCATAACACAGCTTTTCAAGCCTTTCGGTTATCCACAATTATCAAATTACCTCCCTTGGAAGTTTTCATATTATCCATATCACATTATTACAAACAGTTTAATGGAATAATTTGTACTCAATTAAGTGTGCATACAAGCGTTAAACATTGTTTTATTAACAGAAAGTATAGCATTCACAGAATATATACCGATACATGTTTTTATTTATTTTTTTATCAGTATATATTCTGTAAATGCTATACTTTCTGTTCCATTGTTGCATCTACTCTTTTAACGATATTAAATTCGACTTCATATACATACAGCTTAATTACCAGTGTTTTTTTTTTAAATACTTTGAAATAGTTTCCGAGGGAGAGTATGTGTTGCTCTGATATCAGCACGAGTGCCGAAAGGATGAATTCTTATATCGGAGCAATTTTTTTCCGAGCGAAATATTTACCGTATTCAAAAACTCTGGTTATATTTTATTAAAAAACAATTCAATTAGCTAATTCTAATATACCTGTTGTAAGCGATTTGCTTCTTAGGCACTTCTTGATTGTCGTCTGGGTAGAAACAGTACTAAGCAATGCAGATAAAAAGTATTGGTCAGGGACACGACACATGTGGTTATGGCGAGAATCGAACCCACGACTTTTGGATCATGGGTCCAACGCTCTACCATTAAAACCACAGCTCATTTTCTGTCTTTCATTAATTCCCTCTTTCAAGTAGTGCACAGTGCGCATTGATACATACTTTTATGATTTCACTCTGGCTACTGAGACATATCTCCCAGTATGAGATATTTCCCACTAGAGCTCTGAATAGATATGGCTTTTCAATTCACTGGATATTAATATAAATCATCACAAAATATGCGTTCCTTTTTATTTATTAATCGATTAGCACATGTAATAGCATTCTTTATGTTACAATAATTTATTTGTTTACCTGTTGTTGTTTTTTCTTCCAGTTTTGGAAAAACAGAGCACGACACACTGTCGATATTGGCACCTCTAAGACAGTGTTGCCTAATTCGAAAATCGACATTTCTAAAATATGTCAAGCTATATTTGAGCCCTGAAAGGCTGAGTGGTCTGATGGAGCAGGCCCTAGAGAATGACCCTGTATCACCCGTACTGCTGAGAGGTCGTTTGAATGCACTGGACAGGAGACTCGTTCATATATTGAAAACTGTAGGAGAGTGTATTAAAACATTACCCTATCATGAAGTTATAGTAGACGATATGTAGCAGAATGTATTGACAAATGTCCCTATCATGAAGTTATAGTAGACGATATGTAGCAGAGGGTATTGACAAATGTCCCTATCATGAAGTTATAGTAGACGATATGTAACAGAGTGTATTGACAAATGTGTCTATCATGAAGTTATAGTAGACAATATGTAGCAGAGTGTATTGACAATTTACCCTATCATGAAACTATATTAGACGATATGTAACAGAGTGTATTGAAAAATGTCCCTATCATGAAGTTATAGTAGACGATATGTAGCAGAGGGTATTGACAAAGCAGAGTGTATTGACAAATTACCCTATCATGAAGAGTTATTAGACGATATGTAGCAGAGTGTATTGACAAATTACCCTTTCATGAAGTTATAGTAGACGATATGTAGCAGAGTGTATTGACAAATTACCAGAGAGATACGTTTCATATTTCCAAATTTTTATGAAGATATACTATGAACAATGGTTACCAGATGTACTATGTTGTTGTTACTTAAATGATGTATGTGAGCCATTGGCAGAATGGTTAGTCTCTGATTTGAAATCACTTAGACCCTCACCGCTGTGGGTTCTATCCCTCATGGGCCTAAGCATCTTTAGTAGATGATGATATCCAGCTTCCCAGGTGCCTGCCCGTGCACTACAATTGCCCGGAGGGGCACGTGGGGTTTGCCTCTACCAATCAAAGCTAGAACAGTCGCCATATGACCATAGCTGTGCGACTATAAAATCCAATTCAATTCAATTCTCCGGAATAGGCCTCTCGCGGTTTTTACCGGTCACATGATGTAGGTACGAACACTTTGTACAGTTACAATATTCTGCCTACAATATTTTTCACGTGCAGCTTATACAACGAAAGTTAGTGTTCCGCAGCGTTTGTTTTCTATATGAAAGTTGGTCTACCATGTTTGGCCTACATGGAAAACCATTCAGACAAATTTCGGATAAGGACTGTTGTTATCACTGTTAAAAGTGCGTCAATTTAAATGTTATTTGATAAACAATAGGATGTGCCATTCAGAGTATTTTGTGTGTAATGAGTGTAATGATACTAATGACTATTATTATTAGTAGTAGTAGTAGTATAGTGGGGCAGATTGGTGACATATATTGGTAAAATTGCGCATTTTGTGACAAAAGCACGAAACTTGACACATAGCTAGACAATACTCTACTAAAATGTTTTGACCCACGTCAGATTTTGTAAAATGGCCGCCAAATATTCCATAAAGAATTAATGAAGCCCATAATTAATTGGTTTCATCTAAACGTGTTATTGACACTAAACTCATGTCATTGATAGACAATAAATATCAATATATGGGCTTCCTTAATTTCTTTCTGGAATATTTGGCCGGCCATTTTACAAAATGGCCCCCAAAAAATGCTGATTTTTAGAAATCTATCAAAATGTTGATGTGTTTTACAAAGGTGTTGTCTTGATATATTTATGTGTATGTCTATACTTTAATAAATAATTGTTAGATACACCCCTATAATTCAGTGGTAAGGGTTTTACACATGTATACATGCTATGCCAACTCTGAGACTAGTTTGTCTTAGTTGTCTTTAGCTTTAAGCATTTCTGAAGTGTGTTTAAGTTTCAGTCTCATATTTATTAGCGGCTTGTAGTTTATAATAACTCGTAAGTATACATCCAGTGACTTGGTAAAACACTATTAAAGGGATACACAACAATCTTGAATTATTTATCAAGCATCCAAATTGATTAATCCAATATCAATTTGACTTTAAAACTTCTGGCATATATACTCAAATACAATGCCGAATGTTTTAATTGTTTGTGGTAATTCTATTACAAGTTTTAATGTATCATTGGTGCAATATACTCCCCAATGAGCAATATGTAAAATTAATTTGCTTTAAACTATTTACATAATTATTAAAACTGATTTTAAAACATGCATATGAAGCAGCAAAACGGGAAGCCGCAGGTTATAAAAAATCAGGCTTGTCGAGTCTTCTAAACGATTGGAGAAAAAATATCGCAAAGGATAGTTAAACAATATTTCTCATCTCCGATTTATCGGAATTAGATTTAATTACGACCTTAAATTGCATTTATTAATAAACAATATTAACAAGACTCTATCCGGAAACAAATTCAAAAAGAAGTTTGTTATATACACAAACTCAAATGTAATAAGTGGTCATACCATTTGAACATTTTCAACATGAGAGCTAACATTAAATTTAATCTAATCTTATTGATCTATGATCTGAATGGTACAATCTTTCTTAATCACAGTCACACTACCCAATGTCCCGTTTTTAAGACTGTATACATCTTTCCTGCTTTGACACATCGTTTGCAACACATTGACATCTACATTTGGTAAGTTCCTTGCAAACGCTGAGGCCTGTGGTAGTGTTATCGAGAAAGGCTTCAACACATCATCTTCCAACCCCAGTCACCGGATGTAGGCATTTCACAGGTGGACCTAAAGGCCATGTCTCCAACAATGTCCAATGACAACCTGTTAAACAACTCGGCAGGTGTGCTTGAAAAGAGCTATAGCAATAGGTGACAACTTGTTGTATCTAGGAACCATTAAATGTTAACAATTCTTTGCGACATGAACATGCAAACTTCGTCTTGTCTCACATTTTCAAACAAGCACAACTTTTGGAATTGGAAAACTTGTGCAACCTCAACATAGTATTTCCAGATTTTCCATGAACAGGTTTTACCTCTAAATATATTTCATTACATCTAATAAGTGTTAAAAGCAACTATTCGTCTTGGTTTATATGAACTAATGAATAGGCAATACAATTTGCAACGAAGAACCTAAAGTGATTCCTAGCTCCTAAAACTAACCCATGGCTCATCTAACTGTATTTACTGTACCATTGCTATTACATGTACTACAACGTCTGTGTCTACTGTATATAGCATACGTTTTGTGAAGTAATGTTTGGCATATGCCACATGCAACACACGCATTGTATCGTATCATCTTGGTGAAATGATCGAGATCAGTCTCAAATGCTCATCGTCTGATACAAGGCACATCTTCATCTCTGTTTTATTAAACGTTTTTAGTTTCTCTTCTATCGCAACCGATTGCTATGCCAGTTAACCAGAGCTCTGATTTTGTTTTGCATGATGGCCGTCACCTACTAAACCTTCTGCAAGTGACATTCAACAATGTATAAAAGAACTTGCTAATCATACTTACTAATATTTTTCAAGCATTAAAAGGCATTTTAAGGCAGCTCGTATAATCTGATTAAAATCCAAAAACGTTTTCCAAAGTTAGAAAAAGCTGGAGAGACACCCTAATCCGCCGTTAATCTGAACTTAATATGATACATATATATGCGAGAAGAGAAAGCAAGTTATAGAATATGTTGTAAGTTGGTGACCACTGAGGAAAGAAAACATGTTCTGGTTTATCTGCTTAAAGACAGACTTGTCATTTATAAGCTCTGTTACAAACGTGTCATGAACGCGTCATGCTTTGCATGACATAGTTTACGTAGTTTACGTATTTGTTGATCAATTTCTGTCACACGAGAGTCGTCTATGTAACGGAAGTCAAGTACCAGTACATCCTCAATATTGTCCTTGAATATATTTTCTAATTCCTCCAATGAGTCACTCTACTGTCTTACGAACATCTTTATCTTGTTCATGATGGAAAAGATCAGAGTCATTGCATAGGCAGCGCCTGATGAATTATTGCAATAACTGAAATTAACAGATCACTCATCCAATGTGGAAGCTGCGATGTGTTTAGAGCACCTACTGCACCTTCACCTTCTTTCTCAATCTTATATTTCTGCTTGTGAGCTAGTTCATTGGGTATTGATGTGACAACACTAGTGAAGTTTGTCTCACACACACAGATGACTATTTTCAAGATTTAAAGTGCAACTGAACAGTACTGCAATTGCGAACTTTTGATTGCTCTTTATGATCGGCATGTGCAATACTCAATGGTCTAAGGCATGCCTTGCTCACACTTCAGTTAACTGTAAGCCCGGTTTACCATAAGTATGTTAATCAAGTGATGAACATTCCCTGTTGCATGTGTTTATTTCAGAAAGGAATCTGCAGTGTCGTAATTGCCATAAGGGCACTGGTCCATCCATAGTCCTCAAACAAGTCTCAGAGTGTTGTAATGCCTCCATTTTAAATACGAGGCTTCAGCGTAAAATGCCATTATGATCTTCATATTGGGTTTCAGGCCAATTTCATTGTTTCCGCTCGGCAACTATATAGATTAGACGCAGTTACCCCGTTATCATAAAATGTCTTCGCGTTTAGATTTTGTTTACTTGTTTTGTCTTGTAAATAACGTTTACCAAGTCAATGTATTTTAGGGTTTTATAAATACACTTTATATTTTTAGACCGACAGTTTCCGATAAGAAAATTAGTTTGGTACCATTCAGAAATTCCAAAGGCTGGAGCAAACGTAGAGTCAATCCGAAGTGAAATTTGATTGAAACGTGTAAATCCCTTAACACATTAACCATATTAATTACTTAAACATTAATAAATTACAAACAAATATTAAACGAATTACACTTTTTACTATTTTCAACATGTTTTGGCGGCCAATTTGAAAACGGTAGCCATTTTGAACTTAAAATATACCCAGATTGTATTTCAAGACCCTCTGTCTATCACTTTTCGGAATTTGTTGCGATTGCCATAATATATGTTGTTAAAACCCGATAAATATACGTTCAACTGATTATTTATTACGTATTTGGCGGCCATTTTGAAAATGGCGGCCATTTTGAAAAATCTGGCGTAGGTCCATAGCCAGTTTTTTTCAGTATGGTATTGTCTAGCTATGTGCAAAGTTTGGTGCTTTTGTCTAACAATGCACACTTTTTTCACCAATCTGCCCCACTAGTAGTAGCATTATTATTATTATTGTTATTAAGTTCAGATTCATAATATTGATATCATTATTTGGTGACGCATCTGTCTCATATCGTGTTCATTTGTTTAATACGTTATTTACTGCATTATTTTCAGCTTCATCATACTAATGCACGATATTAATTAATGTAAATTAAAGAACAAATGAATCAATAGCATATTTCAGATGTGTAAATTTGTATACTTATGATACATTGTGACTCAAATCATCATAATGTTCTGATTGTATTGAATTGTATCCGCCTGTATTGTATTGGCGAAAACATTTGTAATGTTTGTGGCGAATAAAGAATTAAATTGAAAAATTGAAATCATTTTAATGCAATCTTGGGTAAACGTAGTGATACACTTCTGATATATCATAATCACAATTCCTAAGTACCCACTACTATAACCAATGTCAATAATATGCACGTTGTTTTTTTGTATTTCACGCTTATTTCGAGATACGGTTGAACAGCAAAACTAACGAGTTTAAATCGTCTGCTCTGATTGCACGAACACATTTTAAAGTTTTGAGGTCGATGTGTTTTCTTAAATAAAATAAAGTCAAATATTCTTAGAAATAAATGATAAAACTTATGCATCTAGGTACTTTGGATGTCTAAAGTACTTTGAATTAGTACAATTTTCGATGTTCCAAATTCTAAAAAGTGCCAACTATTTATTTTGATATCTTGTTTTACTAGCCTTACCATTACAAATGCATTCGCAAAAGATTTTTTCAAAATGTTTCTTAACATTACAGGTACTTGAATTTTAAACGATATTCAATTAAAAGGGAGGTAATTTATGATTGCCAAGTATCATTTTATTATAGACATTTATCTGCAATAAATGGGTCAAAGGTTTATGTGTTTATGTATCATTTCCTACCAATATATCTTTAGACGTTTATATGATTCATATTATGTTTTTTTTAGCACATTTCTATATATGAAAGGTGGACAACTCTCTAAAGATTCTTCTACCCGTTGATTCAACTTACCTATGTCTGTCCCACACATTGAAAAGAAACTTTACTGTAGTATTTACTAAAAAAATAAAGTACAAATTTATTGGTGGAAAGAAGAATTGAAATTGACTATAAGTAAATACACGGGTAAAAGTGACCATAATTTTGATAAATAAACAACAACAACAAGAAACAGAATAGAACCTAGCTGGACGAAGTAGGTTAAAATGCTGCAGCCATGTGCTGTTTCAAACGGTGTCCGGTTGGGGCCAGATACAATGTCGCATTGACGTGGGCAACAATGCGACACCCGACAATGCGACATCGCGACATTGCGATATGACAATGCGACAATGCGATACGACAACTCGACATTGAGACACGACAACGCTACATTGCAATACGACATCGCGACATAATTGTCATATTGCAATGTCGCGACAACGCAATGCAATGTCACGACAACGTGACATTGCAATACAATTATGTCGCGATGTCGTATTGCAATGTAGCATTGTCGTGACATTGCACTGCGTTGTCGCGACATTGCAATATCACATCGCAACATAATTGTCGTGATGTCGTGACGTTGCATTGCGTTGTCGCGACATTGCAATATGACATCGCGACAATTATGTCGCGATGTCGTATTGCAATGTAATGTTGTCATATCTCAACGCGAGGTCGCGTTGTCGTGACATTGCATTGCATTGTCGCAACATTGCAATATGACATCGCGACATAATTGTATTGCAATTACAATTATGTCGCGATGTCGTATTGCAATGTAGCGTTGTCGTATCGCCTTTGATTTTTTAAACAAGAAATCCGTGGATTCACATGTCTCGCCTAACGGGGGCTGGACTTAAAAATAAAACGATCAATGATGCTTAAATGAGGTTGTAAACATTTTAGTAACTAAAAACAATGGAGTTTGCCGTTTGCTGAGATGACATTTAAGTGCATTTGTTTAAAAGTAAAATGCCATTCTATTAAAAACAAGAGGCCCAAGAGGGTCTGTGGATGCTCTATTGGCTAAAACGGCTCTTACATCAAGTGTTGTCGATATAAAATTCCCATCAGTATTTTTTTTCAAACATTGCAAAAACAACAGGGATAGGATGGCCTTAGATCGCTCACCTGGTAATCATGGGCAATAAGTCTGCTGTGTCTAGTCTGGCATGGGTATTTTTTAATTTGTCCCACTTCTATGAATGAAATTTTATAAAAATGGGGCGGGGTGGTCGGGGACGGGGTTATATTAACATTCTAAAGAAATATGGTAAAGATCAGATAAAAAATGAAGTAACTACTGATTTAACAAAGGAAATACAATATAGCATTTTTCAACAAATCAAGGGCCATAGTCTGTCGCTACTAACAAAATCTAGCTGGATTTCGAACTTGTCCGAGATTTCATTGATATACCGCGATTTGCACAACTAGACATCATACTGAAGTTTCCTGCCAAATTTTGTAGAAAGTTTAGGAGGAGTAGCGCCGACAAGAAATTTAAATGTGAAAGTGCCATAACTCCGTCATAAATCAACGAACTGGGAAAAGGCGTGACATCTTACCGATGCTTCCTGCCAAGTTTCGTCGAAATCCAACAAGGCCTTAGGAGGAGTAGAGCCGACAAGAAATTTAAAAGTAAAACTGTCAAGGGGCCGTAACTCCATCAAAAATCAACGAACCGAAAAAAAAAAAGATATATATAAATAAACAAAAAAAATAAAAAAATAAATAAAAAAAAATAAAAAAAATATATATATATTTAAAACAAATTTAAAAAAAAAAATGTACAAATAATAAAAAATATATACTTATAATAAAAGAAAAGGCAAACATCTGGTAAAGTTTGGTAAAGATCAGATGAAAAATGAAAGCCCTGTCGTATTAACGAGGCAAAATATAGCATTTTTTAACTAAATCAAGGGCCATAACTCCGCTGTTACTATTACGATCTGGCTGGTTTTCGAACTTGTGCGAGCTTTCATTAATATTAACAATATGTTAAAGTTTTGTAAAGATCGGATGAAAAATGAAGGCCCTTGGCCAGTAGAGCTAAAAATCATCAGCTCCAGAAAGTAGGTCAAGGTCATAGATGAAATCCATGCATCCAAAAAGATGTTTTCTTCCACAGATTAAGCTATAAATTAGGTTTTAAAACATCTAGTGCATAATTATAGTTCATGAGAGAGTGATGTACATGTAACAATTAAAGTTATCTGCCCTTTGCTTGGATGGTGAAGGTCACATCCACATTTGCTTTGTCACGTTGCAATGTACCACTCAAGATACACTCAAGATACAACTATAAGCAGAGATTGAAAGGTCTTAGTGCATACAGTTTGTAAAAAAGTGACCTAAACGCAAAAGTTGAAGGTAACAATTAAGTTATCTGCCCTTTGCTTGGAGGGTCAAGGTCACTTTCACTTTGCTTTGTCACGTTGCAATGTACCACTCAAGATACAACTATAAGCAGAGTTTGAAAGGTCTTAGTGCATACAGTTTGTGAAAAAGTGACCTAAACGCAAAAGTTGAAGGTAACAATTAAGTTATCTGCCCTTTGCTTGGAGGGTCAAGGTCACTTCCACATTTGCTTTGTCACGTTGCGATGTACCACCCAAGATACAACTATAAGAAAAGTTTGAAAGGTCTAGTTCATACAGTTTGTGAAAAAGTGACCTAAACGCAAAAGTTGAACCTAAAAATTATCAAGTTATCTGCCCTTTGCTTAGAAAGTCAAGGTCACTTCCACATTTGCTTTGTCAAAGCAAAGTTTGAAAGGTCTAGTGCATACAGTTTGCGAGAAAATGACATAAACGCAAAACTTGAATGTTGACGCCTCCGACGCCGCCGCCGACGCCGCCGGAAAAGCAACACCTATGTCTCTTTTTTTCTTCGAATAGGCGAGACAAAAACTGTTTTCCGGCATTAGACTATTCAAGCCAGTAGAGTGATACAGGCCCTCTTGTGCATCTTGTTCCCGGAAGACTACTTAATACACGCCACTCTGTAAATGACATAATTTTAGACATAAAGGTCATCTTGAGTGACAGTTTGGCCATGAACACAGATCACAAATCTGTCTATCCATCAGCAATTTCATAAAATAATATTCTAGTCTAGATTTGAAACAGTTTAATGACAATTGATCACAATACATTTGGAATGGATTGACCCTCTAAGATTTTGGTAGGTCGCCAAAGATCGCCAAGTTGGCTAAACCTATGTAAAATTTATGGAAATTTGATCGTGCAAATATTCATACAGTCTTTCCTATCACTGAAAATCTAAAGTATTAGAAATTATAACAATTAACATGCTCGAAGGACTACATTATACCCTTAAAGAAAATGTTGTAAGTTCAACATGAAGCGTAGCAGCCAATACACCCGCTCCAACAATCATTACGACGCACAAGTAATTCAAAACGTACATCACAAACACATTCTGTAAAAAAGCACATTACAAACATATAAGGGTTGACAACAGGGGTACCAACTTGGGACCGTCCGTGGCAAAAGGAACCACCGGGAAGTTTAAACCAGTCAAACGGTTTAAACCACAATAACAGTGATAATTGATAGTTGGAATGTGCTGAATTGAATTTTATAGTCGCACCAACAGCTAAGATCATATGGCGACTTTCAAGCTTTCACTGGTGGAGTTTTCGTGTACCTGTTCCGTATGCCAGTTGGATAGCTTCTAATTGGATAGCTTCCTCACATGACGATTCCTATGCCCCTGAGGGATAGAACCTACAGCGGTGAGCGGCAGGTGTTCTCAAGTCAGAGACTCTAACCACTCGGCTACGGATGCCCCTTTTGACAGTTGGAACACGGGTAGATGTCTAATAATGAATTTGAAATGAAGTCATACATTTACACTGGAAGTAGAGCCATGATTAGGCATAAACCAAGATGGAAAACCTTAAATGTTTAAAAGAGATAAATATCTGGCGGCTTTTATTTATATTAAAACAGTATACTAGTATGCTGCTTAAAGGTTATGTAATTATAACTGAAAGGCTTATATCCATTCGCGCTTACTTTTTAGCAATATTATTTAACAGATAATGTATGGTGCTGAGGTCCATATGCAAGTTTATGGACTGGGCAGTCAGACCTAGAATGTTATATGGACCGAAGCGAAGCTGAGGTCCATATAACGTTCTAGGTCTGACTGCCCAGTCCATAAACTTCATATGGACCGAAGCACCATACATTATTTGTTATATTATACCGAATCTGACCAAAAATTAAATCAATACGTTTTATGATTTATTTTGACGTCGTTTTTTTCACACGTCCGTTAATATAGCTATCGGACCGGACGCCCGGTCAATATGCAACTTTATGGACCGGATGACGTCACATTAAACAAAGAGCGGAATATGCAAATGAGGTATAATATATGAAAATACAAAGAAAAGAAACAGTCATAGTCTAATAAAAATACAAAGTAGAACATGTCGTATTATATTAAACAACGTATATTTAAATAATTTAATAATTGCTTAAATGCGACATGATATTTGACTAAAAAAAGAAATTTTCTTAACAAACCAAAATGTGTATTTTTTAGTTTATAAGCAGATTGTACCTTCTTAAATACAGGATCATTTTGTGTTACCTAAGGTGACGACATTGTGACATTTATTTGCAATAAAATCAACAGTTAAAAATATACAAAACACATTCTACATTTTCTCAGATTGTTAATATCAACGAAAGTTTGGACACGTTCGAAAACGATGAATACCGAGTTGTGGCATTTGATTTATTGAAAAAAATACTTAATATTTTTGTTTGTTAAATCTGTAGCTACTTCATTTTTCACTTGATCTTTATGAGACTTGGCCAGAGTGTAGAACTGGATTTAATTGAAGACTTTATTTTAAAACGGTAGCCCAGTTAGTAAATTTACTAATCTTCCCCGAGGCCCTCTTTACAAAGCAAAATAGTAAACAAAAACATGTATACAAGTTTATAGCAACACAACGATATTGCCAATAAAATGGAAACTCATATAAAAGTCAATATAACGATTCAATAACAAGTTTAATGAACACAAGTTCAGCTATATAGTATTTTATCCACTTCATACAATTGTTTGAAAACGTTCTAGCTGATGTGCAAGATCGTATACGCTCTGGGATTTCATTCCAAGTTACTGGCCGAAAGTAAGACACATTTCCTTTAAAAATCTCCTTATTTGGTTTAGGAATCGTAAAGTTATTGTCACAGTGAGAGTGTACATTGTGTGACCTTATGTTAAGTAAATCGGTTTGAAAACCAGCCATCCTTTTCTTGCGGCGTGAGCATGGCGTGGGCGTTGGTGTCCGTTAGCATCAGGTTGACTGAAAAAGCCGATTTAACTCAAATTTCCCATGGCTGCTTCTGTTTTTGTTTTTTTTGCCGATTCAACATTCGGCTGTCGTTGCTAAAAATTGTCAAAACCTTAAAAAATCCTTCTATTCGGCAAGATAGATGCTGACAACCACTTTTTAGAAGTTATCGCTAGCTACTAAAGTACTATAACGTTCATTGTTTTCGTTCGTTTTGTGCCCCGGGTGTCCAGAGTTTGTATGCACGTTTTACATGCACGACTGAAAAATCGTCTTCTTCCATGCCACAAGGTATATAGTTCTCACATATTGCATGTTACATCACCTTATTGTCAAACTTGGCCCCGCATCGAGGTTCACAGTTTAACATCGAGTTATATAAAAGCATCTTCAAAAACAAATCTCTGAAACCACAAGAGCCACGGGTTTAATATGTTGCATTTACCATAGGCATATGGTTTTCTTCCAAGTTTTTTTTTCAAATGATGACACCGGGGTCAAATTTGGCCCCTTTCCAGTGGTCACATGTTTAAGATAGACTTATTTAGGGAACAAGCTACAAACTAGTCTTCTCCGAAACCACAAAGTATAGAGCTCTCATATATGATATTGCATGTTTTACATATAGGCCTTGAGCCAGGACCCAACATTTTCGATATTGTTACCAACTCAAGGGACAAATTCTACCATCACTTTTTGAAAAGAGCAATGTATATAGATTACATTTTTCCATGATAGTAATCTGGAACAGGTAGCTTATATAAAAAAAATCGAACATTAATAGGTTATCATTGTAGCGCTTTCATATAAGTTTTTGATGTTCATTTTTGAATGTCATGCTTGTGTGAATAATTATTGATGTACTTTTTAAAGATGCACTTAAGTTTACAATTCATTGAGTTACATAAAGCGTAAATAAGCTCTTTTTTAGCAATGAATTCAGTTTAAAATCTCTATTTTGCTTCAAATTATAAGTCAATTTACCCCACCCACTATTGACACACTTTTATGCATTTAGTTTAGTTAATATTTTTTACAATATATGTGTAAACTTGTAGGAATCAGTAATTTACCACCTTTCTACATGATTTAAATAATATTATAATATGAATAAGGGATTGTTATGATATATTGATGAAATTAAGTACTAAGCAATGTCCATGGCATTGCACATATGTGTTCAGTAAGCCTGATAAGTTAAGACGCAGGTCAAACTGGAAGTATAAGCCTTCCTCAAAGTAACTTCAACATAAATAGTATTAACATGTTCTGATATACACATATTGCACAGGCGACACTTTGTTCAAAGGATTCTAGATAAAGGAATTGTGCGGTTTAACGTGTTGTTTTTTTAACAAAAGTCTTTTTTTAGGTGTATGCGTCATGGCAATACTTATTATGATTACACATTTGGATTATGTATAACACATAAATACACGAATTAAACCAGTGAAGTAATCTTATTACTTCTCTGATTAAACATTTCATATTGCAACGCAAAATCTTAAAAGTTGTCTATTTTAATACTTTTAAATTACAATTTATGCATATTTTAAGGATTTTTACACCTGAATTACCCCACCCATATACAACACAGTGAAGAATTCTGCATACGAAATGTAAAAATAGTAGTATATGCATTTGCACGAACCATTTTTGTGTTACTGAAAAAAGAATCGACGAAGATAAATTGATTTGAATTGGGGTTTTACGGCGCACCAACACAAACATGTTATATGGCGCCAACAGGAATAAACATTCGACCCGGCTCACTCTTCATTAACATCTAGATAAAAATTTGCAGTATGTGCCTAGAACCTTTTAACCTGCAGAACTGCAGAGTTGCTGCAAATTCTCTAGTAAACACTCTATTTTTCGCTGGAGCCATGATCACTGCCACCACTGAAATAGCACCTGAAACAATACAGGTTTCATGATGAAAATAATGAATAAAAATGACAAAATTAACATGAATTTGGGGAAATTTTACCCCTATGCCTGGATATGCAGTGGTCATATTCTTGCCCTGGAACCACACGGCGTCGACGAAGAAATATTTTTAGGGTGATCACCAGATCACTGTGCTAACTACTTACCATGGCAACTATTTGTTAGTATTGGTGCACTTGTTACAATATCACCTGCTTAGGATATTTATCTAAACATAGGTTGTGATGTTCTCCGTACTTGATTTAACCTAGGATAGTAAGCATCAACCCTATTTTTGCGCGTGCAAGTGGAATGAGTATTACCTAAAAAAGGTGTATTGCCAATGAAGAGAGAGAGAGAGAGAGAGAGAGCGAGAGAGGGAGTGGGGGTGGGGTGGGGGAGGGGTTGGATATATATGCATTTAGGAACCTTCCCTACTGACGATAGACACCTATGTTTCTTTAACGTGATGGAGAAACAAAACAAGCGATACCCGGGATCGCCTGGTTTACGTCCCCATCCGACGGACAAGGGTAAAAGTGTCTTGCCCAAGAACACACCGACACAATTCAGTGGCTCCGTTGAGGTTAGAACCAGGTTTGAACCTCTGAATTTAAAGTCACCCGTGCTATCCACTGCATCAACAGGCTGTATGCGCTCAAGCAGGATGACTGCATTAAAATACATACAACTTAAATGTTAATCCGTCATAAAGGTTATATCCAAGAAGCTGGGTTCACAACGGTCTCTCTTATCTAGCATTCATGTATGTCGAGTTGCAATACGCCTGCAAGCCTTATATATGTCCAGCTCATTTGCTGTTTTGATAAACTTGGCAATTAATGCCGTGGGATAGAACAGGTCAATTAAGAATACTCAGTTCATAGTATCTGATTTAAATAATATAACTTAATGTGACAATATAACATACATATAAGATATAAAAATATATAAACGCTTCCAGATAAGAATCGGTACCCAGTGCATCGAGATAGATTACATTTAGTGATCACGGTTAGTTTACTGATGTTTACTCTAAAAGCTATATCCGGCATACAGGTGCTACTGCAGTTAAAGTAGCTATCCCGCCAACAGCAGACACATTTTACAACATATGTACATCGTTTCTAAACCTACTGACCACGAGTATATACATAACTTACATCGTTTGAGAATCAAAACTCTATAGATACAATATAAAAAGCTTTAACCAGCCAGACAAAAAAAATGGATAATTCATTTAACACTTATTCAACCACGGATATTACAAAAACCCATGAATAAACATATACTCTTAAGCGACACATATGCATTATCATATGAGATGAACATCTGGATAGAGTTTTGATAACCTGTTTTTGTAGTGTAATTTTGTCGTAATTTGGCGGTTATTTTAAAATGTGTATCACAAACACCTAAATATCAAGTTAAACCGTAAAATGCCTTTTCTTTTTCTTTCTGTTTTATTTGCAATTTGTCGAAAATGCAGTGGTATACTTTGTGATTTTAGTTGTAAACATGGTTAAGTCTTCATAATGGAATACCTTATCAAAAGTCACATTCTCTATATATTTCAGTTCGCTTAAAACTTTTGAAGTGATTTTATGAAAAGTTTACAACTTCAAGCCATAAACAAGAGACCCACTCGCCTTGTCTCAAAGTGCTCTCATGTTTTAAGAAACAACAACAATTTCTTTATATAAATCTGTAAAACTGTGACCCCCGTAGTGGCCATATTTGACCCCATTGTCGCCATTTGAACAAACTAGGTAGAGGATCATAAGCTTATGGTACATACGAACTATTATTTAGCTTTTGAAGTATCAGAAGCTGTCTGAATATGTTTTCCTATATAATTCAATGTTATAGCGTGACCCCCGGGACAGGGCCAAAATTGATTCCAGGCTTGAGAGGGACACCATTTACATTATTTGGTACAGGACACTAGTCTTAAGCTACATATAGCTTATTACACCTCTATAGGTCTTGTAGTTTCAGAGAAGATGTGTATAGACGTTCCTGCATAACTCTATGTAAATATGTGACACCCGGTACCGGGCGAAATTTGACCATAAGTTCACCATTTGAACAAAGTAAATTGGTAGAGATCGATACTCTTATGCTACATGCATCGTATTAGACCTCTAGCTCTTGTAGCATCAGGAATGAATATTTTTATGGACTTTCCTATATAACTCTTTGTACAATTTTAACCCCAGAACCCCTCCCCCCGCCGTATGGTTGCCAGGGTGGAATACAACCACTGCAAACACACCGTCACACGCAGAGGGGTAGGACCCCCCCCCCCCCCCCCAATTCATATTCATTTTGTCATTTTTTGTTCATGCTCATTAAAGGTCTTCATCCTGACCCCTGCATTGTTTCAGGTGCCATCCCGCTCACATCACTAAGAGCAGTGGCAGAAAACAATAAACGTGGCTACAGCGTAAATGGAGTGTTTACAATAGAATTTGCAGCAACTCTGCAGTTCAGGGTGAGAAGGTCGTAGGCCCATTTTCCATATTTTATCTCGATGTACATGGAGGATGAGCCTGGCATGTTCATGCCTGTTAGGCGCCATATAACCTTTCAGATGTTGGTGCGCCTTAAAACCCAGTTCAATTCAATTCAATAACCCCAGAACCGGGCCATAGTTGGACACAGAGTCACGATTTGAACAAAAGTGGTAGAGAACCATAAGCTTGTACAATATGCAAAATAATAGTACTCTGGTTCTTGTTTTTTTTAAAGAAGAGATTTTAAAGATGTTTCTATATGACTCTATGTAAATATATGGCCCCTGGGCCGGAGCCAGATATGACCCCAGGGTCAACATTTTAACAAACTTGGTAGTGGACCATAAGCTTATGCTTCATGCATAATATGGAACCTCTAGCTCTTACAGTTTTAGAGAAAATTATTTATGTTTGAAGATTTCTTATATAACTGTATGAAAAAATGTTACCCCCGGGGCTGGGCCATATTTGACCCTTGGGTCACCATTTTATAAATACTTGGTAGATGACCCTAAATGTATAATACATGCAAAATATTAGACCTGTAGCACTTCTAGTTTCAGCGAAAACGATTTTTTAAAGAAACAAGAGTTTTGCTTAAAAGGGGGAGATAACTCTAATAACAAGAATCAGCTACCCTGTTCACACTGCTATCATGGATTTTTTGTTTCTCTACAAGGTACTCAATAACATGGTACTAGTAAGAATTTGTCCCTGGAGATGGTAACAAAAAAGTGTATGGCTCACGGTCTAATAGACTTATAGAGTAAATACCTTAAACGATTTTCTTCTCTGAAACCACAGTTGCATGAACAGACAAAAGGAAACAACTACTGACCAGCATTGGTCCCGGGGCCATCCCCACCCCTTTAGACATAACCCTGCGTCATAACTGGAAAACCTTTGAGATTCCCGCCTTATAACCACAAATACACTTACTGGGCCTGAACAGTATTCAGTAGCTAGCGACAAGTGGACTTGCGAATTTGCGATGGCGCATCATCGACTGCGTGATCTCAGTCTGTTATTAAGTAATAAGCTTGTTTGACATGTTTTCATATTTGCGAAGATCATCAGGTGAACAATTCAGTTTGGCCCTCTTAGTTAGAGCATGGAAGCTTTGTTTTTCAATTGAATTACACCAAATGTGTACAGCAAGTAGAGCGATACATTTCTTCTTGGGCCTTTTGTTGTTAATATTGTTATTCACTCGTTATATGTTGTTTTATGGAGAACACTACTTTTTGCACGGTATTGTTATTCTCGTTGTGTTGCTATACACTTCATATGGCGATTTTTAAAATGGCTTCAGGTAATATTTAGTAACACATATTCCCTTTTCATTATAGGCGAATAAGTTATAACACAAAGACGGTCATGTATATACGAATATAAAAAACAAAAGCCTAGAAAGCCACACAGCAAGAGCTCAGTAACTTGGCAGAAACCAGAGTAACAAGAGAATGACCGATGAAGGCATGGCAAGACCAGATTTCACACAAACGTTAAACGTAACCATCCCTTGCAGGATTTAGGTAGACGCCATAATAGGGTACACACTTTGTCGTGTTATCGTCTAAATAAAGAATGCAAACTGTAAATGTGCCAACCACTAAACATGCAATGTGTTGCAATTACTACTTTTGATAAACTTCAAAACAAGTTTAACAAATATTGTTTGGACGTGATTATGTCCACTGATCTCAAGAAGAATGCAAATACTGTCGCCATATAAGTCAGTTAGGTAGTGATAATCCTTGTCACAGAAGAGTTCTTAAATTGCTTTTATAATGTAAAGATAAATCTTGGTTACGATTATATACTCAGTACTTTTTAAAACGCAACCTCTTTGATTTTCGATTATTTTTAGTCAACTGTTTTTTTTGTTCAAACAAAGATTGTATTTTATGTTAGTACTCACGTCTATTTGTCCCACAGGTTAATATATGGCGATATGTTTTATATGTTGCATAAGATTTGCTCTACTTCTTTCAAATATATTTCAAAAAATAGGAATTCAAAAAATACCAAGTGTTGGGTTTTCAAATGTACTGAGTGTACACTTTTGCATAGGTTAGACTGCTTCAATGATCTCACAATCGCTTTTATTGTATACTTTCATATTGTCCAGTGATAGTTTGCATTGAGTTGTGTGCAATATTCTACGATATTGCACACATTGATATTACACCGGAACTTTTTCTCGTGCTAGCTAAGAGCCGCGAAATAGAAAAAAGGAACTACTTTCAAATAAAATAACGGAATCCTTCCTATAGTGTCAACAAAATAATACAAGTTTTTCTTTCAACCTTTTATGGCAGAAATTGATAAAATAATTGAAAAGGTCACTCACCCACTGTTTCAACGTTATTGAATGGTAAACAAACTTTAGAAAATCATATCTGTATAGTCTTTCAAAAGGAAAGTTAATTCAATATTAAATAAATAGTAACTCTTCTTCAAATTTTCGAACACTTGTTCTTTTTCAAGAAAAAGCACAGAAATACAACTTTTAAGTAAATCCATCTTGTTGTTTAAATGTCTGACGTTATGATGACACAATAATAACACCATAACGTCAGACATTTAAACAACAAGATGGATTTAACTTAAAAGTTGTATTTCTGTGCTTTTTCTTGAAAAAGAACAAGTGTTCGAAAATTTGAAGAAGAGTTACTATTTATTTAAAATTTAGAAAATCGCTTGATGTTTTTAATAACGTCATCCGACGTCGACGTCGTTTTCGCGCAAATAATCATCCACACAAAATGAAACTGAATGACAAAAAAGGAATTCCATCAAAAGCTATAAAAAATAACACAAATACAACGAAAAGTAATAGTCATACAATTAACATTGATCGAACACAATATGAAAGTATACAATAAAAAGGTTATTGAATTTGTATGGCTAAATATTACTTGGAACTCGTTGTTTTGGCGCAGGACGACTCGCAAACTCGTAGTCCTTTGCCAATACAACTCGTTCCAAGTAATATTTAGCCATACAAATTCAATAACCTATAATATTCGACAGACTCAAAGTCTATAACTACGTTCGGCTTGGCCTGTGTGTTGCATGCAATATTACAATTTAATTTCATATATTTTTTTCCAGCAATAATGCAACTATCAATGTTTCACACTCCCACCACCAACAAACTGAAGTGGGGTGGGAGTAGGGGGCATACCTAGCGGATTAGACATCAATGTTTCACACTCCCATCCCCAACAAACTGAAATGGGGTGGGAGTAAGGGGCATACCTAGGGGATTAGACATCAATGTTTCACACTCCCACCCCCAACAAACTGAAGTGGGGTGGGAGTAGGGGGCATATATAGCGGATTAGACATCAATGTTTCACACTCCCACCCCCAACAAACTGAAGTGGGGTGGGAGTAGGGGGCATACCTAGGGGATTATACATCAATGTTTCACACTCCCACCCCCAACAAACTGAAGTGGGGTGGGAGTAGGGGGCATACCTAGGGGATTATACATCAATGTTTCACACTCCCACCCCCAACAAACTGAAGTGGGGTGGGAGTAGGGGGCATACCTAGGGGATTAGACATCAATGTTTCACACTCCCACCCCAACAAACTGAAGTGGGGTGGGAGTAGGGGGCATACCTAAGGGATAAGACATCAATGTTTCACACTCCCACCCCCAACAAACTGAAGTGGGGTGGGAGTAGGGGGCATACTTAGGAGATAAGACATCAATGTTTCACACTCCCACCCCCAACAAACTGAAGTGGGGTGGGAGTAGGGGGCATACCTAGGGGATTATACATCAATGTTTCACACTCCCACCCCCAACAAACTGAAGTGGGGTGGGAGTAGGGGGCATACCTAGGGGATTAGACATCAATGTTTCACACTCCCACCCCAACAAACTGAAGTGGGGTGGGAGTAGGGGGCATACCTAAGGGATAAGACATCAATGTTTCACACTCCCACCCCCAACAAACTGAAGTGGGGTGGGAGTAGGGGGCATACTTAGGAGATAAGACATCAATGTTTCACACTCCCACCCCCAACAAACTGAAGTGGGGTGGGAGTAGGGGGCATACTTTGGAGATAAGATATCAATGTTTCACACTCCCACCCCCAACAAACTGAAGTGGGGATGGAGTAGGGGGCATACCTAGGGGATTATACATCAATGTTTCACACTCCCACCCCCAACAAACTGAAGTGGGGTGGGAGTAGGGGGCATACCTAGGGGATTATACATCAATGTTTCACACTCCCACCCCCAACAAACTGAAGTGGGGTGGGAGTAGGGGGCATACCTAGGGGATTAGACATCAATGTTTCACACTCCCACCCCAACAAACTGAAGTGGGGTGGGAGTAGGGGGCATACCTAAGGGATAAGACATCAATGTTTCACACTCCCACCCCCAACAAACTGAAGTGGGGTGGGAGTAGGGGGCATACTTAGGAGATAAGACATCAATGTTTCACACTTCCACCCCCAACAAACTGAAGTGGGGTGGGAGTAGGGGGCATACTTTGGAGATAAGACATCAATGTTTCACACTCCCACCCCCAACAAACTGAAGTGGGGTGGGAGTAGGGGGCATACCTAGGGGATTAGACATCAATGATGACACCAGCGTAGGGAATAAGACAAAACCCAAATCAACAAGGATATATTGGCAGACCCCGGGGAAGTAGACATGAATGCTACTTATGAAGACGAGAATTAGACCAATTCTCATTCATTTGGGTCCCTTCCCTGCCCCCGTCCTCGGTGGGGAAAAACAAAGGTGTATAACGCGAAGTCTGCAGATGCTTAGATCTATTTTTTTTATTAAGAAAAACTCGAAAGAAAGACGCTTCCAGTGTTTATACATGTATTAACATTTGTCATCTACTTTTAAATATTTTTGGTAAACGATAATGCAACTGTATTGTTATACATATTTTAATGTCAGCCAATGCCTTTTCAATAGGGGTAGCGTGCTCGTGATGGATGAGCAACTTGGCATCACATACAGACCCTGATTCATATGTTTGCATTTTCTTGTTTTGAAAAAAAAGAATCATATGTATTTTCAAATATTTTATTCAACTGTTGTAAAGGATACATTCAAAATTCTTGCCGACAAGGAGTACAATTGCCAAAACGTGAGAGAAATACCTAATAGATAGGAAACTGTGACGTGTATCTCAGTTCCAAGTGGCAAAGTAAGAACATTTCACAAAATATTGCCCAACTTTAAACACACATGTAAAATACTTATTTCATTTGGGGTCCATGATAGGTCAAAGATCTACGATTTTGGCAGAATGAAAGATTAACAATTACAATGAAATACATGTTTTATTGAAAGACTGGTGGCTTAATGCTCAATTATTAAAATCACGGTTTCAAGCACATCATAAATCATAAATCAAAAACTGTCACAGTTAAAAAGATAAAAAATCATAACATTGTTTTTTCTCCCAATATCGTTTGCCCGTTTCATAGACAGTATCTGTATTACATTACAGTACATATTAATCATTACCCTACCAGTGTTTAAACAAACTCATCTTCCAAGCATCTGGTGTAATATTTATGGAGATAGTTGTGCGACTGCCACGTGCAAAATAGTTTTGTCATACTGCCAAAAACAAAACAATACAAAACCAACTCGGAGTTTTGTTGGTCAATGCGCGACGTGAACATCTGGCGTGAACAAGGAGCCTCATGCCTTCAGGGGTCAGATCAGTCAGGAAGTACTTCCGGCTCGTAGGGTGCTGAAATAGTTCCTTGAAAGAATCCAAAGTTTCTAGTTTGCATGTGTTTTTCCCAAGATTAGTTTCTATTTCATTGTTAAATCTAACCTGAGATTACAGTATATGTCTGTTGTCATGAGTAGTAAGTATTTTACTGTGTTTGTCAGGATTATTTCTTTGGAGAGTATGAGCACAGAGGTTAGGTAGAGATGTGGTTTTGACAGATGTTTATTTCAAAATACGCATAGTGTGAATGAATGACGCGAAATGTTGAAAAACGGAATCGGTGTTTTATTCCATATATGGGACCGTTTGCTAGCCAAATGTGTTTAATACACAGAATAAAAGTGTATTTAAGCGAAAAAATGTTGTGGAACTTGTGACTGATCTCTAAATATAGCCTATATTGCATTGTGTTCATTGGGCTGATTTTCACAGGTCTGACACCTTCAATACACAAAAACAAAATGGCGGATATTACGCTGCCAATTCGTTGTTGAAACTGTCGACTGTTTCTTTCTTACCGTTTTTCTACGCTTTCCATTGTTGGTGCAAGTAGATATAAAGGTATAACAAGAAATGCAGCATTCAAGGACTCCAGTCAACCAAAAGCACCCATAGAAACATAATAGTAAATAGTTTTATTTGAGATTTTAAAAGATACTAAAACACGCTGCGATACACGAAGTTTTTTAATTAGAATATTCACCACATTTGAAGACGTTTAGAGCGTTGACGCCATGAACGTAAATATTTAGCTAAGTCACGTGCTATGAATGAAATAGCGACACGTTACGTGGAAATTTGCCGAATAAAAAAGAAAACGTGTTTGTTTTTTGTTGTTGTTTTTTTAAACACAAGTAGTAACAAATTTCAACTTTGAAGTATGACAACTTCGTTATCTGGATGCATGACAGGGTAATGAGCTCACATTTGCTGCTTCGAAAGTATATCCCCACCCCCACCACAATCGCCTAACGGCTCGGGTGTGAATATAATTTCCAGAACCTGGGCCCATGTCCCCTGTTAAAAATACAAATAAGTAAAGCTAATATTGTCGGTTGTCCTTACACGCGCCCAGTTGCATATAGCCTTTATAAGGATTTTGGCCAGCTTTTCCGTAGGATGTTATCGGCGTTGTTTCGGTGTATAGACTTCATTCTCATAAAGCGGCAGAAATCACCCATAAGGTCAGCGTTTGCTCATTGTTCCGTGATTATCAAAGATCTTAGATGCATATTAGCCGGTTAATTCCAAGCGAATTCAGGTGTTGATTCCCGCCCAGATGGAGATTTGTTACGACAGTCAATCGAATAGAACGATTTGTGGACATTTTGGGAAGCTTAGCTCAGTGTAACAAAAACATACATTACCCATTGATACAAGCACCTTATATAAAGTAGTTTGCATATCTTACCGTTTAACGTTCATGTAGCTTCAACATCGTATAATTTAAAAGTAGGATGTACATCAGACTATAATATACAATATGCACATTATATAAAGCACTGAACGCATCATATACTACTGTGTGTACCGACTATAATAACGTTATTAATTCATGTAAAGACAGACATGCATGGCCTTCCATACAAAACTGTCACGCCCTTCTCTCAGTTGCTGTATGAATGTTAATTTATTACTGGCAATGTATTGAACTCGTTGCCAAAATTGATAAGGTGGGACGGTTTACCACGCACTAAATTATTTTATCACATAACAAGGCTTCTGGGAATATGATAAAGCCATGATTTATTTCTCGTTATGCACTATTGTATAATTACAGCTGCACATTAGGACCGAATAAAGGGGAACAGTAAAACATTTAATCCCAATTGTTTGCATGGTATATCATAAGACACGTTCAGACGCCTTATCCTTATTTGAAATCTTACCTTATAAAATGTATGTTAGTCATGTTAGTAACGTTACATTTAGAACGAGTTACAGCCGCGTAACGTAGTGGAAGTCATGAAAACAACAAACGACGTCATGATTTCTGTTACAAATTGGCGCCGTGTACAAGATAAATTGACATTACTAAGGTGAAGGTGTGTTATGTATTAAATAGAATCTTACATTCGTAACTGTATTATTGAGGTTAATGAACTTATGGAAGATGGGCCAAGAACCAGTTCAGGGTGAGAAGGTTCTTGGCCCATTTTCCATATTTTATCTCGATGTACATGGAAGATGAGTCTGGCATGTTCATGCCTTTTAGGCGCCATATAACCTTTTCATGTGCTGGTGCGCCTTAAAACCCCAATTCAGACTCAGTTATAAACAACACGTTTGCCGCATATCACACACTGTTTGCCAATGAGTTTAAACAATTCAGTAATATATTGTCACACATGTTAGATTTATATATGTCTATCAGAAACGTGCTGATACGAGAAGTAATTTATGTTAAGCTATTACATACCACTATTATTATACAACTAGTGGATGATATGGATACTATAGAATGGTGTTATTACATCGCAAGTTTGTCAGAAAATAAATCCTATATACTACTTTATACAATATTATTATAAAGCTGTTGAAATTATACTTCCCCTTCGTATAGAACTCTCAGTGAACTTGAACTGTCATTGATATTTGGTTATAATTTCCTACTTTCCAAATTCTAGAAGAAATATTGTATTGCTGTTTTGACTCGTTGCATGCCATTATGGCTGATTTAGACGCATTGTACTCGTATCCCCACTTACAGGAGTATTTGTAACACGTTTCCATCATTCGGTATTTTTTGTTAGCGACATTAATGTCACGTCATCTACTGATACTGTGCCCGGTACAGGAACGCCTTTAATACAGAAACCTGCATGCATGTCTTCCAATTATTTCATAAGCTCGTATATGAAGCATAAAAAGAGGAAAGGCGAGCTAATGCCACCCTGTCTAGTACCAATGTTGGCAGGGAAACATCTGATTTATGTCCTTTGTTCAAAACACGACTTTCTAGTTCTTCGTGAAGACTAACAAATGCTTTCCATAAGTGTGGTTTGAAACCGCGTTCATGAAGTTGGAAAAATAACCCATCGTGCCAAACGTTATCGAATGCCGTCTTCACGTCGAAAAAACATTTAATCAATTTACTTCCTGACTCTTTTGAGTACGCACGCACTCACGAAGACGAAATGATGTCATGATCGAACCAATTCCCTTTTGAAGCCCCCTTGCAGAGGACTAAAATACACAGGATTTTCACATTAAACGCGGTCGGAGTAGTAACTCGACATACAGCTTAAGAATAGACGAAGACAGTGTTATTGCTCGATAGTTTACCGGGTCGTCTTTCCTTTTGCGCCCTTCTTTGTGTAGAGTAATTATCAAACCAGACTTCATTTTGAGAATATGTACTTGTAGTAAGATAACTTTAACAGGCACATATGAAGATCTTTACCGCCAAGGATAATGTTTTCGTTATATACTGAGTCCAAATCACACATATTATTTCTGTTCAATGACGATATGTCTTTAAGTAATTCGTCTAGGAGAAATGGTGAAAATGATTCATTTAAAGTGTCTCCAGCTACTTCAATTTACCCATAACAGTTTTTACTTAATTTCAAAATTCCATATCAAACGTTGGTTTTACGTCATCTTTATACAGATTACAAAAATACGTGCCCCACTCCTCTTCAATGGAACTCGCATTACGGTAAGTATTACCACCAAATACCATCTCGCAATTACACGTTCCTTTAGTACGGGATTTCCTAAAGTTTATCAACCTCCAAAAGTAGCCAGAATCAACATCAGCAGCATTATCTATATCTTTATTTAGTGAATTTAAATAATGCTCAGATCCAGTCCAGCGATGTTTTCTAAACTCTCTTTTAGCATCTTTATATGAAATGTAACTATTGTTTTTCCTTCATTGATTTACATATGACGTTTTTGATTCATTAGACAGTGTAGCTGTTTTAATTCTTCATTCCAGTAAGGTTTTAAGTACGGTCGATATTTTGATTTAGGGAACGAAAGTTCTGAAATTTTACATGATTCATCACAAATGCTATCATATGGCATGTCAATGGTGGTCCGTCCGTCTGTATGCGTTAAAAGTTTCATATACTCAAACGTTTGAATATGTCGCGATACTTCCTGCTCGTATGCTGACAATTGATATACCGTAACCTTGTTCCATTTAGTTGTTTTACGACACTCGTTTCTGCCTATGAACGCACGACCAAGTTTTGAGATATTGATATATACCAATATGGGTCTATGATAAGAAACATTTAACGAGCAGTCATTTAAAATCTCACATACATTAACAAGATCTAACATTTCTACTGGGCATACCATATGGTCAATAAACGATTCCTGTGACCGTTGTATGAAACAAAGGAAGAATCAGACCAACACATTTAGGAAGAGTGTTAATAAGGTTATTGTCGGACATAAACTCCTCAAGATATTTGCCTCTTTTATCATTCAATTTGACAACATTTCTACCCTGTAAATGACAATTATATTCACCTAAAAGAATAAGTTTACCTTGTCTACCATACCTGTATACTATTTCAATCGCTTTTTCAATATATGATCTAAAATAGTCCATATTGTAATTGCTACAGGGAAGATATATCTGTATAATAAACATAAGAGTACCATTAGACAATTCGAGTTGAATTCCAATTCGTCTATCTTCATCAGCAAAGTTAATGCAACTTATTTTTTCACTAAGACTTCGTTTCCACATTAGTGCGACACCACCTTTTCCGTATTTTCTATTTAAATCATTCACATCCAAGTCAGATGCACTGACACTTACATAGTCTTGGTGGATTAAATCTCTTTCAACAAGCCAGTGCTCAGAAATGCCACATATAGCAATGGCCTTGCTATCTAGTATTTTAATCAGATACGTGCTACTGGACATGATACCAGTATCATGCCATGTCATTATATTCAATGTGCACATGATGATAAATAGAAAACACAGAAATGAAAACGATTTCATTTTACCATCACATTTATTCCTGCAATAATTTACTATCGTGCTACTAGTATTCATTATCATAATAAGCGGTATGTTCGTTAATATTACTGTTATAAGCATGTTGTTCACCCTCTTCTGTTCTTAGTTTTATACGAGTTCCAAGAGCGCCAAGTTACACGTTTTGGCCAAAACCATATATAAGGTAAATAATCAAGTTTCTGTAAACAAGAAAACGACAGGCTGACTATTTTGCTAAGGAACGCGTGTCCACCAGAACTTTAATAAATATTGTAAAGTTCTGCGAAAATAACAAATTTCTTTAATTTACGTTTAAATTATGGTTCCTTCTACGACCATGCGACCGCCGTTTACGCTTATGAATAGACACAATGCTGAACACATCTATGTCAGGAGTATTTTAAATGTTTCCTTCGTTATAAATATTTTCGTTTAGAACTAATGGATAACACAAAACAACAAAACAAAAAAGAAGATTTCTCGTACAAATTGCCGACGTATACGAGAAAAACAATCAACATTAAAGTGAAACTGTCGCGTCCTACATGTGTTACGTCCTACATGTGTTACGTCATAAATAGAATCTTACATTCGTAACTGTGTATTATTGACTTTAATAAATCCGTTGGATAAAAAGATAGGATACTCGGCAGAGCCTCATATCCTATCATTGTATCCTACTCGTTTATTAAAATGAATAATACACAGTCACTCATGTAAGATCCTCTATGTCCATAAAATTTCATTTAACCATTACTACTAAAGGAAAGAACAAAATGATACGTTAACATTAAATAAATGACCTTCCGGAAAACATATTGTATTGAATACTTTACAGAACTCTTTAATTTAAATTTAAAAAATGGACATATCTTTTTTTTTAAGTTTTAAATATAATAAAACAGTTACGATACGAAAACGTAGACTTATTCATAATAAAATATATTACGAACTAATACTGGCATAGCAGTTCGGTTTATCACGCATTAAACACGCAAACAAATGTCAACGTAATTAGCAGCACTTTGACTCATTTCCCTGAGTCACATTTCAAGACATTATTATACTCCTTTGGATAACGTTTTATATGAATACATCAATTCATATTATACGACGTTGATCGATACCAAAATGTGTTTGTTTAACTCATGTATTGTTCTGCTTAGTTTTGTGTTAGCTAAATATTCTGATATATATCTGCGTTTTGCGTCTCAGGTTCTCTAATATGGGTCAGTATGACGTCCTGGCAATATATGTACTGCTCCTGAAATGAACATAATTATATAAGTATCAAACAATCAAAAAATGAGAAAAATGAAACCACAGCACCCAAACGCAATGGCACCGTCAATCCGTACTGTACCACAAACAAAGAGCAAATGAACTATACAATGAAAATTCAATACACAACAGAAAGATTGGTGAATACAGGGTTATCGACTTGGAACGTCGGTGGGAAATATTGCCCACCGGTTAGCTTAAATCGATTTTAAGAGTACACAACCTCGCTAGTATCCTCTCTTCAGCGCTCAAACAAGACGGTGCAAATAAAAGTACATCCCGTCGAAAGGAAATCTCTAACAATAAATATAGATATAAAGTTCACATGAAGAGCAATTAGGAAACGATACACGTATATGTTATTGTAAATATACATAAAACATAATTAGAAATACCTCATGATGTATCCAGAAATTTACTAAACAACCACAGCAGTTGCAGCTCAAGAGAAAACCAATCTAGTGTACGACTAGAAAACTCGCGGGACAAAGGTTCAAGGACCAACCTCACTTTTTCAAGGTTTCAGAAGGTGCAATCATGGAGGCCCATGAGGCTGTCCGGTCATCGCACAAGGGAAAAGTGCAAACCAAATTAAGCATGAGTGTTGATTTTGGCAGAAGATTTCACCAAAGTGCGAAATACGTTCAGCAATATCGTCACAGTTTCAAATGTTTAGCAATTCTTGACATGGTGATGTGATTTATAAACTTCGTAAGATTCTTGGTCATGATCACTTTCATACAATCTTTGTTAAACTTGTTAAAAAGTTTATCAAAAGAGGTTATGACCCTATCATTTTGCAACGTACTGCATGCTTGGTGGTGGACCCTTTTACAGTTCGCCACTATGCTTTCCTCTTTAATTGTACGATGACCGGACAGCCTGTGGACCCTATGATGACGCCTACCTAAAGCCCATTGGGACGATGGCGTTTGATGTTTGTCTATGATCTTTCTTGTCGTGCCCTTAATGGTTTATTGTCTTGTTGCTCTGGCTTCTGCCAAGTCAATGAGTACCTTCATTGTGACTTTCTAGGCTATTATTTTTTTTGTATTATATTTACACGAGCATATTTGTGTTTTACTTATATTGCCTATTGATGCTGCCTTGTTGGTTAGAGATTAGATCATGGCGGGGTTTTCTTTATTTACACTGTCCTGTTTTAATGGGATGACAGTAGGGTGAGTGTGAGGTTTGGTGCACCCTAGAACCGGTTTAAACCCCCAGTGGCCTACTTTACCACTAACCGTTCCAAGGCGGTAGCCCTGTTGTCAACCCTTTTGTGTTTGTGTTGTCGTTTGCATTTATTATTACATTTGCCTTCCTGTTTGTCTGTTTGCGCGTTTGTTTCTGTGTTTTGTGGTTGACTGTCCTCCTTAAATGCTACTTTCCCTGTCCGATCTTTTTATATTTCTTTCTAAGTTTCAGCTGAAAAGAGAATAATACCTCCATGCTATTTCATATTACAAACCAATAAGGCCAATACCAATTAAAAATAATAGTCATGGCAGAAGTTTGTTATATTTATAGTAATCGTTCATCTGACAATCATCAGACAAGTACATCAACTTATTCAGCTAATAGCCATATACCTAACATATATACCATATTTATGACCATGCCAGTCAAATTTTATTAAGGTTAATGTTGTCAAGAAATGCGTTTACAAAGTCTGGGATAATATCCATGTTTCGTTGTTTCATCGTCGTCACCGACTCCACAATGTTTATGCGGCCATCATCTTACCGTATACGCTGTAGTACACTTTTCAGGACACATATAATACCACTGCGCTGGACACCGATCCTGCATTTTAACAGTATGTTTTTATATATAATGCTGATTCAAATCGTAAAACTGTAACACTTAGTAATGTAGATATTACAAATGACTAGAGGCATTTGGTACCTCACCGAGAGGAAACAAATATTGGAGGAATTCGATAATATATAGTATACGTTGTATTTTAGACAGACGGAAACACAACAAATGAATTTATATAGTAATAAGCACAAAGTAATGTAACTAGACATCCAAGTTAAATTCATTCTATTTTGCACAACGATACAACACAAACATCAAATTCTGCGTTTTAAAGGGACTGTAGGCGATCTGGAAGAGTGATTGGTGTCACTCCAAATACAAATAAAGATTACCATGTGGTTCAGTTCGGTATGAAATGTGCTGATCCATTAAATTAAGCCGCATATTACCTTGAGCAAATCTTCCATTTTTTATGCAAATGGTTTGTCTGGAATGACTTTTTTCGTTGCTTAATCATCAATATAAATTTAACTGGCGATTTTATTGCTAACACGTTTATATATAATTTAAATAAAGTGTACTTCGATCACAAAACAAGAATTTGTACATATGGACCTAAGATAATCATATGAATTAATATGTATGATTATAGAACAAACAACTAGCTGAGGCATCTAGTCTTCCAGATCAAACTATTTCATTAAAAATATTTAAATCGTTAGGATCATGGGCCCTACTTTAGTGCATATGAAACCGAAGCACATTATGGTAGTTTTATTCGGATTAGGATCGACACCAATATTCCACCAAGTCACCTCCACTCCCATTACGTTCCTCACTGTACTTGCTTTCGTCAATTCACTATAGTGTACATTAGATGCGCATACCAGCTATGTATAAGTATCGGTTGTGACTATCGCCTGGGATATTGTATCCGTCATCACAGGCTTTGTAGTAGAATTGCTTTACCATTGGCAAAACATTGCCGTGGTTCTGAAATGTAACATCAGTAAATGGATGTATAATATCAATTCCGATAAACAATGGTAAATTATGATTGATAAACAATGACTTTATTCATAAACTTCATCACCCTCTAACGAGATTACCGTGAAGGTGCGCTCCGTCAAATTTAGTGAGAATTCGAGTAAAAGTGTGATAGACAGGCCAGTTTGAGAGTGAGATCGATACAAAGAATGGTGATAATGTTAATTTACAGAGGAGCGGATTATAAAAGCGAGATAAAACCTTGATCGTCTATGACATAACATAATGGAAAGAAATTACGTCCACCTTGAACTGATTCAGGTTGTTATGATATTTAAGAAACAAAATAACTTTCTCTTTTGTTAATTACTGTCGGATTGGACAGATTGAACAGTTGTTTTTCTATTGCTGGTTAGTGCAATAGTGTTAACTTGGCACACGATCAGATACAAATATTCTTCTATAAATTAACGTGAACTTTGGACAATCACGATGAAGAAAGTGGACATTAATACACATTTAGTTTCAACATTGTACATATAAGTTAGTATAGTTACGATACCGTGTTCTTCGATGTCAATTTGATCTCCCTCTCTTTAAAACATTTGTCAATTCTCTCGTCCGAAGTAAAGACATAAAGCGTTTCGTGCACGAAATTAGTGCCTACATAAAGACAACAGCTTGTCTAGATGAAAACACATAGAGATAACCCTAGCAATTTATTTAAATGAATATAATTTTACAAAGCAATAATTTGAGTAAGATATCATCTTGAGTAAGATATTATTAGTTGTAAGTTTCAATGCTGAGATGTTAAGTGAAATCATAGGAAATCACCATTACTTCCAAGCAAACATGTTGATAACAAACGCAATATCGATGAAAAATTATTTAAAAACAATGTGTATAAAAAAGAGTATGATAATGGACCTTTGGAAAATATAATCTTCATAAATCCAGCTATTACCTTGTACTGTTTTGACGACTTTTCTGTTAGCATGATGATGGTCTTCACATTGTGTTTCTTAATCAAAGTCCAAAATTGTTCTACCGTTTCCTCATCCGGAGAGTTTGCTAACAGAAAGCCATTTTATAATTCTAAAAATATATTAAATAAAAATTAAAATGCATGTCATAAAAAAAATGGAATACGAAATTTAGCAGTCACAAAACGCATTCAAGCATAACACTTGTTCGTAACAAATATTGAAAGATAGATACTTTTATGGACTGAAACTACTACAGTTTTTCGTCATAACAAACAACATTTAAATAGATAGATAGTCATCAATAAGCAAAGCACACCACAAATATAAAATGGTTGACGATAATGGTAATTCCTTGGAACGGTAAGTAGTAAATAGGCCGCTTGTTGTTTAAACCGGTATCTAATGTACACCAATCATCACATTTACCCTTTTTCCATCCCCACTAAAATGGACAGTGTAAATACGGAAATCTTCGGCAGATAGGATCATCTAACGAGATAGGCAGACAGCACGTTGCTGTTGAAGTAATTAAATCAATAATAATACGTTATCTTCAACTTTAATCATTACAAAATTATAAAAATGTCAATACATTTTTACAAAACAACCGCTATTTCTTCAACAGACACATATTAACAACTTCATTTAGTTTCAAACACAATTATGTCAAAGCAAATTTATTTACATGCTGTTTTAGTGAGGCACCGGAAAGAGGTAATATACAAAATGTATTTAATTTCAAAATAACTGATTTCCGTAGAGAAATAACTCTAACAATATTTTGTTTTAAATTAAGCAAATATCACCCGTTTTTATTTATTTTTGTTTTTGTTTTACAATGTAAATTTATTATAGCCACGCATCCATTACATACAGATCAAAATTAAAGTACTCAAGTACTCTAGAGGAAACATTAAACAATTATAACGCTCTTATTTGAATTGACTCGGATTTATTGAGTCTGATCATGAGAGGTAATGTAAGAAGCAACACCTCTCACGCCCGACTAACACCGATTTAAGCGGTATTCTACTTCAAAGCCACATATACTGGACTCGTTAATCCCAAAGGACCGGTAAAAAAACACAATACTGATTCGATAAAACAACATCCACATGTTGTATAATTATTCATTTGCAACAGTAATTAGCTTACTGTATGGTTTAGGGGGCGTGAGAGGTGTTGCATATTATATTACTTCTAATAAACAGACTCAATAAAACCGAGTCTGCTACTTCTTTGACTTGTTTGTGTTTGCTGCTTTCACGGGATTTCTCTTGTCAGTTTATGCATTAATATTAATATGAACAGAAATTATGCATACCTTCAGACTCTCAGCTGGTAACGTTAGTATATTCGCTAGTATCGTCAGTATGTTCGATAGCAAAGTTGATGTATTCGCTAGTATCGTCAGTATGTTCGATAGCAAAGTTGATGTATTCGCAAGTAACGTTAGTATATTCGCTAGTATCGTCAGTATGTTCGATAGCAAAGCTGATGTATTCGCTAGTAACGTTAGTATATTCGCTAGTATCGTCAGTATGTTCGATAGCAAAGTTGATGTATTCGCTAGTAACGTTAGTATATTCGCTAGTATCGTCAGTATGTTCGATAGCAAAGTTGATGTATTCGCTAGTAACGTTAGTATATTCTGTTTCAGCTTCCTCAACGTCTTGGAGTGTTTGCGGCTCCATCAGGCTTGTATTGATGTGCTGCATATGTAGTAGAACCGAATAAAAATCAAGATGTATAAATGTACGTATGACAATACACGGTTTTCAGTCATGATGACATGTACCAGGTGTGTTCCAATAATTGGTGTAGTGATTTAACGCACTGCTTCACTTAGAGATCCTTAGTAGATTTAAAGCGTGGCGATTCTAATTTGAAATCCTAATACGATATATAGTGGTCACATAGTAAACAAACTAACCAAACGAGAGACTGTTTAAATTGTGTGACAGTGCCAATGTAGTGGATGAAGTGCATCTTTTCATTAAATGCTAAAACATTACGTGGTACGGCCTTAATTCCATTAAGCGACGGGAGAGCTTATATTAGCAGGATTTTATAACGGATATTTCGGCAATAAAACACTTTTTAAAACTACCTATTAAATGTTTTAATTTTAAAATATACAAACTTTTTAAGCCGAAATTAAGGTTTGATTCCATACCCCATCCAACCCCGTTTTCGCTTCTTAGAGATGGGGTTGGTTGGGGTATGAAAGTTAATACTCGGACCAAGTAATGATATTACTATTTTGGATCAAATATTTTTGGAGCTCTCATCCGCGAACATGACTTCATGCAACTATCCCCAGAAAATAAACTCGAATTACTTATGAGAGATCATATCAGAAAACTTACCCAAATTAATGTTAAATCATATTTACAGAGACGAAATGTATACGTTTATATGTGTCATATTAACTACTTTCCACGATTAACATATTTAGCTATATTGTTAATCAAACATTTCATACAGTCATTATACCTTATCGGTTATATAAATGCCAGCACCGTTATTTAAGATTGGCATTTATGTATACATTGATACTTATGTTGTAATTCTATAAATATTGCTTGCATTATTTAAAAGGGATTTACATGTTTAGACCCATGGAGCCGGGTGTTTTTGTAACTGTTCTTGTAAAATGTATTATTTATATTGTTATACACATGTCACTATAAAACAAAATTACTTACTTTCCTTACTTACATATAGGAGATCATGTTTTTCAAGAGATAACTGAGAACTAAGTACATAAACGATTTGTTGCATGTCATATTGACGTCAGTCTTGCAGTTGAAGAATACTGATACAGTTAAATGAATAACTGAATGTGAAAATATAGGTATGCGTCGTGCCCGATGCAGGAGCAAGCGTACCATTACATAAGCGTACCAGCGTATAAGCGTACCATTTTAGGAGCAAGCGTCCCATGTATAGAATATATAGTGTTAACATAGTGCTAATTTGTTTGTGGATTGCAGTGCGACTTGATGATTATAATGGTGATCATTGCATGGTGAGATCATTTTTATAACTGATTGTAAGAGTAAACATGTTCTATCGACGGAAATAAAAAGGATGCGAATATGCATATAACAATAAAAGTGCGACAATAGACATCCTTGTATACCCATTTATTCAAATACAATCTAGTTTTGGTAGTACATGAAATGTTCTAGTTATGACTCATGAGAATAACTTGACGATGCGTTTTGAAACATTTTACTAAAAAATAGGAAACAAAACGTCAGTATCAAGGTAGTATTTGTCGGAGTTGAATAAATATTGATTAATAACAATTTCTTCTTTAGCTGCAATTACTTATGTTTGTAATAGCCAAACAAAAGTCTGTAGCCTCATTGGAGACTTCAATACTACGAGCCTCCACTTTCCGGGTCTTTTACGGAAATTACCGAAATGGAAAAACGTGCTCCGACTTGATCCGATAGTAATCGCGGTATTTCGCCATCCACTTGTTTTAACCAATCGGACTATAGGATGAAAAAATACGGAAAACCGGAAATAACAAAATATAAACAGTATGGCGGCCTGATGCACTTTTGAAAACATTTATCTTTACATTCAATCGAATTTCAGGTAACTTAAACACGTTAAAGGAAATGTGAAACTTTACATATATTTATAATGCATGGCTGTTTACGAGTGATTTAGAAATATAAACGCCTTTCTTTGCACATGTGTTAATTTTGCAGAAACTGTTGTCCGAGATCTCAAGTTTTGTCTGAACCTGTCTTTGAAATTGAAGTTTCATTGAATTTCGTTATCATTTGTTCCATGGAACTTTTAACTGATTGTTGTCTATATTTCTACGTTGAATCAAAAATATGGCATTTAAAATGTAAAAATGGATACTTCAACTTGGAGATTCTTACCTTACCATAGCTTCAAAATTCTCCAAATTTGACTGGAATACATTAAGCTTTTGTATGTGCGAAGAACAAGTATTCACTGTTTGATAATAGGTGATAAGAGTTTTAGCATTTTTTAATATAAAGCATTTGCTCCCCATTTCAGAAATTTTACAATAATATCTTTTCTTAACAAATGGTAGCATGTGCAAGATTTGCCAAGAAAAATGGTAAATAACTAAGATTATATGCACATAATCCCCATGAGGGGGTGCTGCAGTATCAGTAGATAGATATGTATGAATGGTCACTAATTCTATCTGCTGATTCTAGGACCTTTAAATACGTGTACTATGGTACTCAAGAAGTGGCGGGAAAGTGGTGGTGTTTATATGGGAGTATACAGTTGAGTATGCTTTGATATATGACTTTTTCTTTATCAGACCCTTATTCAACAATGGCATCAGACGAAGAATCGCCACTCAAAGATACTGATTATGGAGAGGGTGATCTGTCCAATCAAAGCTCAAAAATAGAAATGGAGTTAGATAAATACAGACAAGAGGATCCTTATTATTTAACATCAGGCTATGGACAGGTATATAATTTATTGTTGAGGCTTATTAAAGGGGATGGAGGCAATCTGGAAGAATTAATGTTGTCAGTCGAAAAACTCTATTTACTAAGCAGTAACTTGATCTTCCACTGCAAGTTATTGATGAATAAACAAGACTGGGTCATAACTGTCATTATGTTATCTAAATCATTTCCAGTCCCTTTAAAAATAATAATCTGTGCTCTATCTTATACCTTTAACACGTGTAGAGATTTTTTTCTTAAATGGTATACTGTATTGGATAACTCAGTGTCTCAGTGACTGACCATGAACACTAGAAACTTTTATTACATGATCAGTAGCTGTTGGCTCGCTAAAGAAGGATGGTTTCCATGTATAAAACAGGCCCACTGAAAATGCCGCTAGATGCAGAGGTATTGGAACACCCTTCATTTTGTCATGCTCATTAAGTTTTCATCATGACCCTGCGTGTGTAAACGTGGCTTCGTCCTTATTCATATTTTATCTCAGTGTAAATGGAGGATGAGTCCTGTCTTTTTTTTATTTCTGTTTGGCACCATACTTTTTTTTTTGTGAAACCAGTTCAATGTATTTGCACTATAGAAAAGGTTATTTTTATTCATAATCAGTTGTCAGTTATATGTTTATATTTCCATTAAGCATTACAGTTCAAAACTTATAATGTCGTTTTTAAGCAGAGAGGTAAAAGAGACATGGCCTACTCGCCCGACGTTTCTAGAGAGTGGAAGACCAATAGTTTTGCATCCCCAGGACCAGAGGATGCTGGTCGACTGCGGATAGATAACAATCAGCTAAAGCTTCAGGTGAAACAGCTCACAGCAGACCTTCAAGCTGAACAAGGTATGCTGTTGTTTGTGTTGTATTGCAGGGCTCGAATTTAGCATTTTTAGCTCGAATATTCGAAGTCGGCGTCCCACATCAAGGATTGCGTGTAATGTAAACTGTGTTTACAAGTCTACCTCTCTTACATTTCTTATCCTAGCACAACCAAATTGGGCCATGGGCTTCCTAATAGCACTATCTTAAGGGCTGCATACATTATTTTGGTTCCTGTAACCCATGGGCTACACGGAACCCAAATGATTAAAATGTGTCTCATTTCACATGACATTTTGTGTGTAAGCTGTGTTTACAAGTCTATATCTCTTACATTTCTTATCCTAGCACAACCAAAATTGGCAATGAGCTTCCTTATTGCATTATCTTGAGGCATAAGTAATTTTGGTTCCTGTAACCCCTGGGCTGCCATGGAACCCAAATTCTGATAGGAATCAGTCTCATTTCGCATCAAATGTTGCGTGTAAGCTGTGTTTACAGGTCTATATCTCTTACATTTCTTGTCCCAGCTTGACTAAATTTGGGAATTGGTTTCCTTGTAGCATGTTGTAAAGTGTTGCATAAGTAATTTTGTCTTCTACGAATTCTGGGCTCCCATGAAATCCAAATTGTGATGGCCCATAAAATGTGCAATAAAGGCAGATCAAGGTTTGCATGTAAGCTGTTGTATATATATATATATATCTCTCTTAAATATATTTTTTATGTCACCTAAATTTTGGTTTGGATTTTTTTTTTTCATAATTATTTCTGTGTTGTTCTGGTCAATTCTTACACATAGCTATGTTGTGCGCCCCTCCCCGCCACTCGAAACCCGATTTTTAATATACATTTTTTACATATATTTTTTGTGTTGATTTACTCAATTCTTACACACATACATATTGCTATCTTATCCATTTTTATTTTTATTCCATTTTCCTTTCTTTACCTGTCCCACGCCTCACCTGAAACCCGTTTTTTTTTATCAATTTAATCAATTTTTTTTTTTTTTACATACGTCTGTTTAGTTTTATCAGATCTAATGTGTTGTTTTTTTCTGTACATATCTCTGTGTTGTTTTTTATTGTTTTCATTTTATCTTCCATTAGGCCTAAAAAAATTATGTGTGTTTCCGGTTTCCTGACCGAACCTACTTTTTCACTGCCGACCCTAAATATATTTAGCGAGATGAAAAAAAATAATATTACTATCAAACAACAAATATTTTTATTCAAATGATAATTTTATTAGCCACAGTTGTTAAGCATCTAATCTGGATCAAAACTGTTTGCAAAGGTTATCCAGAAGTTGCCTTAGTACAAAAATGGCATAATATATGCGAACAATATATATAAAAAAAATATCTAAAAAAATAAAATATTCCTACCTACCTACCCTAACTTTTTGACAGGGTGAAACCAGAAACACACATATTTTTTTTTAGGCCTTATTTGGATATTAAATTTGAAAGCAATCATTTACATATAAAACAATTTAGATTAAATTCAGATACACATATGAAATATCAATAAATAAAAAAATGAGGCTGGCCACAATAAAAAATAGCTAGGTTCTCATCCCCTCCCTGCCCAACAGTGTATTAGCCAGCCAACCGTGCAGCCGTCTTTTGCACGGCCATTTTCGAAAAATCGGGGCCAATATTTGGAGGAGTGGGTGGGGTAAAAAAAAAAATGTTAAACAACACTTCCAAACTCTTACTGTCTCAATATTGTTATGTTTTGTTTACATTTATAGAACAAAGATGATCTAAAATGAACCTTTTTAACCTTTATCTGTGAAAATAAATTACCCCAGAGACACCCAATTGTCACGAATTGGCGCACAACGCGTGTTAGCAAATTGTTTTGCACACCTGGTTCTTGAATTTCTGCCTAATAAGCTGCCCCCCTAGCTGCATTTCGACTGCAAATTTCAAATTTGAAAATGACAGCAATTTTGTATTATAACTGATAAAAAAAAAATTCACACCCTGCCCCAAATTTTACTATAACTTGTACGAGATTCTAACAATAATTTTATATCAGCCAGATTTTTATGCCTTCCCCACAACCCCACCCGACATTATTTTAGCCTTGTTTTCTGATGGTATATACTTGCTATATAATTTATTATTCTCTGAAAAATTGAATAGTCGAGCTGCGCTGTTCACCGACACGTCTTGTTTTCAATTGGCAAAAACTGAACTGGCAAATTATAGCTCACTCTAGCAAACAATAAACAGTAGCTCTTTTACTTACCATGTTGACTGGTCATTGTTATGCCTATATACTATATTATACCTAAATAGTTTTATTTTCCTGCAAAATTCTAAACTAGAAGACTGTTAAGCACTTGCATAATATTGCCAGTGCTTCAAAAGTTTGCTGGCATTTTGAAAAAAAGAGACTGGCAAAATGCCAGTAAAAGAGCTTAAATTTGAGCTCTGTTTTCTTTTTGGTACATTTTGTCTATTTTTTTAAGTTTTGCTTACTGTACATTTTGCAAACATTGGAATTGATACGTCTTGTTTGTTAACGTGTGTTGTCATATATTATGACATTGGAAGTTGAGATATTTAATGAAGTTTCCCATCCGGCACACCTCCTGTAGGGATCAAACCATGCAGTGTAGAGTTCTGCAGCTCTAAAGCCCATGGCATTATCCACTGAGCTACAGAGGCTGTTCCAAACATTGGCATGACTGAAATTTTAGTATACCTGCTGTAGATATCGTATCGAAAATGTCCAAAGTATTCTTTGTTGATGGCTTGGATAAAATTTCAGATTCCGTGTCTAACTTAAGAAAACGACTGAATTCAGTAGAACGAGACAGATTAGAGGCTGCCAGCAAGGCAAATAAAGAGGTATGTAAAAATAATTTGTGATGAAAAATAACACTTACCGACACAGTCTCTCATGTAAAGGTCAAAATAGGCGTTTTTACACATTTGAGGTATTAGATTTTCCATTTCAAAGTTTGCTTAACAAATAACGCTATATTTATTTTATGGAACCACATTCAGGTTTTGTGTATACAGTATAGAGGGTCATACATGGGTGCACATTGTATATTGAATTTATTTAGTAAATGATCATGAGTTGATTAAAATTATATGATGTGAGTCTCATATCAATTTATGCAAAGAGTTTAATATGGTTAATACTGTATTAAAGAAGACACTATTGTGAAGTTCTATTTATCCAAAAAATACCACATAATGTTTATTACTGTGTGTAGCTTCCTATATGTTGTTTTGTTGTATGATGACGTTGTTAACAGGATTAGAAATTAGCAGTTTTAGTTTACTAGATCACAGTCAAAATAGTTCGGTAAAATCAATAGACCTGCCCAAAATTTTCTAGCCAAATATAATATTCAACAGAAAAGACTATTTTAATTTGAGTTGCGTTTTCATTATATGAGTTTTAAATACATTTTGAAGGTCAGGGTTCGACACTAACATTTTTTGTCTGGGATCCGACTGGAATCCCTACTTTGTAAGTCTGGGTGCCCACTTCAAAATTACATAAAACAAGAGCATTTTAGTCTGGCCTAATAAGCGCCTTGCGAAAACGATTAATATTAGGGATCCTCGATTATAGAGGTAGAACGAAAGGCAAACTGAATTACATTTTTGTGCTCGATTTTTGGGGGATTTTCAATTAAATAATCTATAAAATGTGTTCTTAATAAGAACTTGATGGCAAGATCAGGGCCAGTGTAATCCCCAGCTTCTAGAAGCAGGGATCCCACCTGAAAATCTGGGATCCTCAGGATCCTGGGACACTGATAGTGTCGAACCCTGGAAGGTTTCCACTCTTCTTACGTATGCAGCATTATGAAACTCATAAAAGCATCTCAAACTACACTTTGCTAAACATTTCTTATGGACCTATGATGGAAAACATTCATTTTGTTTTCTGAGGCAGTTTGCAACTTTGGAAATATCAGGTTTTTAAAAGGTTAGGTTAGAAAGGGCTGTCACCACACAACCTATCAATTTATAGATTATTTCTTATTTGAACACGCGTCTCCGTGACCGAATGGTTAATGACGTTGCGTTTTAAACCTTCGCCTGCCGGTTCGAATCCCAGTGGGAGGCCGACTTGTAAGTGAGGAAGTGTCGATTCTTACGGATGGCGGGAGGTGTACAGTACTGGTTCTACCCAGGAAAAGTTGGTGGTCTGCCTCCACCACAAAAAATCAACCGTCATAATTATATATCCTTACATGTGTTGAAAATGACATAAAAACATACAAACAAACAAACTTATTTGAACACATTTTTTACTAGTCCATCCGAGACACAAACATTTGGTAGTCTGGCATCATTTTTATATAGTAATATAGTATTACATATTGGCACCACTACTCCTTATTTTCAAACAGGTGCTTGCCACTACTCCTTAATTCTGCCACTACTCCTTAAAGTATTGCCACTATCCCTTAACTTTTACAGACTGTTCATGTTTATTTAGAAAAATAATTATTAAATAGTAACAATCGGTAATTCAATGCATTTAGTTTCGAAATTAAGCATACCAACAAAAGGCAAATAACATAATAGCTGAATTTCCATTAAGAAAGGCCCTTTTTAGTTTATTTGTGTGACTGAATGAATACCCTCTCCCATAGCCATCCATATGTTTGAAATGCCACTACTCTAGGTTCAAGGCTGATATCTAGATGTAAATGGAGAGTGAGCCTGGAATGTTCATTTTGTTGGCGCCATTTAACTTCTTTTTGTTGGTGTGCCGTAAAACCCCAGTTCAATTCCATTTTGTGCTCATCACCATTCCAGCCCTATTTGATCCTAGTTGTTGAAGGGTCGTACAGCCCCATTCATTGATTGATTCTACTTACAGATGTCTGAGTTGGAGAGTCAGATCGCCAAGCTGCGGGCCAACTTGGAGAGAGGAGAAGCCTCGAAGGCCAACATGGAGTTCGAGCTCACTAAAATACGGAGGGATCTCGCCCAGCAGAAACACAATGCCGCGGGCAAGGAAAACTCATATCAGGAGACGAACAGTGAACTCAAACGTAAGCGTTTCTTGGTAACAACTGAAACTTGCTAATATTGTATCCCTCCCATGCTCCCACCACATATAAATTGCCTGGAGGGCCACCAATGGAAGCTATTAAGTCTTCATATGATCTTACTTGTTGGTGCGACTTTAAAATCCTATAATATTCATTAAATTTTCAACCACAAATGAGTGGCTACCTTTATCATGTTTATCCGGTTATTCTTGATTTGTGATAGTAAAGCTAATACTTCGTAATACTTTTTATGCCCCCTCAACCATAACTTTGAAAATACTGGAGAGATTTCCATGAAACTTCACACAATGAGAAGGTGGGTCGTGTACATGAATCAGGTCGGTACCTCAAGGCCAAGGTCACACTTGGAGGTCAAAGGTTAAATGAGCCTACTTTTCAGGGGCATTTGTCACTTTCTGTGACATCTCTGGTTAGACGTTATTTTGCTCTATACTTTAGCTGTTAAAATTATACAAATAAAAAAGGTATAAATATGTAAAAACTGACCCAGGACTCTGAACAATGTTGTTAAACAAAATATATATGTTACATGTGTTAGGTGGTATGGTTTTTCAGTAATATAATTCTGTTTACAGGGTAAGAAAATTTGTTTCTGAGTTACTCGTTCTAGGCAATATTTGAATGCCCAAATTGTTAAAGAATTTATCTGAATTTCTACTCGTCCTGCATCAATGAGCACTCGTCATAGCGAGCGGATGAGTGGAATTTTCGTGCCCTGGTTTATGTCGAGAGTTACGGCATTATTTCAGCTGACAGCTTAGAGCTGGTGCATTTGTGTCAATTCATAACTTTCACATCTGGTCAACTTCCGGTAGGTTGAGATATTCAGTAGGTGAAAATAAAGTGTTTTACTTGGACTTTATCCTCAATCTCTATAGAAAAATGAAAATATTAGACCATGATTTAAATTAAATGTATCCATATTGGTGTTTTAAAATCAGACAACACCAAAAGAAGATACATAGACGTACATAAAAAATGAATCTCTTAATATAATTATCACTACAAACTAGTTTTATAAAGGGCTAAAGTCAGTTGAGCACCAACGATAAACACTGAGTTTACCCCATACCAGATTGTGGAGGTCTTTTATTTTATTGATCACTGATTGTCAAATTATTTTGATGATGTCATTTGAAAGTTATGAATCGGCATATTTCTGCCAGCTCAAAATCTGTTTATTTTTATATCAGAGAAGCTAACAGAGTACGGCGATGAGATAAAGAGACTGGAAGAGGCGTTGCAACAATCACGAGAGAGTAACGGTGAACGCGAGAGACAACTGAAGCGAGATATTGAGATAAAGGTACAAAGCAGATTCACCGGATGCACTAAGTAACCTTGAGATCTCTATCTCGGATGCTTTGATTTATATATCTATTGTATCCTTTTTCCTGATTTATTTACAGTTATGATCATAACAGTTTTGCGATACCCTCGATACATCCCTCTGTTTAAATTTTCATTTACGGCCGACCATAAAAAATTGTTGGTTTCCTGTTTCCCTACCTACCCATGAAAAAGAGCCCTACCCAAAACTTTTTATAGCAGTTCTTTAACATTACTTTTTTTATTGCTATCTTCAGTATATTTTTATTTAATTTCTTAAAGATGAATGGCCACCCTTTTTTGTAGTATTGTCAATTAAAAATTTAACTCTTAAACATCATATGAACATTTTTTGATAGTCCCGGAGAGAAACATATCTGTAAAACCGCTCCTAAGTTGTATTTAAAAATAAGTATTGTTTGCATGACGTAGATACTACTTTTGCCACTGCGTGACTGCATGGGAAATAAGGTAAATCTGAATTGTATAGCTACACAACTATTGCCAGATTATCTGCAGTGCAGATAATTGATACATACATTTACCTGTGGATTAATTAACCTGTTCAATGTTTTCTACGTCATCAAATAAAATCTTATTCTCGCTTTTCACAGATATTGCAATGCGTGAATTGCAAATATCTGTTGTTGTGTATTGATTTCGATTTAAATAAACATGAAACAAAAACATGGCTGGAGAAATTTAAGGTGATTACTGGCCTTGGCAAAAAAAACTAACTTCCCATTTATGAAATCCTGGGTCGGGAAACAGAATTATTTTTTTAAGGCCTAATTTTGAAATCTGTGTGCTTTATCTGTAAAATAAATAAAATTCAAACTTTCTGTATGAAGCTTTTTTTGTTGCTTGAAACGACAGGGGAATTATTAGTAAACATAATCAAAATAGAATTATTTTAGGATCTCGAGTTATCAAAGAATGCAACAGAGCAAGAGGTTGTAGAAGGGGAAAAAGACATGCTGAATACACGAGTACAGGAACTTGAAAGGTAAATTTTAATTTAATATTTATTGTTGTACGTTCTTGACAAGGGATTTTAGATGCACAGTTGTTAGCAGAGTAGACTATGAAGTTGGAGATGACGGGTTGAAGTCTAATAGGTACCACTGGGATTGTTAAGTTTGTCCTTTGGCAAGACACATCCCGTAGCCTTTTTTTTTACCACTTTTGTGTATATTGGGTCTTGACAGGTGTACTGGCAAAGAAACAATAGTCGTCGAGAAGCAATAGCCGTCATTCTGTTATAACTTTTAATTTTTGATGGATTTTTTCAGTATGTGTTAGCTGAAATGCATAAGCGCTTAATCTAAATACAAAAACAAGAAAAATTACGCCAAAAAGTAAATATTGACCGCAGGCTCGAATGTGCACTTAATTTGTAAACATCGTCACGTGGAGATGCGCGCGCATATATACAAGATGGCTTGATTATAAAATAATGTTGACGGGATTCTTTATATTCGACTTCTATAACACACAAAGCACGCAACTTAACAACTTAGTATCTAAGGGAGACAACTTGTTCATTAAATTATGTATTACGTTTAATATTGTTACTTCCCTTTGGTGAAACCTGAACGGTATAATGCATGCCTCCCAAATCCGGAATATCAGGATGTTTAAATTAGTTCTCCAGACAAAATTATACAAATATATATGTTAGTCATTAATCCTAAAGTAAATATGTAAGTTATTATTGACTATTATTGTACAACACATCATCGTAGAAGTTTTTTATGATGCCAAGTTTTGCTTCTGTGCCGACCTTTCACGACGTTAAAATAACCACTGCCAGAACTTGAAGGTGTTAACATACATTTCTTACACGGATATTTTGTTTACATGACGCCTATTGCTTCTTTGCCAGTAAAGGTTTTAGGATGTCACATAAAGCTTTATTGCGCAGGTTCTCCGTTCTCTATTAAACTCACTTATAGCAAATTCAGTTATAACAAATTCTCAGTTATACAACATTTGTACAATTCCACGGCCAGCTCCTTCATTGCTTCATTTAAAAATTAAGGACATAATGAGATAATCTCAGGCCACACTTAGCTAGAGTTACAGGTGATATTATCTCGCTGGAATAAAGTGATGTCGGGATGATTTCCTAGGAATGGTAAAATAGTTGGACATACCTGGTACTAAGATGTGTGACTGTTGTTTTCTACCCATATGACTTTAATTGAACACTAGACACCCTGTTTAGGAATTTCAGTCAGTGTTTGCATTTAACATGTCGCCAGTACTTAGATATCTCCGCCCTTTTGTTGATGTCGGAGTATATTGACAATATGTTATATTATAACATAGTATAACATAGTTGCACATGCTTTATTATACAGTGACACATGCTGTTGTTTGTCGCAGGTATCATATTGGTTGAAATGGATAAATGATTGACAACTGGCGACATGTTAATTATAAATATCTTTCAGTTTCAGAATATGGACATAATGTTATCAATTACTTACCGGTACAATTTAAGACCCATATAATTTACTGCTGCAATTTCATTGACGGTCAGTATATGTGTTTTATATACTGTTTACACCACTGGAAATAATGAATTTACTGAACTATGATGAGAAAATTGTCGAAAATGATAATGTCATGCTTCAATTGTCAGTGAATCATGATCATATATGCAAGATTTTATTGGTTAACACAAGAAAGCTTCGCACCTAGTTCAGTCGTCGATACAGTCAATAAAATTGTAATTATTATTGTGCGAAGTTCTTTCAAGGTCGCATGTGACACACACATGACGCAGAGCAATCAAATTGCCTTATTTCCTCTAATAGTAACACCTCCCCCACCCACTAATAGAAGAGTGTTCTCGTGCTCCTCCATTAAAATAAAAAATAATTTTACATTTCATAAGAGCACCCCCTTTGCATTTTGCTGGTATTAGTGGAAGTACAGTGTGTAGAAATAGCAAATACATTTTCGAGCAACTTAAACTTCTTGGCTATTTGATTGCCACAATGAGTCATACGTAGAATAAAAATTGCAGATGTTGTTTCTTCGTAAAGTAAACACATTCATTTCTGTGGTGTAGATATATCAATGCTTTGGCAGTAATAGCATTTATGTTATTAAGGGTTATTTCTTTAAAAACTTTCTTTGGAAATTGAACACCCACACATCTACCCACAGATGCAGCATTGAGTATAAGGAACCAAATTACAGAAAATATGGTTTTAATTGCCTTCCTAGGATCCCAGGTATGTTTTAATGGAATAACCTTAAAGAGAGTGTAGCGACACAGCCAAACCATCTGTATTATTGAGAGTTCTCAAATACTTGAATACGGGTGAAAGAATTATCAAAATTGGATGATAAACAAAGAAGATATCACACTTCCATATCCGTTTCTACAGAAACTTCAAATGATCATATGACATGATCATTTGAAGTTTCTGTAGAAACGGATATGGAATCACGGTTCTAAATAGCCATATATGGAATATTTATAAATATGAAAATTTACTGATTTATAGGGAAAAAATGACAAAAACTGTATGAAAAATATATAATACTTAATGGCAGCAATGCTTTATATGTGACCAGTAAAAAAAATCATTCATTTGCAGTGATTTTCTTTGTTTTAAATGATATTTATCAATATTCCATATATGGTAATATGGAGCTATGACTTCATAGTTCTAAAAATATTCTCCCATATTCGTTTTAGAACAACCTTTAAATGGTCTTATCTTTTTTGTTTATCATCCGATTTTGATAATTCTTTCACCTTTTTCCAAGTTTTTCAGAATCTCAATAACAGCTTGTTTGGCTGTCGCTACATTCCCTTTAATGATACCTTTTTTTTATAAAAATGCCCTTATAATCCTTTTTTTTTTCCCGCTTTTAGCACCCTGTCTGACTTGAACGAGAAACTGCAAGATGTGGATGGTAAGTTGTTTGTTTACACTGCTCATGATTAAAAAAACACACACTTTATTAGGAATAAATTATTACTTATTTGCAAATTACTTTAGCATTAGTGATATATAGTTCCAAATACTCAGATAAGAAATAGATAATACTATCGGCAAATATTTAAAGGCACGCTGCAATCTTGGTGTAGTACCAGTCATCAAGATTATCAACTCGATTTTATTAATCCAGTATCATTTTGACTTTAAATCAGGCCTGGACTTCACCAGCCATTATTCAGACTATTCTTAGACTTGAGCCCAAGTACTGAAATTTCGTTCACAAATATTTCCATGACCTTCAAAGATAAACAATCGTAAGAAGTTGCTATTAATTAGTAGGCATCATATTTATACATAGTAGTTTATTCTGTAAACTTATAGAAATATTTGTGATTAAAATTTGCGTACTTGAGCTCAAGTCTAAGAATATTCTCAAGAATGGTTGGTGAATTCAAGGCCTGTGTTCTATTAATAGAACAAAATGGTTGCCTGTGAAATAACCAATTAAAATGACACCCAATTATAGAGAGTGTGTACATAAAGGTTGCATTGTTTTTCAGGCGAACGCAAGAACCAGACGGATACACTGCGTCGCACAGTCACTGAGTTGGAATACTGTAAGGAAAGAGAAGACCGGGTAAAGAAAGACCTTGAGGTAACCCATACATATTACACGAGTTGAAGTTGTATATATACAGTAATACTCACTTGTGCAAATATGCAAACATGGCTTCATCGTAAATGGAGTGTCTACTATAAAATTTGCAGCCACTCTGCAGGTTAGCAAGTTCTTGGCCCATTCTCCATATTTTATCTTGTGGTAACTGGAGGATGAGCCTGGCATGTTCATTCCTGTTACTTGGGGATATAACCTTAAAACCCAATTCAGTTCAATTCAATTAAAATATCAAGATTTATTATGGGTAAAATGAATAAAGAATTGTTAACTCTTTAATTTGATGTTCCAGTTTGGGTTTTGCCTTGGCTGGTTAAAGCCGATTATATTGTGTTAGGCCCCGGGTTAAATCCTCCCTAGTGTCACTGAGTTCCGTCGGTGTGTTCTTGGGCAAGACACTAGCCCTTAGCGGATGGGGACGTAAACCGGGCGATCCCGTGAATCGGTCTATCCTCTGAGTACGTTAAAGAACCATAGGAATCTATTTGATAATAAGAGTAGGGCAGGTTTCCGGATTTCTATGTATCCTTCCCCTCTTTCTGGGGCGGCTCTAAATAACCTATACTGTGTTGATGAGCCGTTAAACAACATTCAATTCAATTCATTATCTTATTTGCGCAATTAAAATGCAGTTATGTTGACTTTGAGTTTCAAATTAATTCATACATTCTCTACTGAATTTGACATTACTTCCTGACAGACTGCGTTACAGAGGTTGAGAGCTGTAGAAGAGAGCATAGAATCCGAGAGGGCAGCTCATCTCGAGACAAAATTTAACTCGGAAATAGTTCAGCTGCGCATCAGAGACATAGAGGGAGCCCTGGATGTGGAGAAGTCGGCCAACACTGAAGCAAACAAAGCCATAGACAGACTTTCTAAACAGATCAGGTATATAAACTAGTTTCCAATGTCCACTATAAATAAAAAAAATATTACAAAAACAAAAGTAGACCCAGAAGTCAGACAGGAAGAATGACATTAAAGACACTAACCCGCCAAAAAACATAAAAATTACACCACAAAACTGTTTATCAAAATTCTCTTTAGGTGTTCAGGTCATACAATAATGTATTTGTGCTGAAGAAAAGTAAAGGTTTATTCACGGTTTCTTAAAATACCTGTGGTCGAATATGCGTAAAATGAGTTTGTTACTCTTAATTCGACGCTCCAGTTTTGAATTTGGTCTGGCTTGTTAAAAGCCGTCTATATATAGAGTTTGGATTTTCAAAAACTGTAAGTTATATATATATACCTCATCATCAGTATGTTAAGAAATGATGTACACATGTTGTAAAATTTTGCTGTTGTTGGCAGGATAGCTACTTTTAACGGAATGCCAAAAACATACATTTTACACTATTTAAGAAATAAAATATTTCCAGCGGGTTTATATTGTCTGGTGGGCAGGACTTGAAGACCATCGATACCAAGGGTCGTAGGTCCGCAAGTGTTTAAAGTCCCAAACACCAGGTTTTGATCTAGCACAATATAAACACGCTGGAAATATTTTATTTTTTTATCTGATGTGGATTTTATGTTAAACACACACTTTCGAGAGATTGAGTGTAATACAAACGTATTCTCACAACTTACATTGTATGTCCATCTCTCAGCACCTAACGAAGAAAATATACAGTTTTATTCTGTTTCGAACAAGTTCAATTTGTTGTTTGAATGTAAGTTTGCCTTAAAATAACGTAATCATTGTTTTCCGACGTTGAAAATCATTGAAAATTACGTTCTAATGGTTGAAGGACGTGACGTCAGAGGTTTATATAGCTTTTTTAAAAACTCCTCAATTACCAATCAGCACTGAGTATTTTCATAAACCATGTTAGATATGTATTTTAAAGAAAAGAATGAGATGTCACAAATAAAATTACAATAGGGGCACTGCCTTGGGGAAAGGCAGCTGTTTTTCTTTTTAGAAAAGGTTCCTAGGGTGCATCAATTCTTCTTTTGACCCTATTGTCATACCTACATTAGGGCTATACCATTTAAACACACATGGGACCCCAGGAACGCACTTTTGAAATTGACCACCCACCCATAGATGCAAAATTGAGTTTGCAAGACCCACCCATAGAATTTAAGTTGGCTAAAATACACCCACCCATAGATTTTATTTATTTATTTGTATTGAACTACATATATATTTAGATATGAACTACATACAAAAATGACAACTGCTTGAAGAACGTAAGTGGTTCTAGCCCCAGTCAGCAAATTGGGAAAAGTCCTAGGCCGGCTGATATTAGGAAAAAGAAGTATGATTGTCAAAATTGGGGGAAAAAGAGCTTGATTTTCTTAAGGGAATGTTTTTAAAGAGAAAAAGTTTATTTAAATGTATGCTTTAGTTATAATATCAATCAGGTATTGAATTTAGCAATGATTTTAACATACAACATACAAACAAACAATGGGAAGTAACTTTCTGAAAAAAATAAATATTTTTTTTACATTGGGAATGTTTTTACCCAGGATTGGGAAAATAAGGAGTTTTTTTTTTCAATTGGAAAGAGGCTGAATTTCGACCCCACTTAAACAGGTTAAAAAAAACCTGATAAGGTTCTATTTTCCTTTTATTTATCCATTGCATCATATAACAAAAACAGTATTATTTTCTTTTACAGTTTTATGATCGCGCCTCGAATCACGTCAAAAACCGTACCGGGCCCCGCAAATTAAACCATCCAAAACAGTTGCGCATTCCCGGCGTTGTTTAGCTGCGCGATTCCGGCGTTATTTAGCAGCTAGCTTTTGGGAATAAGCATTCATCGTCAAGTGTTTTGTATGATACAGACTTACTAAAATAAAAAAAGATTATACAGCAATTCATCGAAAAATAAAAATATGAAAAGGAAATCACCGTTCAAACTGATAATATTCGAGTGATCTTTCTTCTGTCCAACGTGACAAATTTGCATGACCACTCAATGTCAATATGAAAGCTGTAATGCGATTGGTTTAAATCATGCAATCAACCAATGAAATGCACGCTTTCAAATTGATGAACTTAATCAAGGGAGAGAATTTTTTGTTTTTCAACAAATACGTTAAACACAATAAAACACGACTTTGGTTGGATTTTAGTTTTAAAAGTCTGATTGTCCCGAAATTGTCCGGGCGGCGTTCGCGGGCATTTTTGAAAATATCACGATTCTGAAAATTACACCAATGCATAGATGCGAATTCATTTTAAACCACCCAGGCATAGAACCACATTTTGGAAAAGAGGGTTCACCCATAGAATTTTATTAAAATGCCATCCAGGGTCCCGGGTATGTTTTAATGGAAAAGCCCTGAGGTAGCTTGACTGAATCTGTCTCTATTAAAAAACAATGAAGGCCGTATTTCATATTCATACCCAGACTGATAAAATTTAATCTGATCCTAATAAAAGCAGGAACTTTAATATGGAAGTGGAGTGCGTGGTCCAGTGGTAGAGAGTCAGGCTCTAGATCGAAATGTTGTGGGTACGATCCTCGTCATGGCCATGTTATTTATCCTTGAGCAAGATAATTAATCCACATTGCTCATTACTGGTCCTACCCTGGAAGCCATAGAGTGATAAATATAAGTTGCAAGAACTTGCTTTGCCTCGATGTAAAAGAAATGTTTTAAAACAACAAATAATAAGGGACACACAACACTCTTGATTATTTTCAAACTCAGACATCTTGTTAATATCATTATCAATCATAATGTTTTAAATAGTTTACGCAAATTGTGTTTGCATGTTACTAATTGTTGATTTTATAACTGATTACATATCTAAAATTTTATTACCTGTAATATTTAATTAAAAAATCCAACCATGTTTAAAGTTAGGCTGCTTCACTGCATATGTACCATTTCACTCTTACAAGCGACAGTCAACACCGATTTCTTTGCCATAAATTACAGCTAAATAAAGCGCATTCCAACCACGATCGTGGCCAAGCGTCTGATCTACGTTCTATAAATCGATATACATGTATTGGGATTTCACTCAATATTGTTTACATAATGCAGACGCGTCACTTACATAAAGGAAGTAAGGTGGCGGGATATCTATAAACTGTGAAAATGTCTAAGCCTATACAACAAGCAGGTAAACATAATGGCGGACTTCTACAGTCGATTATATTTAAACGCTGTGTAGCAGTCTAGCAGTCTAGTTTAAGGATGTTGGCTGGGCAAGTTTTGACATCTTCAAGTCTAAACTTTTTATTTTTTAAATCATAGTTTTATTTGACAACAGAATTGTTTCATTTTTTCCATTCTAGTAGATATGGATATAATGTAGGTTTTAAGATGGTAACATACAAAATTTTAAGCCAATTTTTTTTCTTTCTATATTTTTGCCGTCATTTGTGATCATTTTTTGTTGTAGTAGAATTTATCCTTTTGCTATAAAATAAATCAGATTTTTGTTTTTCAGTAGTGGAATACATATATAAAAGTAGATACTAAGCTAATTTTATTTTCGATCTTCATGTCAGTATTGTGTGTACAGTATTTTACATTGAAAATGTCAAAAAATTTAATAAAAAATCATTAGAAGCCTGGTGACCTATATATTTTTTTACTTGTTTTGAAAGAAATGTCATAGGACCTTGACATATACAAGTTTTAAAAAAAGTTGATCATTAGAACATAATTTTTTATCTTGAATATTTCGGTAAAAACAAAAGTGGTAAAAAGACGAATGAGGATTACAACTGTTTTTGTATGATTTGAAAGATGTGGATTTATTCAATCGAAAATTAATTGTTGTTTTTCAATAAACGTAATGTTATGAAAACAATTGTGAAAATGTTCAATGACTATATTTTTCCTCTTTTTAGTGAAATTTTGAAGTTAGAAATATGTGCCTTCTTCAATGACGTCTAGTGGGAAAAAAAGTGTGGTGACCTAGCCTTTTTTTGATAATTTTGAATCTAAATTATACCAAAGAAGCTTTAAATATGAATTTTAAAAAAATCTCTACGTCCTTTCCCAGCCAACCTCCTTAAAGTCAAAATGATACTGAATGAGTTTATTGAGGTACTTATTTGTCCCTTTTAATAATAATTGTTCAGTATTAGGACTGTAACGAATACAGGGTGTGGCAAATACGATACATATCACCAATACAGAGCGACAAACATGACAAATATGAATATTTATTCATGAATATTCAGTATTACAAGAAAAACGGAACAAGATACAGAACAGTACTTAATCTAAAGGTGGTTAACTCACGGGTTACTTAGTCTTAGTAAATTTTGAACAGTAATAAGTTTTATTTATCACCTAACTTACGGTGTGGGAGTGGAATAACACCGTTCACCATCGCAGAACACAGATTTTCATTGTCATGATTGTCTGTGCTGCATATGTTGAAGAATATAACCGTACAAATTGTTTGTACCTACATCATGTGACCGGTAAAACCCTTGAGATGTCTATCGATAACAATTGTAATTTCATTCTTGTGTTTTTTTACCAATTTTATAATCTGAAATAAAAAATATACCATGCTAATAGCTTTATATGACACGAGCTACAACTCATGTATTTCCATTTACTACCTCCCGCCACAAATTTGTTACAACCAGGCTTTCAGTCGATAAATAAAACTTGAAATCACATATGTGAGAAATATAGCACATTCTCAAATATTGATAAATAACATTTCTCACATAACTTACGGTGTGGGAGTTAAATAACACCATTCTATTTTTTCAATATACCACTAGTTATATAAGTATGCAAATAAGCCTAGTATGCACTGTCAAAAGAAATTGATAGTGACTATGATAATTCCCACGGTTTATGTCGGTTTCGCGTGTTAAAGCGACAGGCAAAATGCAATAAAAGTTGATATGTGAGGTATGTGATAAATAGAATCTAACATTCGTTCTCATTCATTATTGAATTTATAAACTCGTTAGCAAAAATGATATAATGCTCGGCAAGAGCCTCTCATTATATAATTTTGCCAACTTGTTTAATAAATTGAATAATGAATAAGTACTCATGTAAGATCCTCTATATAAACATAAAAGCAGTTCAAAAAATAATATTTTTCTTTAAAAAGATGAGCATAATGATCATGGTATAACATCAATCAACACATTCTCTGATATGAGGGCTGCCCTTAACTTAATATGGGATCATATGTATTTTATCAGATGTTATTAATAATTTAATCAATAAACCGAGGTTGCTAATTTTAAAATGTTATTGAAAGCATTTACAAATTTCAAACCGTAAAGTTTTGCCTTTATATGCAGTGAAGATTGACGAAATAAACAACTTTATGTATAACATGTTTACTGTGACAGAAACAACAAGCTGTTCCTAAAATTCATTAAAAGTTGGCTGTATTTTGAAATATGGTTAGTATTGAACTATTTGTTTCACGTTATTATTTGTATTTGAAAATACGGAATACGATTCGAATATGGGACATTTTCGATTCATTGAATATTCGAGTGTGTCATTACAACTCTAGTCAGTATATTGATGGCACTAACATCTCTAATGATGTGTGAACTTAATTTCTTTCAGGGAGCTGGAGACTGCATATGAAGATGAACGTAAGAACAGCAAGCAGTTGGGTGACAAACTGTCGAAGTAAGTCAAGCCATTGTAAACATGTATCATCAACCGCCAAAATTGTCTAAGTTCAAAATATTTGATCTGTGAGTTGTGTCGGTAGTGTTTATTAAATTTTTAGTCATATCAGATGTGTTACTTACATACATTTGTATTGTGGCTGTAATTTATACAATGTTTATGGCCACAATATCTCGGCCAACTTCGATAACCATCCAGATCACACCTATAATTCCAGAGTTATGGCCTTTTGATTGTAGTCCTGTGGGATTTAGAATTTTAAAGTCTTCGTCATAATAGGATGTCTAAATTAAATTTAAATTCTTTTGGGATATGCTATGGGTAGCAATTTATCACTGTTATCACCCATTCTCTTTTTATGCTTACCACCGAATGGTTTCAAAAATTAATTTACAGGATGCTTACCTGTGATGTCAATATGTGCATATTTGATTCCACGTCAAAATCGATTGACCTTGTATTATAGGGAATTTCTTCGCTCGCTCGTAGACATGTTTTTTTTAGCTCACTCGCGTCTGCTCCTTCTTGAAAAGAACCACACGTCTACCATCAAGTAAAGGATTTCCCTATAATCTATCCCAGCAGTTAAATAATCCCTATCATGTCTATGGTTACATATATTCAGGGTAGAGAAGGAGTACAGTTCCATCAGAAAGCAGCTGACCAGTGAGATCGACAGTAAGAAGACGACCATAGGTAATCTGTCTAAGGAGCTGGAGATTCATCAGAAAAACTTCATCGAGCTCAAAGAGGAACTCTCAAAGGTTGGTGAAATATTCGTGTATTATGTACATGTAAGTGTATTATTTTGGTTGTATATACACGGAAGCCGTCTGCGTGTGCATCCGGGTTAAAGTTTGTATGTTTGTTTCTACCTTACATAATGGATTGAAATTTCACACATGTATTCAGCATCATTAAACAACATCATACAGCCAGGTTCTATAACTCATACTTTTATTTTAACAAAATTATGTCTCCTTTTAAACTTACAAAATTTGGTTAACAAGTGCATTAATTCAACAATTAAGCAAAATTATCCTTCAACATACCACACTTTTTGGGCCCATTTCGAACAGTTTTAATCCAATTTTTGTATAGCTTTCAGAAAAAAATCAGATGAAGTTCCATATATACTGTTGTTCCTGTGGATCTTCACAGAGTAGTGTTTTTTCTTTTAACGTAGTTTTATGACAGTCTGCTGAACTCCTACAGTGATGATTGTATTTTTGTTAAACTTTTAGAAAAGTATGGTTTTTGATGGACTTTGTGATGTGGTGAGACATCTGTTTTTGTTTTACCTGTATAACGTGGCAGGTGCATAGGGTTCACTTTCAAAGTCATCGTTATCCATCATTATTGGCATTGTTACCTGAAACAATATCTAGTTTATTCAACTGTTCTTTTTGTTATGACAAAATAATTAACTTGAGCAAGATATTGTTGTGTTTTCATTATTTGCTAACTTGAAGACAAACTTGCTAATTCTCTTGTGAAATATTTCATCATAATCAAAAGTAAATGGTTGAATAAACTCATTTATTTAACCATTGGTGTCTATCTATGTTTAGGCACGGAAGAGGCAGATCTACCTGGAGGAGACATACGGGGGCAGCATGCGGGAACTGGAACTGTTGCTACAGAACTTCCAGATTGCCGAGGATAAACCAAAGAAACAACAGAGTATGTATATCATGCAATTTCCTACTTGGAAACTTCAGCTTATATACTGCTTATCAATACATTTATTTAGAGTCACTTCCGAGATAGGGAAATGATTAATAGGAATCTGGGAACCATGCCCTTTGACCAGTTTCCATTCCTATAGTTTTTTAATGTGCTTGGAGGATAGACTGTGACACAGGACTGTACAGTTTATGTCCTCATCTGACGAATGAATGAATGAATGGTGTTTTACAGCACGTCAACACATAAATAGGTCATATTGTGTGCAAAAACCGACGAAAGATGAAAAAATTAAGTAGTAAATAAAACATTATGTAAATATATAAAGATAAAACTATTAAAAAAATAACGGATGATATGGTAGTAATATATAGAGGATCTTGAACAAGTTCCCATTTCATATAAGATTTATGAAACGAGTTATGAATTATTTTAATTTTAACGAGCCTTTTGGCGAGTTAAAATTAAAAATAATTCATAACTCGTTTCATAAATCTTATAATGGAATGGGAACGAGTTTAAGATCCTTTTTATCAAATAGCATTGCAATCAAATTAGTAAAAATTACTTCAGATGGACATAGAACCGCCACGACGTCAGACATACTTTAGCGCCAAGACGTTGTAAAATATGTTACGTCGTAACGTCGCGTCTCACACATAACGTTGCGTATAAAAGAATTCGTGTTTTACCTCTTTACAAAATAGCAGTTTACGCCAACTTTTTAACAAAGCAACAACAATGTTTTGTATAACGTGCATTATTTTTATAAGCTGTCATAAATAATAAGTTTATGATTCAGATCTGGGTGGATTTGTAATAAATAAAATAGTTTCAGTAAATAAACTTTTGTAGTGTTACAGGTTTAACTCAACCAATCAAAATCGTTCCAGGTTGTATTACAAGTGTGTCATACAATAGAATATTAAATGGGTGTTCGACACTGCTAACAAGGGACGTTATGTGATAAAAACTATATAAAAATTATGTAAATCAACAAATGCCCGTCGACGGGTATATAAACAAGTAGTAATATATAAGAACACATTATAATGATTTATATAGTCTGATTTCTTTTAGGAAATCTAAAACAAGACTAAAATCTATAGTATCAAATAACTCTTTCATAGTCTTAACATTGTAAATGAGGATAAGGGAAAGTGTCTCACCAAAAATTCACACAAAAGACACTCGGTGGCATCAGCGAGACTCGCACCTGTGAATTACTGATTACAAGTCAGCCTTGCTGTCCACTGGGTCAAGCTGATCCCTACATGATGTAGACAAAACCACATTGCTTGTTCTGATGTGACACTAGTATTAAACACTGTAGACAACAGATGTTCATAACCATGACAATTCTTATTGCTAATTCCAGAAAATAAGGAAACGAAACAAAGTAAGGTGCCGGCGCCGTCTATAGTCCTTGAAAGCTTGAGACTGACTCTGTCAGACTACAGGAAACGTCTTGAAAATACTTCGGAAGAGGTAAGTCTCATTTGTACTGTATTAAAACAAGACAAATAAAGATTTAGGCTACAAGTGTTCAGGCATGGTCATTTGATGATCACTGCTCTATCCCATTGCATCTGCTCGAGTAACATATATTCTATTTTCTAGTTCTCCTCTTGTGATCACTCAGCTGTACCATTGCAACTGCAGCAGTAGCATATCTATTAATAGCCCTTGTCATGTGATCACTCTGCTTAACCATTGCAACTGCAGCATATGCATATCTATTAATAGCCCTGGTCATGTGATCACTCAGCTGTGCCATTGCAACTGCAACATCAGCATATATATTTATAGCCCTGGTTATTTGATCACTCTTCTGTACTATTGCAACTGCAGCAGTAGCATATCTATTTATAGCCCTGGTCATGTGATCACTCTTCTGTACTATTGCATCTGCAGCAGTAGCATATCTATTTATAGCCCTGGTCATGTGATCACTCTTCTGTACTATTGCAACTGCAGCAGTAATATATCTATTTATAGCCCTGGACATGTGACCACTCTTCTGTATCATTGCAACTGCAGCAGTAGCATATCTATTTATAGCCCTGGTCATGTCATCACTTCTGTACTATTTCAACTGAAGCAGTAGCATATCTATTTATAGCACTGGCCATGTGATCACGCAGCTGTGCCAGTGCAACTGCTCCAGTAGTTATCTATTTATAGCCCTGGTTATGTGATCACTCAGCTGTGCCATTGCAACTGCAGCAGTAGCATATATATTTATAGCCCTGGTCATGTGATCACTCTGTGCACAATTGCAACTGCTTAAGTTCTGTATGTTGTTGCTGCCCTAGTAATGCAAGGCCATCATTCTTGTATGTCTTTGCAATGTTCCAATAACATATCTATTTATAGCACAGTGTAGTAAAAGTTCTTTTCCAGTGTTATGTTCTAGATATATATATATGCTTTTCTTCTATGTATTTTTGACATTTGTAAGGTGTGAGTGTTTTTAGCTCTACTGATCAGAGATCAGCAGAGCTTATGCCGTGGTGCGGCGTCCGTCGTCCGTCCGTCTGTCCGTCCGTCCGTCTGTCCGTCTGTCCGTCCGTCCGTTAACTTTTATTTGTAGCGACTACTCCTCTGAAACTACTAGATGGATATTCATTAAACTTTACAGAAATGTTGCCCATGAAGTCTAGTTGATCCTAGCAAAAATTCATGTTGATGTGAAATCCAAGATGGCCGCCAAAGCTAAAAATAGATTTTTTAAATTCAAGTTTGTAGCGACTACTTCTTGAAAACTATAAGTGATATTGATATGGGACGTTTTCTAAAATGATCAGCATGACTTGATGTTGGTCCTTGTCGAAAATCGTTTTGATTTGACGTTAAACATGGCTGCCAGCGGCCATCTTTGTTTACATAGAGTTATATAATGAAAACTTGTAGCGACTACTCCTCTGAAACTACTTGGCGGATTTTCATGAAACTTTACAGGAATGTTGCTCCTAATGTCTAATTGATCCTAGCAAAATTTCAGATCGGCCAGAAATTCAAGATGGCTGCCACAGTTAAAAATAGATTTTTAAAAAATAAGTTTGTAGCGACTACTTCTTGAAAACTATAAGTGATATTGATATGGGACTTTTTCTAAAATGATCAGCATGACATGATGGTTATCCGAGTCGAACATTATTTTGATTCGACATTAAACATGGCTGCCAGTGGCCATCTTTGTTTACATAGAGTTATATAATTAAAACTTGTAGCGACTACTCCTCTGAAACTACTTGACGGATTTTCATGAAACTTCACAGAAATGTTGCTCTTGATGTCTAATTGATCCTAGCAAAATTTCAGGTCGGCCGGAAATTCAAGATGGCCGCCATGGCTAAAAATAGATTTTCAAAATACAAGTTTGTAGCGACTACTTCTTGAAAACTATAAGTGATATTGACATGGGACTTTTTCTAAAATGATCAACATGACATGATGTTGGTCCTTGTCGAAAATCGTTTTTATTCAACGTTAAACATGGCTGCCAGTGGCCATCTTTGTTTACATAGAGTTATATAATGAAAACTTGTAGCGACTACTCCTCTGAAACTACTTTACGGATTTTCATTAAACTTCACAGGAATGTTGCTCTTGATGAAAATTTCAGGTCGGCCGGAAAATCAAGATGGCCGCCACTGCTAAAAATAGATTTAAAAACAATAAGATTGTAGCGACGACTTCTTGAAAACTTTAAGAGATATTGATATGGGACTTTTTCTAAAATGATCAGCATGACATGATGGTTATCCGAGTTGAACATTATTTTGATTCGACGTTAAACATGGCTGCCAGTGGCCATCTTTGTTTACATAGAGTTATATAATGAAAACTTGTAGCGACTACTCCTCTGAAAGTACTTGACGGATTTTCATGAAACTTCACAGAAATGTTGCTCTTGATGTCTTATTGATCCTAGCAAAATTTCAGGTCGGCCGGAAATTCAAGATGGCCTCCACGGCTAAAAATAGATTTTCAAAAACCTAGTTTGTAGTCACTACTTCCTGAAATCAAAATCAATCAGTAGAGCTTCAAGGTCATTGACCTCTTGTTTTTAAAGTTGCAATGTATACCCATAGACCAACTGACAGGTAACAGTTGTGTTATTAAATAAAACATTTTTACGTTTCTCCTTGTGCCCATTTTCTAGTTGAACAAGATGAAGAAGTCGAGTGGGGTCCTGACTAAGGAGACGGACCAATGTAAAGAAATGATCTGGGCCAAGGACAAGGCACTTGAGGTATACTTACATTCAGATGGTTTCAGATTATTTTCGAGCTATTACATTAGGAGATATCCCGGACCCCACGAAGGCAATTTACTAAAACTATGAGTAAACCCTATTTTCCAATGGATGGGTGTTCAATTTCTAAAGTGCCTTCCTGGGGTCCCATGTATATTTTAATGGAATAGCCCTTTAATAGTACTCTTGTCAATTCTCATTTAGTTTATTTGATTCTCTTTTTCAATACAAGTGCAAGCCATTAGTGGGTTACATATGGCATCCCATACAGCAAATTCTTAGTTTGAATATTTGCAACTCATTATGATAATTATTTGATTTTTAGCTCGACTGATCAGAGATCAGCAGAGCTTATGCCGTGGTGCGGCGTCCGTCGTCCGTCTGTCAGTCTGTCCGTAAACTTTTATTTGTAGCGACAACTCCTCTGAAACTACTGGATGGATATTCATGAAATTTTACAGAAATGTTGCCGGTAAAGTCTAGTTAATCCTAGCAAAAATTCGTGTTGATGTGAAATCCAAGATGGCAGCCAAAGCTAAAAATAGAGTTTTAAAATACAAGTTTGTAGCGACTACTTCTTGAACAGTATAAGTGATATTGATATGGGACTTTTTTTAAAATGATCAGCATGACATGATGTTGGTCCTTGTCAAAAATCGTTTTGATTCAACGTTAAACATGGCTGACAGCGGCCATCTTTGTTTACATAGAGATATATAGTAAAAACTTGTAGCAACTACTCCTCTGAAACTTCTTTGCGGATTTTCATGAAACTTTACAGGAATGTTTCTCTTAATGTCTTATTGATCCTAGCGAAATTTCAGATCTGCCAGAAATTCAAGATGGCTAAGCTAAAAATAGATTTTTAAAAACTAAGTTTGTAGCGATTACTTCTTGAAAACTATAAGTGATATTGATATGGGACTTTTTCTAAAATGATCAGCATGACATGATGTTGATCCGAGTCGAACATTATTTTGATTTGACGTTAAACATGGCTGCCAGTGGCCATCTTTGGTTACATAGAGTTATATAGTAAAAACTTGTAGCGACTACTCCTCTGAAACCACTAGACGGATGTTCATGAAACTTCACAGGAATGTTGCTCTTGATGTCTAGTTGATCCTAGAAAAATTTCAGGCTCGCCGGAAATTCAAGATGGCTGTCACGGCTAAAAATAGATTTTTAAAAAATAAGTTTGTAGCGACTACTTCTTGAAAACTATAAGTGATATTGATATGTGTCTTTTCCTAAAATGATCAGTATGACAAAATGTTGATCCTTGTCGAAAATTATTTTGATTCGACGTTAAACATGGCTGCCAGCGGCCATCTTTGTTAACATAGAGTTATATAATGAAAACTTGTAGCGACTACTCCTCTGAAACTACTTGACGGATTTTTATGAAAGTTCACAGGAATGTTGCTCTTGATGTCTAATTGATCCTAGCAAAATTTCAGGTCGTCTGAAATTCAAGTGGGCCGCCACGGCTAAAAATAGATTTTTAAAAAATAAGTTTGTAGCGACTACTTCTTGAAAACTATAAGTGATATTGATATGTGTCTTTTCCTAAAATGATCAGTATGACATGATGTTGATCCTTGTCAAAATTATTTTGATTCGACGTTAAACATGGCTGCCAGCGGTCATCTTTGTTTACATAGAGTTATATAATGAAAACTTGTAGCGACTACTCCTCTGAAACTACTTGACGGATTTTCATGAAACTTCACACGAATGTTGCTCTTGATGTCTAATTGATCCTAGCAAACTTCAGGTCGGCCAGAAATTCAAGATGGCTGCCACGGCTAAAAATAGGTTTTCAAAAAACAAGTTTATGGCGACTTATTCTTGAAAACTATAAGTGATATTGATATGGGACTTTTTCTAAAATGATCAGCATGACATGATGTTGGTCCTTGTCAATTTTTTTTTTTGATTCAACGTTAAACATGGCTGTCAGCGGCCATCTTTGTTTACATAGAGTTATCTACTAAAAATTTGTAACGGCTACTCCTCTGTAACTACTTGACGGATGTTCATGAAACTTTACAGGAATGTTGCTCTTGATGTCTAATTGATCCTAGAAAATTTTCAGGTCGGCCGGAAATTCAAGATGGCCGCCATGGCTAAAAATAGATTTTCAAATTCAAGTTTGTAGCGACTACTTCTTGAAAACTATAAGTGATATTGATATGGGACTTTTTCTGAAATGATCAGTATGACATGATGTTGATCCTTGTCAAAAATTATTTTGATTTGACATTAAACATGGCCGCCAGCGGCCATCTTTGTTTACATAGAGTTATATAATGAAAACTTGTAGCGACTACTATGAAACTACTTGATGGATTTTCATGAAACTTCACAGGAATGTTGACCTAGCTATCAAAAATCTATCAGTAGAGCTTCAAGGTCATTGACCTCTTGTTTTAAAACAAATTGTGCATATTACTAATTGATGACTGTATTGCACGAATAGTATTACTGAATCTAATAGAACAACGAAGATAAACTAGAAATAACTAAATGGAAGAAACTTTTCACTCCAAATTGTATTACCTTGGTGTTAATGTTAATGCTTAGTAATTTCTTCAAGGCTCCCATGTGCTGGTTACATATTGGAGCATTGGTTTGATTTGTGACTGTAAAGGCTCCCATGTGCTGGTTATATATTGGAGCATTGATTTGATTTGTGACTAAAGGCTCCCATGTGCTGGTTACATATTGCAGCATTGATTTGATTTGTGACTGTAAAGGTTCCCATGTGCTGGTTACATATTGGAGCATTGGTTTGATTTGTGACTGTAAAGGCTCCCATGTGCTGGTTACATATTGGAGCATTGATTTGATTTGTGACTGTAACGGTTAACATCTTTACCTTATAAGTACATTTAGCATAGTATTAAGATTCAGTTATTGTCAAACTTGGGGTTGACACGCACTAGTCGATGGACATTAGATCTGTTAGACGCTTTCTGCAGGTTTGTTTTTCTGCTCATCATGTTCTAGTCAACATGTTCCTAATTATTGTTTATATATTTCAACTTTTGGCCTTACTAGCTCAGCTGATATGGATTTTCACTTAATCATCGGTACTGTGAGTTTTAGCCGGTGTTTTTTATGTTTGATGGGAATTTTTACCTTCATCTCATCTCTTGTTGAGATGGCTGTCTGACTATGATCTCACATGTGTTGAACAGGATCTGAGACCTAATTTATTTTCAATTCATTCACCTCAACGTGTTCCTAATTCATATCACTTAAATAATCCTTGTTCCTAGGATGCCCAGAAGAACTACACACGTACCGCCAAGGAGCTGAATCGCGTGCGGGCTGAGTACGGAGAACTGGAGACGTTATTGACACGTCTCAAAGTTGACATGCAGAGTACTGCCTCAAACCAGAGCAAAGACCGGACGCGAATACAGGAGTTGTCTGAAGAGGTTGGTGCAGATTGTACTGTTGTTAGGAATCCAAAGTTATTTTGGCAATCTTGACTAATGTCATTTCAAAAGCTGTTGAGGTAACTAATTCAGTATCCCACTCGATTATCATTAATGCAGCCCAGGTTCGTTTTCCCTACTTGATGTTTAAAGTGAAAGGATAATGTGACATGTGAGTTTTCAAGAGTTTACTACAAAAATTATCTGGGTCTCTGAGGCATAAATTTTTCTAGAATTTTGATTATTTTTGTGTCGCTTTTTCGAAGAAAAATGTGATACATAGGGATCACTTTGTCGTCCGTCAGTCAGTCAGTCAGTCAGTCAGTCAGTCCGTCACGAAAACATAACCTTGGCTATAACTTTCTCATTTCTTCGTCAAACTTTCAATATATACTCATCATGACAACATCAACATGAACATACTAAAATATAAAGGTCAAGGTCACAATGAAGGTCATTATATGGGTTAAATACACATTTTTTCTTTACAAAAACTTTACATTGGCTATAACTTTCTCATTTCTTGATATTTCTTCAACAAACTTTCAATATATACTCATCATGACAACATCAACATGACCATACTAAAATATAAAGGTCAAGGTCATTTTATTGGTTAAATACACATTTTTTTCTTTACGAAAACTTAACGTTGGCTATAACTTTCTTATTTCTTGATATTTCTTCATCAGACTTTTAGTAGTTACTCATCATGACAACACCGACATGACCGTACTAAAATATAAAGGTCAGGGTCAAACTGAAGGTCATTATATGGGTTAGATACTCCTTTTTTTCGTCACGAAAAATTAAAGTTGCCTATAAATATCTCATTTCTTGATCTTTCTTCATCAGACTTTCAATATATATTCATCATGACAACATCGACATGACCATACTAGAATATAAAGGTCAAGGTCACACTGAAGGTTATATGGGTTAAATACTCATTTTCTTCACAAAAACTTAACGTTGGTAATAACTTTCTCATTTCTTGATATTTCTTCATCAGACTTTCAATATATACTCATCGTGACAACATTGATATGATCATACTAAAATCTAAAGGTCAAGGTCACACTGAATCAATCTCAATATATACCTGTCATGACAACATCGACATGGCCATATTAATATCTAAAGGTCAAGGGGACACTGAAGGTCATTGTATGGGTTAAATACTCTTTTTTTTTCATTACGAAAAAAACTTAGTCAGGCCAGTTTGTCAAGGTCATTTATCCGGGTCCAAAAACCTTGTTACACTGACAAAGTGCTGACAGGCGACACCCATCTAGTTTATAAATATATATATTTTTTTTAACTTTTATCAACAAGGATTTAGTTGAATATGAGTATTTTTTTTCAAAAATCATGCTTAACATTGGTTGCATATAAAAAAATCTGTGTTCAATGTATTGAAGTCGGTTATGGAAATATTACCACTTGGTAGTAATTAACTGTTTAATTGACTGATCGAAATACCACTATGTGGAGATGGAACTATTAAACTGTTTACCCATCTTTTTATCAAACCCTCCGTGTACAAAGAGGAACTTACATGAGTACTCATTCATTATTGAATTTATTAAACAATTTGGCAAAATGATATATTATGAGAGGCTCTTGCCGAGCATTATATCATTTTTGCTAATGAGTTTAATCAATTCAATAATGAATGATAACGAATGTTAGATTCTATTTATCACATAACTCACATATCGACTTTTATTACTTTTTGCCTGTCGCTTTAATACATGAACCCGACATAACCCGTGGCAATTGGATCATAGTCGTTATCGATTTTCTTCTGCCACACATACTAGGCTTATTTGTATACTTATATAACTAGTGGTATATCGAAAATATAGAATGGTGTTACACTGCCACACCGTAAGTTATGTGATACAGGTTATCAGTATTTGAGAATGTGCTATATTTCTCACATATTATGCGATTTCACGATTAGATTTATCAACTGAAAGCCTAGTTGTAACAAATTCGTGGTGGGAAGGGTAAATGGAAATTAAATGCATGAGTTGTAAACTTGTGTCATATAAAGCTATCAGCACGGTATATTTTTTATTTCAGATTATGAAATTGGTGAAAAAACACAAGAATGATGAAGAAGTATGTATTAGCTTGAAATTACAATTGTTATAAATAGACACCTCATTGGTTTTACCGGTCACATGATGTAGGTACAAACAATTTGTACGTTTTTAGCTCTACTGGCCAACGGCCAGCAGAGCTTATGGGATGGTGTGTTGTCTGTCGTCCGTCGTCTGTCGTCTGTCCTCCGTTAACTTTTCTTCAAACAACTTCTCCTCAGAAACCGCTTGGCTAATTTTGACCAAACTTCACGTGGATGATCCTTAGATGAATGCTTTTTAGATTTGTTAAAATTAGGTCAGCGCTACATCCGAGATGGCTGTCATTACCATATATGGTCGAAACCTTAAAAAATCTTCTTCTCCAGAACCGCTGGACAGATTTCAACAGTTTTTCTTTTAAAATGATCGCCAATGCCTAGACTATCAATTTTATTCAAATAAAGTCCCCGGGGTAAAAAATGGCCGTGCCCCGCGGTCCAAAGTTTGTATATTGAGGTTTTGCATGTTTTTCATATAGACATATATGAAAAAACTTTAAAAAATCTTCTTCTCTGAAACCACAAGGCCAGTGCTCAAGAAATAGGATAGCCCGACGCCCGGGGCTCCTCGAAATCCATTCCGGGCCTGTCTCATTTTGCAGACGAGGAGCCCGTCGGGCCTGCCTAAAAAAAAAAAAAAAATCCCCCAAAAAAATCAGTTTTACTGGATCTCAAGCTCAAGTTCCTCAAGACAAAATACTCCCATGTGTATTGTGAACTTGTGAACTGTGAAAACACTTGCAATAAAGTAATTAAAATGTGTTATACTATACACACATTGAAACAATAAGAAGTTTGAATATTTTGCCTGGCTTCGTGTCGGCAGTTTGTCACAACTTTGAGGTCGACAATTGTTGACATAAAACTCATTATTCTGCTATTAGGGTTGTGTTTTCTTTCCTTTGTGATAAGAAATACCGTTTTTGTCATTAAAAACACAATAATGCATGAAAAAAAATCGTTATTTGATGGTATTTCGATTGAATGTTTGTGAAATGTTCGGGCCGTAAAAGTGCGGTGTCATAGTAGTTCGGATGGTACATAATTTCGGATATATATATATTTTTTTTTTTTTTTTTTACATAATCAAATAAGAAAAACTGTCCTTTACAAATACATGTCGGTAGAAAGAAAAATATATATACTGTATATGTATAAATACAGATATAAAGTATATTTCTATTCATTATTTAAGGTGCAAGGAGTTCCTGGAATCCTACTTTTAAATGAATTCTAGTCTAGGCTCTTAATTCTTTACTTGGAGAAAGTGGTGACAAAAAGAAAAAATATAGCCAGAGGAGGCTCTGATAGTCTCGTAAAACCTGATTAAAAATTTGGCTCCAAGTTTAGCTCCAGTTTCACCAAGTCGGCTCTGATTATTATCGTTTGGCAAAAGTGCTAGTACTCTCCTTTGCACTGGTTATAAATTAATATGTAATATTCTGTTCTAACATATTTTAAACAAAATGGTAAATAAGTCCGCTGACCAGGGAGCATAAAGTGGTAGCAAAAAGAAAAATATAGTGACGTCAAAGGAGGTTCTGAGCTTGATTAATACATACGTAACAAAATTAATGCGTGCTAAGAAGGGAATAAAGACACATTTCCAATAAGAAAAAATATTGGACCTTTCCATTTTAAATCAGGGCCTGTCCATTTCAAATCGGGGCCTGTCCATTTTCAGAAGCAACAAGCCCTGGGCCTGTCTCTTAAAATAATTTTCTTTGAGCACTGCAGGCACAGAGCTCTCATGTATTACATGTAGCATCAGCTTATGGTCCTCTACTAAGTTTGTTCAAATGGTGACCCTGGGGTCAAATTTGTCTCCGCCCCGGGGGTCACAGTTTTACATAGACTTATATAGGATTTTTTTTTTAAAAATCTTCTTCTCGGAAACTACAAGAGCCAGAGGTTTGATATTTTGCATTTACTATAAGCTTATGGTCCTTTACCAAGTTTGTTCAAATGGTGACGCAGGGGTCACATTTGGCCCCACCCCGGGGGTCACAGTTTTACATAGGCTTGTATAGGGAAAAACTGAAAATATTCTTCTTCTCTGGAACCACATGGCACAGAGCTCTCATGTATTACATGTAGCATCAGCTTATGGTCCTCTACTAAGTTTGTTCAAATGGTGACCCTGGGGTCAAATTTGTCCCCGCCCCGGGGGTCACAGTTTTACATAGAATTATATAGTTTTTTTTTTTAGAAATCTTCTTCTCGCCAACTACAAGAGTCAGAGGTTTGATATGTTACATTTATTATAAGTTTATGGTCCTTTACCAAGTTTGTTCAAATGGTGACCCTGGGGTCACATTTGGCCCCGCCCCAAGGGTCAGAATTTTTACATAGACATGTATAGGGAAAAACTTAAAAAATCTTCTTCTCTGAAACTGCAAGAGCCAGAGGTTTAATATTTTGCTGTTGCTATAAGCTTATGGTCCTTTACCCTATTTTGTTCAGATAGGGACCCTGGGGTCAATCTGGCCCCGCCCCGGGGGGTCACAGTTTTACATAAATGCTTGTATAGGGAAAAAATGAAAAAAATCTTCTCTGAACTGCAAGAGCCAGAGGTTTAATATTTTGCATTTGCTATAAGCTTATGGTCCTTTACCAAGTTTGTTCAAAAGGTGACCCTGGGGTCACATTTTGCCCCGCCCCAAGGGTCACATGTTTTACATAGACATGTAGAGGGGAAAACTTAAAAAACCTTCTTCTCTGAAACTGCAAGAGCCAGAGGTTTAATATTTTGCTGTTGCTATAAGCTTATGGTCCTTTACCAATTTTGTTCAAATGGGGACCCTGGGGTCAAATCTGGCCCCACCCCGGGGGTCACAGTTTTACATAAATGCTTGTATAGGGAAAAACTGAAAAAAATCTTCTTCTCTGGAACTGCAAGAGCCAGAGGTTTAATATTTTGCATTTGCTATAAGCTTATGGTCCTTTACCAAGTTTGTTCAAATGGTGACCCTCAGGTCATATTTGACCCCGCCCCAAGGGTCACATGTTTTACATAGACATGTATATTTTTTTGAATTATATTTTTGAAATATCTTCTTTTTATTTTTTTTAATTTTTGTTAATTAATTATTTTTTTTAATTTCTTTTTATTTCTTTTTTTTTATTTATTTTTTTGTTTTTTTAATATATATATATATTTTTTTTTAATTATGTTCGACCAGTCGGACCAGTAACAGAGGTGTTCTTGATTTAGTTAAACATGCTATATTTTGCCTCGTTAATACGGTAGGGCTTTCATTTTTCATCTGATCTTTACCAAACTTTACCAGATTCTTTAGTTATGGCCCTTGATTTAGTTAAAAAGCTGTTTTTTGCCCGAAACTTTCAAAAAAACGTAAATGGCAGTCACTCACTTCATTGATGTTATAAGAGCCGTGTTAGCCAGTAGAGCGTCCACAGGCCCTCTTGGGCCTCTTGTATTGTTCAGCATATGCAGCACGGACAATCATGACAATAGTAATCTGTGTTCTGCAATGTTTTATTTCAAAGGAAGGTTGACATTTCAAACTAAAGATGACGTAACATGTTCAGTGTTTTTATTCCTTATATAAGTTGTACCGAAAAATGGTACCATTCTGAAGGTTTACCACCACTAATTACATGTAAGCCGCCGAGGTGTAGTTGAATGTAGTTCTATAATAAAAAGTAATCCCTCCTTTTTTATGGAAATGAGCATTATACGTAGGGGAAAACTGCCCATTTCTATTCGATTTTGTGGTTTTATGTATAAGAAGCGTAATATTAGGTTTTACTGGAAGACTGATGAACATTTTCGAAATTTCGACTCTATGCTTTCACTTTGTGAGCAGTGAAAACAGTCAATCAATGAAAACAGCTGTACCCTTGACCTGTTTAGTAAACAAACAAGAACTTTCTTACATCTTGTGACCCCACCTTTTCTGGTGATTTTTTAAGTGGAAAATTAGTTTTCTATATGAACATTACACTGCTGCATTATCCATACTTGAGTTCAATTTGCAACAACTCATTCATATGTGACACTTTAACATTGGTGTCTATGGGGAAAAATAATTAATTATGTTTTGTCTCAATTCAATGGTGTGAAAAAACTTTCAATCCAAAAAATGGAAAATAATACTTTTATGGGAGGGTAATTATGAAATACTGCAAGAGAATGCTTAACTGGTATTGTGTTTGCAAAGTATTTAAGCATACAATATTGCTTTTGTTTGATAATGAAAAATTCCCAATTTAATGAAAAACAACGCGAATATTCACAATTGAATCCAAAAGTGTGAAAAGATTCGCTGATGTTTGTACCTGCATAGGATAACTCATTCAGGTCAATTCCAGATATGATCAGTAGAGTGGAATACACATGTATTTTTCCAATCCTTTTAATAGATAGATTCTACTTTATACCGCTACATGGCACTGTGTTGTATGTATAACATTGAAGCACTCATTGAAGTATAATTGATAAATAAAAGTCACTTGGCTGTATTTTGCCTCGTAGGTTTTAGGATGGAAGCAAACCTTGATAAATCGCTGTATTATTTTTACAAGTTGAGGATTACTTGATCCTTACAGAGTTGTGACATAATTTCTTTTCATTGTTATTTTGTTTCTTTCTTTCTGTTATCATATTTTAACGTGACTGATAACAGTATTGTTGTTTTTGTTTTAGAAGATATTTTAATATACCATACCCTTGAATACAGGAAAAAGTTGCATTTGTTTTATAAAACACTTTTAATACTATTTAATATCATACCCTTACAGGAAAAACTAGCATTCGTACACGGACTGTACCAGAGGCTACTGGCCGGTCGGATTGTTGTGCCTACCAAGGAGAAGACATTCAATCAGTTCTCGTGGCACGACCTCACCAACATGTTATACGATCAGGTCGCCACCTTGCTGAACAACGTGCAGACTGCTGAGGAGAAGGTAGGTCTGCATCACTATGGTTTCCTTGGTTGCCATGGTGTTATATAGGGTGTATATGCTATACTATATACAATTTTTCTGTAGAAAGGATGACCTTTTAAGGCTATATTAGAGATTCTTATAGTGGAACCTATTTGGAAAGGTTGAACATGAAAATTCTGGTCATCTTGATTGGCATGATCACGCATGGAACTCATCCTTTCAGAAAAGTATTTATTTACAATGAACTTTGGAAGCTAAATTTGGATACTGGCATTTTCCTTCCGAACATTCGTCTGTTCGTTAAACATTTAAATTTCACATGATAACTCATGATGTATTGCACACGGGATCATGAAACTTCATACATAGACTGCCCATCTGACAAGGACGATTCCTATTGGTTACTATTGATTTTGAGGTCATGATCACTAGGTCATAGTTCAAGGTCACGGCGACCTGTCATAGACAAACAGTTTCCATGCTATAACTTGAGTACCTTTCAATGTAGGCTCATGAAACTTCATAGACTGCCCTCTGGACAAGAATGACCCCTATTGCTTTTGTGGTCGATTGGTCAAAGGTCAAATTTGCAATGACACACCATAGGAAAACGTTTTTTCTTGTGTTTCATGTATTAAAAAGTTTTTTGTTTTTTTGTATGTTCTTTGTCAATGTGGACATCCTATATGAGTTTAAGTATACTTGTCAGTAGTTCAGGAAATGATATTCACATAAAAAGCTTTAATATAAAAAACACGCGTATAATGTCCCGTTAGGCGGCGCTCTTGTGGATTATATCCTCAATCGATTTTTGTCTGTAAACATGGGAAGGTGCATCTTAGTCCGCCGTGTGTGAATCAAATTCAGTTTTGCAACTATGTGCATATTTGTATTTTGATTCCAGTTTGTAAGGAATGACCTGCAGGTCAGTACAGTACTGTGAGTGGAGTAGAATAGCTGCTTTGTGCACATAGAGCTGTGTTACACAAAAATAGAGTAAACGCTGTATATATGTCAACATCAGAAACGTTCTTCAGTTTAAATTTAATTAGGATGACTTTTTCACAGAATTTTTTTTTAATAAAGTGCTCGACTCGGGTATTTTTTTCTTCATAGCTTTCTTAATAGTAAACAAATTTTGTTCAACTAAAGTGCACATACCTTTACAGTGTTGTCTCTTTCCTCCCCAAGAAAATATAATTTGATTCATTCAGTACTTACTGAGATTAGTCTTCCCAAAATATACACCATCATTGATTTTTTTAATTTCCAAGACTTTGGGAGGGCTAATCTCAGAAACTATTGGATGAATCGAGTTGCCTTCTATTGCAGAGGAAAGAGCTAACTTTGGAGGAGTATGTGTGCTTTAGGTGAATAAAATTTGTTAAATATCAATTAAGTTATGAAGCAAACATCTACCTGAATCCAGAGCTTTGTTTACAATTTTTTGCCGTGAAACCAATGAAAAAGTAACTAGGTTTCCCCCACCGTGAACATAGCAAAATGTAGTTGTTTCCCTAAAAACTATTCATGCCAGCAGCAGATGAACATACCAGTTTGTATGATAATACCATGTTTGTTGTCGAACTATCAACAATATTAAAGTGTAGAGCTGCATTGCTAAACATATAAAGACCTTTAGGGCCTTCGTTGAACTACATAGAAATCTACAAGTTGGTAGCCGAAATGAGTTAAAATACAGAGCTGTGTCAGAGTCAAAAAATAAAAATATTAGTGTCATATGTCATCAGCAGAAATAATCACGTATAATTGCATAATTTGTGTGTGTTGCCTGCGTAGCAAGGCTGGCATCCAAGGATTGCTTTTTCGGTCTTTTTTTTGTTGGGATTAGGATGTCAACAGCCAAAGTCGCATTTCTTGTAGTCTCACTTAACATGTGTAGTAGGTATATGGGTTTTGTTTGTGTTTATCAATCTTGACACCAGGTATTGCAACACAAGACCCAGGGGTCATCCTGGGAGGAGGTTTGTCTGACAGTGTATTAAATAAAACAAATAACGTTACATGGCCCACGTGTTCCGAGAAGATTCCAACATTCATCTTTTGAATTTGATATATATTGTTTTATGTATAATCAACTTTGCTGTTGGTAGTTTTCACTTTATTAGTTGAAAGCAAAAATGAGTATTTCATGGTTTATTATATAGATAAGGCATCCCTGTCAATAAGTTGTCATTAAATACATAAATAAATAGTAGATTGAAATTGATCAGTTTCTTACTAGGTTAGGGAGGAATAAAGTTACCTTGACATTAACTTGAATTAGGTCATATGTAACTTGTGTCTTGTGAAATTCAAATATGGATTTGTTTTTTCATTGTTTTTCATGAAATTCATGTTCACATGGGTTCTGTCAGATGATGTGTGAAATTCACTAAAATTTGCTTGTTTATCATAAGTTTTACCAGAGAAAACTTGCAATATAGAAGTAATTATTTTGTGACTGAGCTCTGCTGTATATACAGGAGACATTTGCCTTGCAAAGGAACTTTGAGCTGGGCATGAAGGTGAGGAAGTGTATCTTTTAGAATGGGTACATCTGCACAAACACCACAGAGTTAAACAAACCCACTTTTGGAGTCTCGTGCAAAGTATGGCTTGCTCGTGCAAAGACGAGACTTTTAAACATTGCTTGACTTACACACAGGAATCATTTTGTCGTCCTCTTGCACTACTTTTGTTGGAAGTTCGTCTTTAAAAAGATGATGAGTTGCTTTTGCAGACGACACATCTGTAAATATATTTAAAGAAACTAACCTGCCAAGTAACGTTAAAATTATACTACAAAACCATTTATCAAAACTATCCATGTGTTCAGGTGATATAATAATGTATATGTGCCGATTAGAAATACGTAATTGGACTCTACATTTTTGGGTTATATAAATTATATATATACCTTGTCATTATTGGTTTAGAAATGGTGTAAATCTGTTGTAAAATATGCGTGTTGATGGACTTTAAACAATGGTGTTCAGGTACTTTCTAGGCAGGGCAGGAAAATTTATTTCTGAGTTACTCATCCTATGTAATATTTGAATTGTCAAATTGATAAATTGTTAAAGAATTTCTACTTGTCCTGCATCAATGAGCACTCGTCGTGGCGAGCGGACAAATGGAATTTTCATGCCCTGCTTGATGTTCCATTGGTTGCAATGCATCACATTGCATTATTATGCACAGCAACTTTTGATGAAGGTGGCGGAGAGGTCATTGTGATTTTAAAGCACATACGTGTTCCTACATAGATCTGATCTTTAAAGATTATGCTATGGCACAAATTGGTTTCATATACTGGGTATTCGCCTTTGGCATGCACACTTCATATGGTTGTTAGTTATTGATGTTTTTTCTCTATTATGAAATAAAAATCAAGTAAAAATGTTCTGTGGTATGAATGTATACTACAGTGGTTATGTAGGAAGTGTCGATTCTTATGGATGGTGGGAGGTGTACAGTACTGGTTCTACCCAGGAAAAGTGGGTGGTCTGCCTCCACCACAAAAAATCGACCGTCATATATAACCTTACATGTGTTGAAAATGATGTAAAACATCATACAAAGAAACAATAGTTACGTATGAATTTACAAGAATGGAATAATGTTGTATTCATATATTAATTATAGAATTAGTACTAAATTCACTATTTTATTTAGAACATTCTCGTTTAAAGATATACTTTAAAGGGGAGTACATAAGGATTGGTCCTTTTTTAGAATTGTTCAAATACAATTTTTTTGTATTAAATTGATACAAATAAACTTAATGAACCATAATCAAAAGAAAGAAATTACACTGAACATACAAATAAAAGACCCGAAGGAGGTATTTCCTCCAGGGTTAACTAAAAGCAAGCTCCTACATTTATATTGTGAGTAGTGCATACCTAGGCGATGGGATTTTGGGAAATGTAGGACCGTTGAACTAAAACTAAATGTCAAGTTTATAACATCACTCTTCTGCATTAAGATGTCGGTTTATAACATTACTTTTCTACATTAAGATGTCACACTTGGAGGAGGCGCTGCGATGCAAGGAGGAGGGTATCGTGGAGGCACACAGCTCGTCGGAAGACCAGCTGCAGAAGCTCTCCAGTCTCACCAAGGAGAGGGAGGTGTCCTGGCACAAACAGAAGGAGGAGATCGAGGCTCACTACCAGCAGCTGCTCAGTGAGATGCAGGCTAGAGTCAAGGTGGGTGGAGTCTAGCATAAATTAGCATAATTTATACAAATGTGTTATGGTTGATGGGGTAAAATTTCAGTGAGATGCAGGCTAGAGTCAAGGTAGGTGGAGTCAAGCATAAATTAGCATTATTTATGCAAATGTGTTATGGTTGATGGTTTCAATGAGAAGTGAGTTAGAGTAAAGGTGAGTTCAGTCTAGCATAACTTATCATAATTTATGCAAATGAATCAAGATTGGTAGGTTCAAATTTCATGAGAAGCAGGTTAGATTAAAGCTTGATGGAGTTTTATATAAGCAACATGTTATGATTGATGGGATCAAATATCATTGAGATGCAGGCTAGAGTCTAGGTGGGTGACTTTTAGCATAAATTAGCATAATTTATGCATATGTAATTATGATTGGTGGAATCATATCTCAGTGAGAGTAAAGATGGGTGGAGTCTTGCATAAGCAACAGTTAGGATTTGTGGGATCAAATTTCAGTGAGATTCAGGCTGGAGTCTAGGTGGGAGGAGTCGGCATAAAGTGATACATGTGCAGAGCTCATCAAGATGTTATTGTAAAAGAAGGGAATGCTTCGCCAAGAAAAGAAAGTATCTGAAATCCAAACTTACTATTTCTGATTTGATTGTCAGTAGAAGATGCTTGCACAATTTTAAATGTTATTCACTCAACTTTAATCATTTTAGTTTAATACTATTTTATTGAAGGTATGTTACAATACATCAATTTAACATCACAATATTCATAGCAACATGTGCAAATGGATTGAACTACAAGTTATTACAACATTAGTTACAGTTCTCTTCGTTTAATCCACTTTAATCATAATGGTGTATTGTAATCATAATGGTGTATTGTAATCATAATGGTGTATTGTAATCAGAATGGTGTATTGTTATCATAATGGTGTATTGTAATAATGAGCCATTCACCATTCCATCCCAATAGGATATTATTATTATAAGCTATTTAATAAAGGGTTGTAAAAGATGCATTCATTCATTTCTTCATTATTTCCAATTGACAGAAAAGTCAGAGTATGGCAGACCAGGCATGGGAGAAAATCCGCTCCTCGGGAAGTGTGCAGCAGGGCCTTGAGGGCGAGTGCTCGGACCTCCAAGCAAAACTTGCCGAGACCACGAAACAGAACTCCGCCCTTCTGGCCTCATGCTCTCTGCTGATTGGTGCATTTTATCCACTGTGCTCTCGTGCTAACTTCTTATCGCTTCAAAGAAGGATTATGGAAGATCAGTTGAACAATTGGGATGTATGCAAGGAGAGGGTTGAGTTGTTAGTGAATACCCTCACGTCGGAAATGAACAAAACATGTGATAAACCAAAAGAGAACCTTCCAAAGCGTAACCCATCGTTGGTGTTTAGATCGGGTGCCATAGCGGTGATTGCCGCGAATAGACTTAAGAGGTTAGGTAGAGCAAGTGTACGGACATTTATTACATACGACTCTGCCAACGGACAGAACAGCATTCTAGTGTGTACAGGAGGTACAGCAAAACCGGCCAAGGATCAAGGTATGTATTTAAGAAATAGAATGTATTCAGCGTGTTTATACTGTGCCATTTCAATACATAGTGGGTGAAAATTCCAAGGGCCTTCTAGAACAAAATAAAATTCTCACAACTTATAGTTTTCTCCCATCTCCCAACATCACCATTAAATGTTTTCTTCCAGCTGGGGTTTAAAATAATTTAAATTTGATTGTTGCAGAGCCATGTATCTGTCACCATGACACCAACTCTGGTCTGGCAGGGTTGCAGAGCCATGTGTCTGCCACCATGACACCAAATCTGGTCTAATCTGGTCTGGCAGGGTTGCAGAGCCATGTATCTGCCACCATGACACCAAATCTGATCTCGCAGAGCTCGTGCCAAGACCAAATTCCAGGGAGAAGTTTTGCCCAAATGAAGAAATTCTAAACAATTTTCAAGTTTTCCTTCTTTGTATCATATCAGAAACTTCTCTTTCCAGTCTCTGACAGGGAGAAGTTGGCAGTTTGAGTAAAATTCTCCCTGTTGCATATGTCCTGTTTTAGCTCTTAATAATATCTATGTCATGTTTTTGTCCCATTACAACATGTTGCCAACTTCTTGTCGTCTGCACCCTGCACATATTTGTTGCACACCTGTCGGGTGAAGATATGTATGAATTACGATAAAACATTATTTTCCATACTCGCTGCTTATGATGTCCAGGTTGCAATGTGCTGTTGCACTCGTAGCCAGTGTTAATATGGGGAAAATACCGTTTTCTTCTCTTATTAAAATATTTGCGTGCATTGTTTACACCCGTTTTATGTTTTCTCATCATTTTATATTTAAAATTGCGATAAAATGGATGGAGGCATGTTTAATTCTACTTTACAATAAAATATAAATAAATTATTGTCACATTTAATAAGGTAACATTTTGACAGGTCTGGTACGCATGGTTGAATTTTTTAATTAGACCCTTATCGCGGAGGTAATTAACACCTCTGCCCCTCTAATCCTTACGAAAACACTTCAATCAGGAGCTAAGGACAGTATGTTTGTCAGGAGTTTATACCTCAAGGTGTTATTTGGTCAGATATGTCATTAATTAACACTGGGAAATCAATGTTTGACCCACTTTTTAAGGGATCGAGGCTCGGTTTTAAAGGATCAGATGAAAGGATCGTGGCATGTCGGTTTCAAAAGTTACGGGATCGCTGTGCCGCTATGCCATATTTCGCTAGGGAAGGCCCTGGTTGATCGGAAGAATTATGAAAGTTTAAACATGTATTTAAATGGTGCTCGAAAGTTGCCCAAATTCCAAAATAAACAGTATCTATGGAAGTGACATATGTCAATATAATGTCGAAAAATATATTGCATTTATGCTTTAAATCATGTAACAACAGATGATGAGGACAGCTATGTGGATCGTCGTGACAAACAGATGGCCGGGGAGACCGGCCTGCTTCACTGGCTCACTAGTTCAGAGTTACTCCACACGCTAACATCCAGTACCAGCGAACTTCTGGAGACCGTCAATCAAGTACAGGGGAAGGACAGAAGTGAGTGGCATTTTATTTCTTTGTGTTTACATGGACTGGTTCATGTATTGAAATTTTGAATTTTGCGACAGTATATTAGTCATTTCATGGTCACAAATTTTGTTAATGGCAACGTGTTATAATTGTTTCTTTTCTCTGTGTCTCGTGATTTATTTAATTTTTCATCTAATCTTTTTCAAACTTTACAAGGTTGTTGATATCAATGGCAAGGATGATCAGTATCAAGCATAGTTGTGCATATCATAGCCATGTTCCGGTTAAATTAATTTTGGCAGAGTTATGGCCCTTTAAAGATTTTTATACACTAACTTTCCGATGACTAATTCTCCTGAAACCCTGGTCAGATTTAATTGAAACTTGGCAGGGATGATCAGTACCAAAGGAAGTTGCACATTCATTGCCATATTCCGGTTGAATTATTTTCGACAGAGTTTAAATATGAGGGGAAAAAAAAAATTCTTTGTTATTATATAATAGGTTTATATACGTTCCCATGGTTACTGGTGTAATATAATCAACAATTAGTAATATACACAAAGCAATAGGCTTTGAAATACTCAAATAATTATTAATCATGATTTACAAATATGCAAATTATATCAAAAAACTAAGGGGACACCTAAGTTTTTTTTAAAAATTGAGCTTACCGAGTGTCCTTTAAACAAAGTCTCACTTCTACTTCCCAGTTGGTACAGTGGAGACGAGAGCAATTGTAAATGCAGCGAGAAACTCGTTCACACGTCTGTGTGACAGGTTGGGCCGTTACTATGAGGGCATCACAATACGACCGGATGTTGGATTCAGAGAGAGGAACTCGCTAGTGAGGCTGCTCGGTCGGGGACTTAACAGGGTGCTGAAGGGGAGATCACGGGATGAGCTAGTCCATTCCTCACCTCAGGTAGTCTTGTAGTAGAAATTAAACGTTTTAAATAAGGCATACAAAAAAAAAAAAAGCGGCATGGGATTTGGCAGGAAATAAACAATGATTTAAGGATTTGTTGTTATTTTTTGCCAAGTTATTAAAGTATAACATGTCAATGATCAACCACAAATTATAAAGTGCGTAGCATAGCGAAATGGTTTTATAAACAAATTCTATAAAAAGATTGTTATTTAAAAAGTAACGGATGATTTAAAGTTTATATACGCAAAGTTGGAACATCAACAACAGTGGCAATAAGCACAAGAGCGTCAGGACGACATTTCGTCATACTAGTGAGGCAGATTGGTGGCATATATATATTAGTTAAATTGTTCATATTATGGCAACAGCACCAAACTTGACACATAATACCAAATTAAAATTTAACCTTTTCTAAAGAAAACGACATGAACTCGATTTATTTCTCTTGCTACAAATCTATTTGGTTGACATTATTAAATAACATATATTTTTTTCGGACACGTTTTATTTTTTTGAGAAAAACGGAAATTTCAAAAGCACCAATTATCAATGTAGTTTTCGAACAAGTTTACAGCTGAACACTTTTTTTTTTATATCAGACAACCGCTTTAACAATATATAATATTTTCTCAAAAATTCGTAGAACTGGCACCAGTATAAATAAAATTATGCAAACTTTCTGGAAAAATGGGTGTCTGAAAAACGAGGTCAAAAGTGACGAACCATGCATTCTTTACGACATCATATCTTAAATGCCTTAATGATTATCAAAAAAAATAATTCAGTTCCACATTCAGAAAAGTTTAAATTTTAATTTGGTATAAATTTCATATGTAGTTTCAAAAAAAATTCATAAGTCTGATTCCACCTTAATATGTAGACTTCAAAGCAAAATGACAAGATAGCCTTCTCTTTAGGGGTTTCCTAAATATTGATATTTTTATTTAGTACGACCTGTCAGTCTATAAAACCATTCCCGATTCCCTACATATGCACTTAAAACAATGTTTATAAACATATATCGGAGGATTTAAAATAAAAATTTAGTTTATACTACACTTGTATAAAAGCGTACTAAAATTGTCTGTTGTAGGACCTGATGATCTCCCTACAGACTCACATTCTGGAGTTCACCCAGAGACTTCACAGTGTCGAGATGGAGAGGCGGGCGTTACTGCAGGAGGTGGGGCGGCTACAGGAGGAAAACGAACAGCTGGGTCCTGAAAAGGAGCAACTAGTCAGCGAGAACAGGGAGGTTGCCGTAACACAACAGGTAATGATCTAGAGTGCATATACCGATACATAATCATGTGTTAAAACACTACATTGCATTTCATCGGTGAAAGATTGGGATTTCTCATTGAAAGAAAATTCATAATTGCTAAATATTATTAACTCCAAACATATGACGTCAGTAAAGTGGTGCTGACGTCGACGTCATCCGCCGATAACGTTTAATAAAGCAATGGTAGACGTGTTTTGTTTTTTCACTCAGTCGCATATGCTCATTTGTGAAAAGAACAACACGTCTACCATCTTGTTAAGGATTTCCCTATAATTATTCCCAGCTCTTAAATAATCTCTATACGTTGCATATAACGGTACACCTTGGCTCATATATATTTCTAGAGCTAAACACAAAAACTTACAAGTAGCTATCCTGCAGTCAGCAGGCAAAGTTTACAACATATGTACACCATTTTAAACCTACTGACGACGAGGTATATACATAACTTGCATATTTTGAGAATCCAAGCTCAATGGACACAAGATAAGCTGCTTTTAACCAACCAATACAAAACCCCAAAACTGGAGCGTTGAATTAAGAGTTTCCAACAATTCATTTTACACATATTCAATCACAGCTATTTTAAGAACCCATGCACAAACCTTCATTTTTAATCAGCACATATTCATTATTATATGGTCTGAACACCTGCATAGATTTTTGATAAACGGTTATGTAGTGTTATTTTGCCATTATTTGGCGGGTTACATTACGTGGTCCCGCCTTAATTCCATTAAGCGATGGGAAAGCTTGTATTAGCAGGATTTCATAACGGATATTTCGACAATAAAAACACGTTTAAAAACCATTTTTTTACTGAAAAATGTGAAAACCTGTTTAAAATTACCATAATGCAACGTTTTAAAACCGAAATTAAGGTTTTATTTCATACCCCAGCCAACCCCGTTTTCGCTTCTTGGAGAAAGGTTTGGATGGGTTATGAAATTTAATACTCGGACCACGTAATGAGTTTCTTGAAAATATGTCACAAAAGGTCAATTTGGAATATACATAGTAGATTAGAGATATACTACCAAAGATGCAAGTGTTGTTTAAACTTTAGTGTTCGTATGCAAACAAAACATTTAAGGCTGTATTTTTTACGATTATTTTATGATCATTTCTTAAAGGGAATGAAGTGACCCAGTCAAATAATTGTTATTATTGAGAGTTCTAAAAAACTTGGGAAAGGGTGAAGAATCATCAAAGTCGGATTATGAAGAAAGAAGATATGATCATTTGAAGGGATATGGAAGCTGCCATTTTGAGAACTGTTACATCACAGAATTTTCTAAATGACCATATATGGAATATTTATAAATATGAATATTTATTAATTATAGGTAAAAAATTACAGCAACTGTATGAAATATATGTATACTTAATGGCAATAATGCTTTATATATGAACAGTAAAGGATTTTGCATTCATTTGCAGAGATTTTATTTGCTTTACCGGTATTAAAACATGGTAAATGATATTTTTCAATATTCCATATATGGTAATTTGAAACTACGACGTCATAGTTCTTAAAATGGCAGCTCCCATTTCTGTTTTAGAACTACCTTCAAATAGTCATATCTTTTTTGTTTATCATCGTAAAGAGATAATTCTTTAACCTTTTTCCAAGTTTTTTTCAGAACTCAATAATAGGGCGTATTTGGATGTGTCTAATACAGTCCCTTTAAAGGGACACATGGCAATCTTTATTTTTTTAAAACTCACAGTATCTCGTTAGTTTTTCTACATAACTTGCATTTGTTCATCATGTTCAGTCATTAATATTAATTATAAGAATAGTAGAAAGCAAATTGTTTTTCCGTATTATTATCTGTTGATTATATTTATATTTAAACCTATGGTACAATAAGACGAAAAATTGAAAACACAAAATCAGAGTCAAAATGGTAGAACCTATGTTGGTTACAATATTACCTATATATTTGTTGACCTACTTTTAAACATCATTCATTCCTTCCATCCTGTTTTTGAAGACTGTTTTATACTGAGATTTGTTAATTTCTCCATATCCTTATAATTGCCGAGTGGTTAGAGTCTCTGACTTGGAATCATTTGCCCCTCACCGCTGTAGGTTCGATCCCTCAGGGGCCCAGGAATCTTTATGTGAGGAAGCTATCCAGCTGGCTTGCGGAACGTCGGTGGTTCTACCCAGGTGCCCGCCCGTGCACGAAAATTGCCCGGAGGGGCATCTGGGGTCTTCCTCCACCAGTGGAAGCTGGAAAGTCGCCATATGACCTTAGCTGTTGGTGCGACTATAAAATCCAATTCAATTCAATTCAATTATAATTGCTAAAACAACACCTTAAAAACTGTGTCTTTTTATGTCTTCATTGCATAATTCTTGCATCAGTAACTGTATTGTGTGTCTATCTCAGGGTAACAAGTATGTACCAATAGAGAAGTTCGAGAGCGTGTGCATGGAGCTGAACAACGCGCTGAGACGAGAGGAGCAGGCCCAGCAGCTTCTGCACGAGCAGAGTAGACAGCTGGAGGAACTCTCTGCCCGCATGGATATCTTCTCCACCGAGGGCATGGAGAAGGAGCAGACACTCTCGGAGGCTATACAGGTGAGGGCAATGTTTGCATTGGGATATATAGTGGCATGGATATCTTTTCCACCGAGGGTATGGAGAAGGAGCAGACACTTTCTGAGGCTATACAGGTGAGGGCACTTTTTGTATTGGGAAGTTGTATAGAGGGGTAGAGGCATGGATATCTTCTCCACCGAGGGCATAGAGAAGGAACGGACACTCTCCAAGGCTATACAGGTGAGGGAAATGTTTGTACTGGGAAGTGGTAAAGAGGGGTAATGGCATGGATATCTTTCTGTACCGAGGGCAATGAGGAAAGAGCAAATGCTCTCGGAAGCTATACAGGTGAGGGCAATATTTGCATTGGGAAGTGGTAGAGAGGGGTATGTGGCATGGATATCTTCTCCACCCAGGGTATGGTGAAGATGCGGATGCTGTCGGTTGCTATACAGTTGAGGGCACTGTTTGTATTGGGAAGTTGGTAGAGAGGGGTAGTGGCATGGATATCTTCTCCACTCAGGGCATGGAGAAGGAAAAGACACTCCGAGGCTATACATGGAAGTGGTAGAGAGGGGTTGGTAGAGAGGGGTCTGTGGCATGGATATCTTCTCCACCAAGGGTAAGGAGAAGATGCAGACGCTGTGGGTGGCTATACAGGTGAGGGCATTGTTTGCATTGGGAAGTGGTAGACAGGGGTAGTGGCATGGATATCTTCTCCACTGAGGGCATGGAGAAGGAGCAGACACTGTTGGAAGCTAAAGAGGTGTGTGGGAGCAGAACTAGTTTGTGTGTGTTTGTGTAAGAATGATGGGATGTGAGAAGCAGTATGTGTTACTGGCTATCTTTCTACCGAGGGCTATTCTGTGCATATGATGGATATGGGGCGAAGGTTGAGGTAGGTGTAGAGTCAAAACTGTACTAAAATACCACTTAAAGGGACGACCAAAGTTGGTTTCTGTACACAGATGAGATCCTAATTCAGGTGCATTTTAATTTAAAACAATTCGAAAATGAAGCAGTGGTCTCTTAATAGAGGTGGTCGCTTGAGCGGGTCTTGACTGAATTTGATTGAGAATTAATTGCGATAAGGTGCATAATTATAGTGGTTATTTTTAAAGAACACAAAATCTAGTTTAAATCCGTTTGGCCTTTTAATTTGCTAATATATTCATAAAATATATTTTTCCAGGGTTTGGCGGAGACGAAGATGGAGCTGCGTCGCAAGGAGCAGACAGTGAGGCAGGTGAACAAACAAATGGCCGCCGTGGAGGGAGAGAAGGAATTACTGCAGAATAACCTCCAGGACGCAGAGAAGGCACTCAGGACTGTCGCTAAGTATGATGGCGTCCTTGACTTCTCCTGTTCTTAGTTTTTATGCCCCCGCCATATATTTGAGGGATGCATACAGTGTTGTCCTTGTCCGTCTGTCACATTTTCATACGTACATCACACTTTCTTGTCAGAAACTTCTTCTGACAGATTTTCACCATTCTTGGTAGGAAGTATCAGTATTCCATTCCATTGACTCTTGACAAAGTTATGGCCTTATTTCAGCTGAAAGCTTACAGCGGGGACATTCGTGTCCACAGACACATTTGTAGATTATACAGAATATATTACATGTCAGTAACAAATATTATCAACTAATAACATTACTGATAACTGTAAATTTGCATTTACTTGGAAGGCCAAATACGACTGTTTTGTAGGTTGTTCTGATACATGAACATTTGAAAACTGCACAGGGCTATTCCATTAAATCATACATGAGACTCCAAGAAGGCACTTTTGAAATTAAACATCTACCCATAGATGCAAAATCGATTTTAAAGTGCCATATTTTGGATAATTTTGGGTTCACCTATTGAGGTTTATTAAATTGCCTGCCTGGTGTCCCAGGTATGTTTTAATGGAATAGCCCTCACACGATGGTGCCATTTTTGTTGTTGATTAAAAATGATAAACAGTTATGCTAAAAAGTGTTAATGTGGCATTGAAATATATTTTATTTATTTCAGGGACAAAGAGATTATGACGTCATACATACAGAATGTTGAAAATGCATTGGTCAGGGTATGTATCTTTAAACGGAACTGTTTTACATGTTAATGGTTAACCTTAACCGTATTGACTTCAATAAAGAGGTTAGTTAAAATAATGATATACGTCATGTAGATGTTTGTATTGGGAAGTGGTAGAGACGGGTAGTGGCATAGATATCCTCTCTCTGGAACAGCTCTAAATAACTATAAGAAAAACATTGCATTAACATTTTACAATTCATTTCCATATTCCATTTCATTTGCAGGCCAAGCATGATCTGACGGTGAAGACCGGGAAGATCATCTCGCTGTCCAAACTGTTGCTGAATGCCGACTTCATACCACAAGATGTGGGCAAGGCTGGACCAGAGCTTATAGCGTGTCAGGTAAGCTGGATGGAGGTGTAAATGTCAGGTAAGGTGGATGGAGGTGTAAATGTCAGGTAAGGTGGGTGGAGGTGTAAATGTCAGGTAAGGTGGGTGGAGGTGTAAATGTCAGGTAAGGTGGATGAAGGTGTAAATGTCAGGTAAGGTGGGTGGAGGTGTAAATGTCAGGTAAGGTGGATGGAGGTGTAAATGTCAGGTAAGGTGGATGGAGGTGTAAATGTCAGGTAAGGTGGGTGGAGGTGTAAATGTCAGGTAAGGTGGATGGAGGTGTAAATGTCAGGTAAGGTGGATGGAGGTGTAAATGTCAGGTAAGGTGGATGGAGGTGTAAATGTCAGGTAAGGTGGGTGGAGGTGTAAATGTCAGGTAAGGTGGGTGGAGGTGTAAATGTCAGGTAAGGTGGGTGGAGGTGTAAATGTCAGGTAAGGTGGATGGAGGTGTAAATGAGATGGCTTGATAGCTAGATGTAAATAGTTAGTGGGAAGCTTAGCTCTTCAGAAGTGATAAGGAAATAGCAGTAAATAGTTCTTATCCGGAATTTATCTGAATGGATTTTCCATGTGATGAGAAAAATTTTACATGCCCGTAGGGACGAATTATGTTGTGGTGTTGTCCGTCCATCTGTCCGCCCGACTGTCTGTCTGTTAACTTTTGCCCTACAACAGATTGTGGCTAATAGCTTTCGAAGTATACGTTTGACAACGATGAAACTTTGTATACATCTTCAGCATGATCCAAAGAATACATCTTATAAAGGCCCATAACTCTGATTCATACTTTTTTAAATAATTTCCCTTTGCAAAAGCTTAGCCTTGCCAACGGCGGGCGGGTGTTTATGCTCTGCTCGGTGGTGCTGTTGTTAAATTTTTAGTGTCCCCAAGATTAGAAAACGCCTAGTGTGCCACCTTTTAAAGGGACCATATCCGTAACTTTTAGTCTATAAAACACGAAATAATTACGTTGACAAACATAACACACCAACCATTATTGAATTACTAAATAAAACCAAGATTGTTTGACGGAATTCAATAACGGAATAAAAAAAAAAGTACCGCTTTGTGGGGTTAAAACTCATAACCCACAGTAAAATTACACTTGTGGGTAATAATAGTCGATCGTCGCAATAGTCGAGCTCATTACCAACTGAGCTAACCGGGCCAGATGTATTACGTAAGAGATACAACATATAAAAGCTAATGTGCTAATGGATGTCATGTGATCAGCAGAATGTAAATAATGTGAGTCCAACATTACTTACAAATAATAAAACTTTTTTTTTTTCTAACTCACGAATGTATTACTGCAGGCTTATCTAGGTCTATGCTAATGTTTTCATGTATACATTTCACTGAATAACAATCAGACAGTTATTTGGCTATGCTCAATATCTGCTTACTTAACGCACAGTGTCCCCTTAAGTAACATTCCATTATGAATAATTAAGTGCTACGTAAAGCTGCTTTTTGCGTGTAATAAAATTAAAATGGTATGCAACTCTCAATATCATTGTTAGTTCACGGTCTTGTATTAAGTGTATTTTATGTGGTGATTATGAATGAAATTGTCTGATCTTGAATCTTGGCCATTTTGTACAGAACTTGGTAGGAGCGTTTGTCGACACGCAGCACCACCTGGTGACGAGAGTTAAAAGCCTGGAAGATGAGGTTGAAAATAGCAGACGGCATGTAAATCTGCTGAAACAGGAGCTTAGCGATGCAGTACGGAGGGAACAAGAGCAGGTGTGTGTGTATAAATATTCTGCATATCAACAGTATTGTAATTAAATTGTAAACATGAAGACAAGCTATAATATTTACCGATAAATAGTTAATGGAATTTGTCAAACCCAAACAAAAAGATAAAAAGCTTCGGTCACCTATCCTGATGATTTTTTCGCAACGCTATGCTGTATGGATTCAGAACCAAGATGGTTGAAATCACCTCTATCATCGGGGGCAATTTTGGCAAAACTTCGAAAGTTCTATGAGACTTTCAACAAACTTATTTTTAAGCTAATTAAATATTAATTTCAACTTGTGAAAACCAGCAAATGACGTTAAAAAGTATACTGGTGTATCAACAATTAATGTTTTACATTTATACATGACATCATGCAAATGTCGACTTTATGTGCTAGAAATCATCTAATTGCTAGTGGGCATTTATTTGGTCTTATCTGATGTCTGCAAATATGACATATGCATGATACGATCTGGCAAGCCTCAGTTGTACTGTTCATGAGAGGTAATATAAACTGCAACAACTCTCACGCCTCCTAGCGCAGGCTGAAGCGGTATGCACATTTAAGCCACAAAGATTGGGATTGATGATCCCATAGGACCAGTAAGTAATAACACTAATGATAACCATGTATATTTTTTCACTATATTCACTGACTGGTTTGTTTTCAGTTTGAGTTTTCTCCACCCACCAAAGACAATTTCCATAGAGAGCGGTTGATAGAGGAAGAGGGCATGATGGACCATGATTTTACTCAGAGAGAGTTTGTGCCACTCAGGTACTTGGTCACTTTTATTTCTTATGTTTATTGTTATGTGTTGCTAATTGTTTGAATTGCTGTACGAATTCTTCTGTCCACCACTGAATACTGCATAGCAAATTTTGAAAAATATTTCTTTTTAGAATATTTTATCCAAAAATGGTTAAATTTGTTGGAAAAATATAACTCTCTTAAACTTGTATAGCAAAATATAAGCGCTAAAAAAAGCATGTTGGCTGTAAAATATTTTTCTCAAAATGATTTTGAAAGGTAAGGTGTTTTTATTTGCCACTAAAAATTCCGGTTCTAATGATATATAATTATGTACATATTAATAAAATTGCAGCAAAAATTCCAGTTCTGATGATATATATAATTATTTTATGATATCAAATTGTGACGAAACCCAAAGACTTTGAGCTGTCATCGCTCATCTCCCCATCACCATCCAGCAGTCCAACCCTCTCAACCTCATCATCAGACATGACCCGCCGTGGTCGTTTGGCGCTCGCCTGGCCCGCCTTCCCAGTCTCCTTTTTTCCAGATGTTGCGCTCTTCGCCTTCCTCTTAACTGCCAAAGCATCTCTCCGTGCCTTCCCTCTACCAGACATTGCTGTCAGTTCACCGATGGTCTTAAATTGTCTGAGATTTGATGAAATTTTTAACAGAATGACCAGAAAATAACCTGATATTCTGTGTAAACCGGAAATAAAGGGAACCGGAAGTAGAATTATCTGCGTGTAACTGATCCACTGCGCAGCGAGTTAACACAATTAGGATCAAAGTACCGACAGTACAAAATTCAATTTGTTACAAAAATAAATGTGATTATTGAGTGAACCAATAATCTTTCTTATGTACATATTAATAAAATTGCAGCAAAAATTCCAGTTCTAATGATATATATGTACATATTAATAGAATTGCTCACATTAATGTTGAAAAACCTGTGGCTGAGAATAGCACCCCGAACAATAGGGCTATTCGGGTACTCCTACACTTCGTCTCTCTGGTGGGGATGTTGAACAGTTGGTTTTGTTTACATCTATTACCTAGAGTAGACCAGAGTTTCCACTAGCAATCTGTTTTATTTCAAGGGAATCCATGATTTCTCAGTATTCTCCTACACCATGTTCACCATCTCTATCTCTGTCTGAAAAAAAAACAACTGGAGCATATGAGTTACCAACTCATAAGTCAACGCATATTCAATCACGGTTAATTTAAGAACCCGTAAATAAGCCTATACTTTTAATCGGCACATATACATTATCATATGCCCTGAACATCTGGATAGAGTTTTGATAAACGGTTTTAAATTGTAATTTTGCCGTCATTGGAGAGTTAGTTTCTTTAAGATCCTATCGCTTTTTATACACCCATAGGGACGTATTATGTCATGGCCTTGACTGTCTGTCTGTCCATTAACTATTACCTGACAACTGATTGTGGCTAATAACTTTTAAAGTACAAGGTCTACAACAATGAAACATTGTACACATCTTCAGCATGATCTAAGGAATACATCTAATAAAGGCCCATAACTCTCTGGATCACATTTTTTGAGTTATTCCCCTTTGAAAAAAGGTTCAACCTGGAAGTTACAAGTGTTTGTGGCAGATAACTTCCCAAGTCTTAGGTCTACAACAGTGAAACGACGGACGTATACGCCGCGCTAGGCGGTCTCTTGTTCATTAATCCTTGTAAAATTAAAGCAATTTCGTCATTTTCTGCTTCAGGGAAGATTCTGAAGTCTCCTTCAATGTAAGCAAGAACAGGTCCAGACTGTCAGCAACTCCAAAGAGAGGAGACAGAGGAGACAGGTATAAATGATTCCTTTATCATCACAGTCTGTCTGGTGACAAATGTAAGGCTGTGTTTCCGGTATCCTGATCAGTTGTTAATCTTTTGCCTCTTACCCAAATTGTTTTCTTCACTTAAAAATAATAATTAATTCATAATATTTTTATTTTGTGTGTGTTGTGAATACATATTATTTAAAGTGGAGGTACATTATAATGTTCAGGAAACATGTTTTATTATCTTAAATAAATATGGAGTTGATGGGTTCTAGAAAAGGACAAAAATTGCTTAAACCCCTCATATTGATTTTCAGCCCTATTACCGGAAACATCGCTTTATTTTGTCTTACTGTTTACTCTAAGATTAATATTTAATCGTGATTAAATCTGAAATTTGAGTTAACATTTTCTGTGTAGTTATTGTATTATTTTGATACAAGTGGTACATTATTGTACCATTTTGATACGAGGGAAACACTATTGTATTATTTTTATACAAGTACGATTTTGTATTATTTTAATACAAGTCTTACATTATTTTTATTTTGATACAAGTGGCACCTGCTTATGAGGTTAATGTGTGCAGGATTTAGAGGTTGCTCTGTATATTCAGATTTGGTCCATTTGTATAATATCCATAACAGCTTTAAATATCAACACATTATCTTTACAAGGTTATTATTAGCTGCCCCTAAATATGTAAATATGTAGAAGGATACACAGGAATCCGGTAACCCTGCCCTACTCTTATAGTCAGTTAAATTGCTATGGTTCTTTAACGTGCGCAGAGGTGGGACCCAATACAAGGACCCTCGACGTGTAGAATTACATTGGAATCCAGCTGCTGTGCCCTACTCTCCTTCATTTCATATATACTCCAAGGTTTATTTCGGGCAGTCCCAGAGAGAAGAAAAGAAGTGGTCTTGCTGTTGAACCCACATGTTTATATACTGTTTAACTGCCGTGGTGGTGTAATAGTAGAGGGTTCGCCGTGCATGTGGGATTTCTTGGGTTCAATCACCAGCTGAGTCCTACCAAAGACTATAAAAATCATATAATTAGGTCCTTTGTTTGATGCTCAGCATAAGATAGTGCTAGGACTGGTGTCATTAACATATGACTAGTTGGGGTTACATGTCACATGTCTACTGAATCCCGATATTCCAGTGTGGCAGCGCTACAAAGTTCAGCATAGAGCTTGCTTCAAGAAGAAACCATCGTGGTATGACTGAAAGATTGTTAAAAGTGATATTAAACCCATGCATACATACATACTTAATATCCTGATCATATAGACTTAAAACACGTATGTAAGGCATTTGCCTAGGAATGTTGATGTGATGAAGTTATAGCTATCCAGCTGGCTTGTGGAACATCGGTGGTTCTACCCAGGTGCCCGCCCGTGCACAAAAATTACCTCCACCAATGAAAGCTGGAAAAGTCACCGTATGACCTCAGCTGTTCAAATTCAAAAAAATTCAATTCAGTTTGTATGTACTGTTCAATGTTTCAGCTATGGTGCGCAGTTCAGATAATTTACAAAGGTATTATAATGTTGAATGTTACTAGTTCATAGAGCAATGCATGCAGGCAGTGTTTGTTCTAGTTTAACACGTAGTCTCTGTTTTGTCCATTCTGGTATTAGCCGAAGGTATAAAATGATGTAGACAAATACGATTGACTTTTGTTCAGGATTAAGAGATAAATTGTGGTAATAAGAGAAAAATCGTGGTAAAATATATTCTTGTATACCTGTCTGACCTACCAACGTAACAATACTGTACTTTAATAAACAGCAAATCTTGTCTAGGCCTTGGTTCAATTTGATCATTAATTCATTACAACTTGGCCTTGCTGTGTTTAAACAAGACTAAGACACCTGCGTGATACATCATTTGTTCCTTCCATCTGCACGTGCCTGTTGCAAATCTTTCAAGTAAAGGTATACATTAAAGCTTTCTTTTCCATATATTAATGTGTCTGACGTAATGTGTTGTAACCAGTACTCATTAGCACTCAGATGTTGCAAAAGTTGGTATGTCATATGGATAATGGCAACTTATTTTCTTATTTATATGGTATAGGCATAAACACCTTATATAGCTGATTCAGAAGTACTTGCAATTTTTGCCTATCGTGCATCAAAACAAACAAAACATGACTATTTTCATTAGTTTGTGTCTGTCAAGATTAAGGTGTGGTGGTTTTGGTTCATTTGTCAAACATAGACAATCTTACATTTCACTGATCTTGCAGCATTGTCAAACATAGGCAACCTAACATTTCACTGGTCTTTCAGATTTGTCAAACATAGGCAATTTCACTGGTCTTGCTGCCTTGTCAAACACAGACATTCTCACATTTCACTGGTCTTGCCAATATGTCAAACATAGGCAATTGCACATTTCACTGGTCTTACAGCCTTGTCAAACATAGGCAATCTCACATTTCACTGGTCTTGCAGATTTGTCAAATATAAGCAATCTCACATTTCACTGGTCTTGCAGATTGTGAGACAGACACTCTCGTATTTCACTGGTCTTGCAGATTTGTCAAACATAGACAATCCCACATTTCACTGGTCTTGCAAAGTTAATTTCACACACCTTGCACATTGTGGGTTTTTGATAATCTTTCTTTGATTTTGATATTACAGGAGGGAGATCAATAGATAGAGGGTGGGCGGGAAAATATGTATTCTTTTGGATTGAAGATCAGCTTTATTTTTAAACAATATACAAGTTTCTCACTACGAACATGTCAAAATTAAATGTCTTATTTTAAAAGCAATCGAGCAAATCTTATTGTTATTACGAAAATATAATGTTTTATGTTTCACTTGCACTGCATTAAAAAAAATATAAACAATGGAAACACATAAGGTTTTATATCTCACTGCAGTGAACTTATTTAATGATATGTACTACAGGTTAATTTAAGATGATTTGTTAACTTAAGCTTGGAGCAGACCTACCAAATCTCGGATAAAATCCAGATTTTCCGGAGTTTTCATTAGCCCTGATTTAAGTCTACAATCTCCGAAATTTAAATAATGTCTTATTTTTAAAAATGTTGATGATTTAACGTTAATTTTTCACTGATTATTGGTTATATCAGATTGATCAGTTCAGTGGTTTATTAATCCGGCAGGCTAACTACTGGACTTGCGCCGCCCTGTTTGTGCTATAAATAATGTCAGATATACACGTTGTATAACAGTATTGCATGATCTTACCAATGATATTGCCCAAATAATAAAACACTAACTACTATAATTAGGTTTAACAAGTCTTAAATATTTATTTCACACAATAAGATATTATAGGCCAAATAATAGAACATTAACTATTAATATATATCATAAAATATAAACGGTTTTTATTGGCCTAGAAGCAGTCACGTGATTAAATAGTTTTGACCATTCTGATGGGACATAATGCCAACCGTGCAATAGTTCATTCCGTAACCATGCAGAAGTACATTTAAGAGTCCAATAGTTCTTCTGCGTCGTTGACGCGCGTTTGTTAAGAAAGAAAGTGTGACATCATGTCATCACAAGAGTGACATCAGCGTCATGTGACCATGCAATAATTCATTCCATTCCGTAACCGTGCAATAGTACATTTAGCATGCAATTGTTCATCTATGTCATTGGCACGCTTTTTTATATTAAGTGAAACAGTTAAAACATGTTTATGTTTATGATATATAATAAAACAACTATTTCATTCTTTAGCATGTTTAGAAGTCAATGGATTAGAAATATTCATCCTCGGAAGTGACTACTGACCCTTTAAGGGTACTATTGCAATTGGTTTTTCAGTCGGTAGTCGCTCCCTCTGATAATAGTTCTAACCATCGACTTCTCAGGAGTAAAATAGTTGTATGATATAATTACACTTAACAAGTTTAGTCTTAAACATTTATTTTCAGACAATACAATATTGATTTATTGAACATCTTTTTTCTGAATGTGACATTTAAAAAAAAGGTTCATACGTAATTATATATTCACTTCCAGTGTAGTATTTAACATTTGAGGTGAAGGTCACGTCAAAGTACAGCAATCTTAAACTGACAGTCTCCCAACACAGTACGTTTGTACTATTTTGGCATACTGGTATATGAGTAAAGTTTACTGGGCCATTCCGAACAGGAAGTTTCTAAGCTAAAAGTTACTTTTTTTATGAAATACAGTCATTTGCCCAAACAAAGCTTTACAAAATCTGGTACGTTGACCAAGTTATTGTTTATTTAATTTGAGTGGTGTTTTGCACTATTTTTGGCTTTCACACAGAGTTTGGACCAGAATTCCTACTCTTCTTCAGCACCCATAATACTGTCATATTTTGGTGGCACTGTCATCATACCACTGCACATCCAATTTCAGAATGAGTTCATCTCGCCTGCAACAACAATAAACATATCCATCAGCAATTACTAAAAATGTTTAAAACCGAAGAACACACTACTACTTTTTAAGGCGCAAAAATACCATTCTACCATGGTTAATGAGAGGAAACTGTGTAGACCAGAAGGTCATACACATTTAGATACAACACTGACTTTTAAGTTTGGTCTAGATTTTTCTTCGTTAGGTCTATCGTTAGGATTATCGATAATCTCTATAGAGGCTCTTAACCATGAAGAGCGCTGACAGTAAAAAAATTATAAAAAATCGGAGGCAATTGATTGGTTGAAAAACTTAGGTAAGCTTTAAGTATTTATGTATCCTGCAATGTTTAATATATACTTTATTATAAAACTGGATACAATTTCTTAGTTTTGAAATAAAATACTAATGTTTACGTTTATTACTATACTTGCAGGTCGGGTAGCTATGCAACTCCACAGAAGTCTACGAGAAACAGTGCTAAACAGAGAGTTGCCCAGAGATAACAACAACACACCCAGCAGTGATCATTGACCACACTAATTTATATAATTCCATAAGCTGATATGACAACAACAACAACAGCAAACAGTTTAGACCGTTAAACAGACCTGCTTACATAAGCTGATGGTTTGCCAATATAAGCTTGATCGTTTACTGTCAAAACTATATGACGAAAATCTAGGTTAAATAGAGGATCTTACATGAGTGCCTGTTAAATAGTTGGATATCCAGCGAGTTTAATGAATTCAATATTAAAAATAGGCACAAATATCAGATTCTATTTATCACATACCGTAACTCGTAGCTACCTATTGATAACGTTATCGCACAATAACGTTGTATGTTTCTATGATAACATGTTGACTCGGTCTTCTCGGTACGGCGCCAATGTGCTCCAAATTGAACAGAAAAGACCAAACGATGATGGGGGCCTTCATTTGCGTATTTATTTCACTAGTGTAATACGATAAATATATCATGGCTATATTACACTCCCACACTGCAAGTTATATGATAAATAAATGTTTGTTGAAGAATATCAGCCTGATTATGGAGTAAAAAAAGGGGAGATACACTTTCTTTTCTTTTTAAAGTAACTTTGAACATAATGCTATTTAAAGGACATCAATGCACAATGATTTGAAATGACTGCATAACTTGCGTATATGATCTTAAATAGATAAAAGTTCATATTTATTTATTAATTGATAGTTTTGTACATTCTTGTATGGTGGGTGGGGCCGGGGTATGAAAATCTTTCCTTCGCTCAGTCAGGATTTTAAGGTTTCTTAATTAAGAGAAATGTGAACACACACAGTTTACCATTGGTAATGGTACATATATATTTAGCTTTTAATGACTTTAGGTAACAGCTATAGAAACCGCCAATGGAATTCGTGTTGGAGGGGTCAGCGGATATTTTCATGGATTTGTAATCAGGCCACAAAATTAATCGGATCTTCAGTAATGAATCAAAGTTTATTGTTATTGCATAGGTATTTTTCTCCTATTTTTTATTAATTCCACAAAATCACATCTCCACATGTACACTTTTGCTAACAACCCACCCCTCCCAATATCCGAGTCTAAATATAATTCCTCAGTTCAAAATTGGTCAAGTTTCATTTGCAGTTTATTTCATCAGTAACATATCAACAAGCATATTACATGTGAATTTGAAGCTATCATGCTTTTGCTCAACTTCATTGATAAACATTCCGTCCAGTTTTGTCGTTTGTCTCCATCACAGCAATATTATGTTATAACCCATACGTTGTACATATTCTTGCAACTCGCTTGTACTTTTACATAACCATAGAGATTATAAGAATCTTTCATGGGTATCCAATAAAAAGATCAGGTATTCCGATATGAGGTATAACTGTTTTATCAGAACCGAGGCTATGCCGAGGGCTGGAACTTCCATATCTGAATCGGATACCCATAATTGATTTTTTTTCTTGCATACCATTGACACTTGATGCGTTGACATTGACGAATACTAACATATTGCATGTTATTTACACAATGACGTCATGCAGCTCTTGATGTTATTGAAGTCATTCCTGATGCGGGTGAGTTTTATCTGCCCTCGTGTAAGATCAGGCTTTTCATCAGTCATGTAAAATGTGGATAAGCTTTTCTTGCATACCAGACAAGGATATCCGTCATTTTTCCTGGGCTAGATATTTCCATCTCAACCTAGGGTCAAGATAAACTTCATGCGCGCACCAACATCCGGTATGCAGGAAAACATGCAAAACGTTAGTAGCTGGCTGCGTCAAAGCACAACATGTCTGATATGCAAGAAAAGAATCTATCATGGGTATTCGGTTCAGATAGGGAATTCCAACCCTCGTTATAAGTGTTTTAAGCAAAACATCGGCCAAGTCTCGGTTCCGATAAAAACACTTATTCCTCGTGTTGGAATTGCCTATCTTCACCAGATACCCATTCTTATAATCCAATATGAAAGAAAATAGTTGTATGTTAACAATAGTCAAATACATTTTATATCAAAGTTGTAGTCATTCGTGTATAATAGAATTTGATCTGAACGGTTAGAATTTGTTCGGCGTTCTGTACAGTTGTAAGCACCAGTAGTAGTGTCAGTTCTATGAAGCATTAAATAAATTTGCATTATTTTCTTGTCACTATAGTACCAACAATAATGTGCCTTGGGAGAATGATAATGATAAAAAAAACGTGCAAGAGAGACAACTACTGTCAGTGTATTTTCGGACAGTATTATAGTGATTTTCAATTTATTCGAAATTAAAATATTTTCCACAGAAAGAATTAAGTGAATGTAATTATTACTGTCTCATATATAACAGTAGTTCACTAGGCTGTATCTTATACATTGTTTACTATAGGAATCGAGGATCGTGAATTCCAACACAAGGTATAGCGGTAACTGTTCTTTTTGAAACCGAGGCTCTGCCAGGTGGAATTTCTCTATCTGAACCGTATACCCTTGATGATTCTTTTTCCTGCCTACCATTGATAATCATTTTGTGAGTTGACATCGCTGTCAACCTTTTTGTATTTATTTACACAAGGGCTCTATGAAATTGTTGATGTTATCGACATCATTGTTGACTTTTTCGCTGCAATTTTCCAGAACTCGTGAAAAAATACGGATATCCTTATCCAATATGCAAGTTACACATGTATGCTTGTTGCCATATAACCTTTTTATGTTGGTGCACCGTAAAACCCAATTCAATACAAGTATGTAATGTTTTTGTTCTTGCATATCACTTTTACATAACCAGTTACCAAGAGTTATAACAGATTTGAAGTTTGAAAAAAAAATACATTGTATATCAAAATTGTAGTCACTAGTATATATTCGATATAAGGATAATAAAAAAGTAAAAAAAATATGCTGTATATGAAAATTGTAAGTATTAGTATATATTTGGGCTGAGGTTAATAGGGTTTTGCATTTTGAACAAGTACATTGTCTATCAAAATTGTAATATTAATGTATATTTGTACAATATTTATACAATGTAGTAGGCTGTATATTTTTAATAATAAGATTTTAAGTTATTTGGTGTTTAGGAAGAGCATATCTGTGATGTATTAAGACCATGGCAGCTGCCTTATGTGCTGGTGTAACACGGTTGACACTACGAGGCCCTCAAGGAAGGTTGAACTATGATTTTACAGAAAAAATGTTATTGGTGTATATATATATATTTGATGTTCTCAAGAAATCTTCCTGTCTGAAATTCTAGCTAATGCCATCTGTGTGTGCGTGTTTGAGTGTGTTCTGCATGCATGCATGCGTGTGTGTGAGGGATGGGATATAAAATATCTAAAAAGTGAAGAGGCTCTTATTTAAACACCTAAAAATCGCTGAATAGAAAACTGTTAGTGAAGACATGACAAGTTGCGAGGCATACGCCTTGACTTGTTCTCAGTGATTGCTTTGTTAGTCTGATAAGATTAATTATTTTCCCATACTGTACTGACAGACAAACTAAATTATTTATTTAGGAAGACACAGTTTCATTCTTAAGGCCAAGTATATGAAAAGCAGTTTTCTTGCCTTGCTATGTTTAACGTTAACTTCCTGCATGTCAAATGTGTCTTAAATTACCTCCAATAAACATTAAAAAAAAGTACAATGTATTATTGTATGCCAGTTATATTACAATAAAAGGCACACATGGCAATCTTGATTTATAATAAACTAGCTAGTCTTTCTGTACAATTTAAATCTTTGCCAATCAAAATTTAAATGAATTTCTAAAATAGCTCTGAAAAATTATTTTCGTTGGCAAATTGCCTATTGTCTGAGTACAATGCATCATTTATTTAGTCACACTTATGACGTAAAATAACTGAAAAAATATATTTCAGTTTTCATTTATGATTTGTAAACATGATAAACAAGATAAAGTAAAGAAATTATTTAGAAAGGGTAAACTCAATAGCAATTTATGATGGTCCACCGTAACTCGCACTGTACTAATTAATATTTCAAGGTTGCTTTGTGTCGTTTAAATAATAAAAAAGATGCGTGCTAGCTTCTATATTATTTTTAAATATAGTTTAGAATGTCTTTCATCCATAACTGGCAAACAATTTGATGATGTTGACTTACATGTCAACATTTACTTGTCATAGAATTATTATATGCATTGTCTTTTTTTCCAATGTATCTGTTGTCAATGTATTTTTTGATAGAACAAAATGTTCATATTAAATAAAAAATTACGTTCAATAATCTTTAATTTCATTCATTTGGATGGATTTTTCTTGCTCTAACATTGGTTCATTCATAGCCTGTGTCCACAGGGTGTGATATCACACCTCCACCCCTATATACATATAATGGCTATATATTATATGTATATAGGGATAGGGGTATAAGATACCACACCCTGTGGCTATGTCTGTATTTCATTCATTTGAAAGGATCGTTCTTGCTCTAACATTGGTTCATTTGTAGGCTATGGATCGTTCTTGTTCTAACATTGGTTCATTTGTAGGCTATGGATCGTTCTTGTTCTAACATTGGTTCATTTGTAGGCTATGGATCGTTCTTGTTCTAACATTGGTTCATTTGTAGGCTATGGATCGTTCTTGTTCTAACATTGGTTCATTTGTAGGCTATGTCCGTATTTCAATTGAATTGATAATTCTTGCTCTAACATTGGTTCATTCATAGACTATGTTTGTATTTTATTCTTTCGTATTCATCATTCTCGGTGAATTGGGTTATTCATAGACTATGTCTGCCTTTCATGTGTTTTAATAGTTCTTGCTCCAACATTGGCTATGTCTTTATTGCCTACATTGGAACGGTTCAATATCACTCTAACTTTGGTTTATTATTAGACATATCTTTATGTCATTCCTTTCATTGAATCGTTTTCTCTCTAACATTGGTTTGTTTATAACCTTTTGGTTGGTTTGATTGCATTGTTTACTAACAAGCTTTACATGCAAAATGAGGTTCCACATAAATATTGACAGGACTTTTAAATATTTTTTGTATCAGTACTGTCAGATTTGTGTATGGGAAGCCATTTTTATGTTACAATCAGTATTAAAATAACCACATTTTTTAATAATTCAAAATAAAAGAATATCTAAAACTTATAGTAAACATTTTAATGGCAGTTTTAGAGCTTGCATCTCGAAACTTCGAATGATTCGAGTCACAAAATATGTTTGCCGCTTAAAAATATAAATAAGATTGACAATCGTAAATATAAAATGCCTACTGTCCAATTGACAGACTGGGGTCTATCGTCCAGAGGATACAGCTGCAAACAAATGGTACTATTTTAATACCTTATTATATTATTGCATTTAAATCAAATATTTAGTTCTTATTTGTTAAAGATATATATTTATTTTGTATCTGTATATTTTATACTCATAAATATGTTGTTTTAATACAGTGTTTGCTGTTCATATTATTATTATGCTCTCCGAAATATTCGGGGAGCATATAGTTACCATCATGTCCGTCTGTATGTCCCGCATTCTTGTCCGGTCAGCCCCTTACGTTTTTGTGTCGCCTTTTTTCGAAGACATGACCATACTAAAATATAGAGGTCAAGGTCAAACTGAAGGTCATTATATGGGTTAAATACTCATTTTTTCCTTCACAAAAACTTAACGTTGGCTATAACTTTCTCATTTTTTGATATTTCTTCATCAAACATTCAATATATACATCAACATGACCATACTAAAATATACAGGTCAAGGTCACACTGAAGGTCATTATATGGGTTAAATACTCATTTTTTTCTTCACAAAAACTTCACGTTGGCTATAACTTTCTAATTTTTTGATATTTTTTCATCAAACTTTCAATATATACTCATCATGACAGTATCGACATGACCATACTAAAATATAGAGGTCAAGGTCAGACTGAAGGTCATTATATGGGTTAAATACTCATTTTTTTCTTCACGAAAACTTAAGGTTGGCATTAACTTTCTCATTTCTTGATATTTCTTCATCAAACTTTCAATACATACTCATCATGACATCATCGACATGACCATACTAAAATATAAAGGTCAAGGTCAGACTGAAGGTCATTATATGGGTTAAAAACACTTTTTTTTTTCTTCACGAAAACATTAAGGTTGGCTATAATTTTCTCATTTCTTAATATTTCTTCATCAAACTTTCAATATATACTCATCATGACAAGATCGACATGACCATACTAAAATATAAAGGTCAGGGTCACACTGAAGGTCATTAAATGGGTTAGATACTAATTTTTTTCTTCACACAAACTTAACGTTCTGCTCTACTACATTTTTCATTGTCCATCAGTCCGTCCATAAACCTTTTATTGTAGCGACTACTTCTCTGAAACTACTGGATGGATTTTCATGAAACTTTACAGGAATGTTGCCCATGATGTCTAGTTGATCCTAGCAAAAATTCACGTTGATGTGAAATCCAAGATGGCAGCCAAAGCTAAAAAAAAATAACGACTACTTCTTGAAAACTATAAGTGATATTGATATGGGACTTTTTCTAAAATGAGCAGCATGACATGATGTTGGTCCTTGTCAAAAATCGTTTTGATTCGACATTAAACATGGCTGTCGGGCTACGGTCATCTTTGTTTACAGGAGTTATATAGTAAAAACTTGTAGCAATTACTCCTCTGAAACTACCGGACAGAGTTTCATGAAACTTCGGCCGGAAATTCAAGATTGTATTTCAAGCGTGTACCTTTATTAGTGGAGCATCCATCGGTTCTACTGATTTCGACAGCAGCAGGCTCAGTAACAAATGGGCGCTCACCTCTAGTGATCACAAAGAGCTCATAACATTGGGTGTTTTCTGGCTTTGGCATGTCGGAACTTGTTAGCTTTTGAAACTTCAAACAATGCACGTTTTTGCTGACAAGATGGTCCTTTAGAAATAACTTCCTGTGAATTCCAAAATCTTAACCAAAGCTAAAGTTATACTACAACTAGAACAATCTGTGTCCTCTAGAACCCTAATAGATGACTGTGTTTAAAAATCATGTTTTGAATAAGTAACAAACGGATCAAATCAAGTCATACTCTTATAGAAGTTTGATTTAAGGACCTATTTCGGAACGCTAAATGATCATTGAAAAGGCAGCTTGCCTATTTACTGCTAACATGCCGCATGGCCAATAAGCTCAGGTATTTAAACTGAGACCTGAGTAGTGTAGTTTTCTCTTTGAAAAGCATTGGTATATTGAACAGTAAGGTAGAGCAGTATATAATACTTCAAACTTTACTTTTGTGAAGAAAATAAAAGCAAATTAACAAGTCGGTTGTACTAAAACAACTTTGTTGATAGTGTATTGTTTTAGAAGAAACACACACCAAAACAACTAATGAAAGGCCCGTTTTTATGTTTTTTGTTGGTTTCATATGAAAGCGTTATTGGGAGGGCCTCGTCAACTGAAACAAAATTGAATTCCACCATTTTCTCATGAACGTGCACAACAGCGATTTACAGAAATACAATAGGCTGGAAAGTTCTTAAAGTCGGTGGACCTACACTGAGGGTATGAAATAAACTATATTGATGGGAGGAGAATATGTTAAAAGTTCAAGTTAAACACGTTCCAAGAACTAAATAGAGGATATTTGTTGTTTTAGAGTGAATAACACATTTTATTTGATCGAGAAGTGTGAAAACTTTATATTTTCACGAATGCGAAGCATCAGTGAAAATATTGGTTTGATCACTTCAAGGTGAAAAAAATCTGTTATTCACCACAAAACAACACATTTTATTTTTATGTTATGTTTATAATCTTATGAGTTGGTAACCCTTAATTCGACGTTCCAGTTTTTGGTTTTGGCTCGGCTTGTTAAACTTAAAGCCGTTTAAATTGTGTCTATATAGTTCGGATTTTCAAAATATGTAAGTTATATATATTTATATACCTCGTGATCAGGAGGTTTAGAAACGGTGTACATATGTGGTAAAAGTTGGCTGTTGTTGGTGGGATACCTACTTTAATGTGAACTCCGTGACTTCGGAGATTTTTTAAAATGATTTCCGACATATATATGTATTTTGGGGGTTCTGCGGTAATTTTTAGCTCTACTGGCCAAGGGCCAGCAGAGCTTATGGGATGGCGAGTTGTCCGTCTTCCGTCCGTCCGTCGTTAACTTTTGTCTCGTTAAGCCGATAGGGCCTTCATTTTTCATCCGATCTTTACCAAACTTTAACAGGTTGTTAATATCAATGAAAGCTCGGACAAGTTCGAAAACCAGCCAGATCGAACCAGTAACAGCGGAGTTATGGCCCTTGACTTAGTTAAATGATATATGTTGCCTCGTTAAGACGATAGGGCCTTCATTTTTCATCCGATCTTTACCAAACTTTACCAGATTGTTAATATCAATGAAAGCTCGGACAAGTTCGAAAACCAGCCAGATTGAACCAGTAACAGCGGAGTCATGGCGCTTGACTTAGTTAAAAATGCTATATGTTGCCTTGTTAAAATGATAGGGCCTTCATTTTTCATTGGATCGTTACCAAACTTTACCAGATTGTTAATATTAATGAAAGCTCGGACAAGTTTAAAAACCAGCCAGATTGGACCAATAACAGCGGAGTTATGGCCCTTGGTTTAGTTAAAAATGCTATATTTTGCCTTGTTAAGACGATAGGGCCTTCATTTTTCATCCGATCTTTACCAAACTGTACCAGATTGTTACTATCAATGAAAGCTTGGACAAGTTTGACAACCAGCCAGTTCTGACCAGCAACAGCAGAGTTATAGCCCTTGATTTAGTTTATAATTCTATATTTTGCCTCGTTAAGACGATAGGGCCTTCATTTTTCATCCGATCTTTACCAAACTTTACCATCTTGTTACTATCAATGAAAGCTCGGATAAGTTCAAAAACCAGCCAGATTGGACTATTTACAGCGGAGTTATGGCCCTTGACTTAGTTAAAAAGGCTATATTTTGTGTCGTTAAGACGATAGGGTCTTTATTTTTCATCCGATCTTTACCAAACATTACC